>CM049378.1:7934797-8382297 GCA_026937815.1 Etheostoma perlongum | reverse complement strand
GTGTGTGTTTATCTGATGAGCAGGTGGCACCTTGTACGGCAGCCTCGGCCACAGTGTATGAATGGCGAATGGTTCCTGTACTATGTAAAAGATTATGTTAAGACTTTATAAAAACAGTGCATTTAAATTCTATCAAATCCATAAAAGTTTTCAAAACTTTATGAGAAAAGTTGCTAATAATGCTTTTCCTTTATCATCATCGGTGCTGATGTAATAACGCGGCATTTTGTGGATGTGTGTGTGTGTGTGCGCGCGCGTGTGTTTGTCTTGCATCTCACGTGGGCAAAATAAACATGTAAAACATGGAAACTGTATGTAGGCGTATTTGAGTCAATAGGTTTTCTCATCCACCTGTCTGTACAAATACCCCCAGGAAGTGTAACTTAATCTGGCACAAAAACAACAACAACAACGCCTAAAGTTGCATCAGCAGGCAGCATGGCTCGGCTCGGCTTCGATACTCACGGATGCAGAGGCAGGCAACTACCTTGGCCCCGTCCTCCGGCACCGGACAATCCGGGAACACTGGCTTGAGAACGTAGGTGGCGAAAACGTAGGCAACGATGTACTGGGAGGACGGCCGGATGATGAGCAACTCGATCCAGAGTTTGAGGAAAGCCGGCAGGGAGCCGTACACCTCCAGGATGTAGGCATAGTCCCCGCCGGACTTACTGATGGTGGTCCCCAGCTCCGCGTAGCAGAGGGCTCCCACCGTGGAGAATACCCCGCATACCGTCCATATGACCAGGGACAGACCCACCGAGCCGGCCTCCTTTACCACGCCGGTGGGTGTGACGAAGATGCCCGAGCCTATGATGGTGCCTACGATGATGGCCACGCCGTTCAACAGGGTGATGGTCCTCTTCAGGGCGACCCCTTCTCCCCCGTCGTCTCCTCTGGCGGCGTTGTTGTTAGGGCTGTCGGGGTCGCTTCCCCGTGCTCCACCCATGTTGGAATCCACCTTGTCCCCGCCGGACAGCATCCTTTCCTTTACCTGCTTGTCTTCCTCATCCCTGTCTGCCGAGGAATTAGAGTTTCTCTTTTTCAAACCTGACATCGTTGGCTGAGTTTCCTTATTCTTTTTACTCACTATAGGTTGACAAAAAGCTTCCTGCTTTGCCGACTCTTCTTCTTCTTCTCTCTGTCGATCCGGTGTGTGATCTTATGCCGGCCGGGCTCAACCACGAGGAGTCCGCGGTGTGTCTGTCGGTCTGAGTCAGAGCAGCGTGTTTTCTCGTATCCCTACTCCATCCACGTACAAAGAAACTGTTGAAATTGGCATGATGTCCCTCCTCCGTAAAGGCTTTGACTTGGCGTCCCCTCACCAACAGACTAGGCCTGCATTTCGTTTGTCCTTTCCCGCCCTCTAGCGGCGGAAGGAGGAACCACTGCTCTCTACAGTATACAGCGTGCCGTCTACACTTCATTCCCATTTTATCCAAGAGTATATGGGTTTGAGGAACCACAGGAGGGACCACATGACTCCACATGATGAACCCGGGCGAGTATGTGGCATACTCTCTGCATAAAACAACGAAATACCATAAATACAGCACAGTAGCAAGAAGTGCGGGGAGCACTTTATGGTGTTGTAATTTCAGAGAGAGACTAAAAATGGAGTTGACACCCCCACAAATTGATATCTAGAACTTCTTGTGTATTTTTACGTTTTTTTTTCAGTATTTAATTAGCACACTTTTTTTAAGCAGGGAAATTTGTTCCCATCTCCTGTATGAGAAGAAGAAACATGAGGTAGGGTTTCTGTTTTTGGACTTTTTGCGTAATTTCTTTCTTTTCAGAATACCTTGAAATAATACTGCATTTTTAGTCATTTATACATTTTGTCTTTCAGCGATTAAAAACTGAACTTCAGGGTTTTAATAGGCAACAAGATCATGTTTGATGAAGGAGAGCTGATTGAAGAAATAAGATACCAGCAGACAAGCAGTTAAGTTTGTATAACAATGTCCCTAATCCCAGGCTGCATTAATACACATGACAATGCTGAAATTAAATTGCTGCTGAACAGACTACACCCACTAGATGCCCTAGATTTATGAATTGATAACAAAGGAGGTAGAGAGTGGCAGGCTATAGGGCATGGCCTTTAATGTGTGTGTGGTTGGAGCATGGACTTGCCTTTACTTGCCACAGTTTTTACATTTGGGATGTGTTGGAAGTCAGTGTTGATTAGTTTAAAGGGACATATATATATATATATATATATATATATAGTATATATATAGTATATGTCACACTTTACTCAAGTAAAAGTACTAATTCCACACTGTAAAAGTAAAAGTCATGCATTGAAAATGTTACTTAAATAAAAGTATGTAAGTATCATCAGGGAAATGTACTTAAAGTATTTAAAGTTAAAGTACTCAATGCAGAAAAACTCACATTTTTGAAACTTGAATAATGAAATAATTTCTGTCAATCAACTAAGTGTTTGTTCGGCTAATTATTTCAGCTGGATTTGTAGGCCTGTGTATTGTTGGGTAGTTAGATGTATGATAAAACATCGTATCTTGTAAACTACATGTGTTCTGTCTTGATTTGTAATGTAGCTAAAGCTATCAGATTAATGTAGGAGAGTAAAAAGTACAATAATTCCATCTGAAATGTAGTTGGGTTGAAGTAGAAAGTGGCATGAAAGGAAAAGATTTAAGTAAAGTACCTCGAATGTGTACTCATGTGTGTACAGTACTTGAGTATATGTACATAGTTACACTCACCCACTGACAGATACACACCTATATCTAACTACCATGGGACATATTGAGTTTAAAATGGAATGTTCTATCTGTTGTATCCTCCCTTGTCTCACATCACAGTAAGACACGCTAGGGGACTTTATATAAACAAGAAAAGTCTCATAACTTTGTAGGAGGACTATGAAAGCCCCCGCTACACAAAGACACAAGTCTGAGCTGTGTTCTTAATACTTCTGATACATAAAAACATATCCACTGACACACACACACAAGCCACAGGCAGACAATTTCCTTTGTTCAGACCAGCTGGACACAGTCAACATGTAATGGCCACATCCAGCATTAAGGAGCGTCCTGATATTTTCTCTGTCCGTCTACACAAAGCCTAAAGAATGCAGGACCTTCATCTCAGGTGAAGCCACAAATACACCTTAATCCATGTCTGTGTCCCTGGCCCGTTTCACTGCAAGTGTCTGAATGTTATAACCTGTACCAAAAGAAAAGCAGCACCCGTAGGCCCCAAGAGACATGGGAATGGATAACAAGCTTTTCTTCTGGTCACGGTTGGAGGCTGACTTCGAAATATTTCACATGCATCTCAAATAACTTTAACCTAGGTCAGTTTCCACTCAGGGTAGAAGTCCTTGTTTACGTAGTAATGTTGCACTTATCGTGACTCTTTTCTGAATCAGTAGATTTTTTCAATTGCTTTTCATAACTTATGAAAATGGTTTATTGCTGTCTCCATCTTTTTCAGCATAGGAAAAGATCAGCATTGTTGTTTGTATTTGAATAATGGGTCATTGAGTTATGAAGAATAAACTCACAGTAGTCATAAATACTTTAATACTTTACACTAAATACTTTGCGCCCAACAGTAAAGGAAGGATAAGGTTGGTGGTAATTATTTATTTAGCTTATTGTCAACAAACCTCTTTTAAGACCAAAACCAGCAATGGATTGCAAGTATTTTCTGTGTATAGTCAAAGCCTGATGTTACTCCTTTGTGACAATTAGCCTTATTTTTGTCCTATAAAACCTTGTATTTTATTTGGAATCAATTCCACATACACCGTCCTGCTGCTGCAAATACTCACAAGAGTGCCAAATGTGTATTCCGCAACTAAAAACTTGTTTGGGTATCTTATGCTAAACACTACAGTGCCAAGCTTATTTAGAAATTACTAAGCCTTTAAAAAAATAATGAAACCATATATTTATTGGCCATGGAAACACATTTTGTATGGATCTATCTTACATAAAGATTTCCTTCAGCAGTAACCAATGGATTGGGGCTGAGAGCCATAGACAGGGATGGAAACTATTCAGAGATAAACCAACACATTGTTAGTTTTTGTCTTAACTGTTCTTGAGCCCTAGTGTCACCTGTCCCTTGTTCCCCTAGTTACCTCTTATATTTAGTCTCTGTGTTGACGTGTCTGTTGTGGGTGTATTGTTTTGGATTATGTGTGTGTTAGTCTACCCGTTTTCTCTGTGTTCCAGTTTTTCAGTACTCCTGCTATTTCGACTTCCTCAACATTTTGGAATTATTGTAGCCTGCTGCTCAAGCTCACCACGTTCTGCCTGGCTGTTTCTGCATTTGGGTCCTCCAATTCTCTGAACCCCGTCACATTAACGACACATTCCCTGTCCCGCGTTTTTGTAAAATAGAACCATTTTTAAACAAAGACATATTATGACTCCTGTAATTTTCAAACAAAGCTTACTGTTTATGGCTATTTTGTTTTTGTTTTTATGGGAGATTTATCACACATCAGTGTGTATTCAAGAGTGCAACCATGTTCATTAAAAGGATCTGTGTGTGCAAACATCCTTGTGACATGACTGTAATGTTTGAGCTCTAGAGTTTGTCAAAATTAGGACCATATTTCACACACATGTTGTTGCTTTATGATGCAAGATTCAAACTTTATTGATTTATTTCAAACTTTAGCTTTTTTATTCACTGCAGATTTTTCACTACTAGCTACACATAATGGTGACAATCTCAGATAGTAAATGTAAATTGACTGTATTTATGTAGCACTTTTCTAGCTTTTAAGGAGTACAGGAACCATTCACCATTCACACACAGTTGCCATCATCAGATAAACACACACATTTACATCTTTGGTTTCAGTGTCTTGCCCAAGGACACTTTGACGTGGTACCAGGGCCAGGATTAAACCCCCAACCTTCCGATTAGCAAGCAACAGTTCTACCACTGAGCCACAGCCGCCCACCAGTTCAGTTATCCCTGAATAGAACCCCCTGAATATGTCATAAAAAAATCCAGCAAGTTTCCAACAAAGTCTGACCCACTTGACACTGGTCCTACATTGCTGATCTCTCATTATGAATGTAACAATGAAATTCTATTGGAAAATTCTTTACATGGGGCCTTTTACAAGAGCATAGCATTGAAGATATGAGAGGGAGCGCTGCACTACTCTAATGGGAAAAGGTTCGTATACAAATCAGAAACTCTGTGGGGTGGATGTGGGAGAAGTTCTGTTCTGGCAGCTGTAGTAACATCCACTCTGTTTCCAGCTTCTCTCCCATGGAAACTGCATGTAGGTTGACTACTGAAATCATCAAATAAACAATAAACAAGCTTTCCACCCAACACACTTGGCAATAGCACACAAACTTTTTAGTAGGCTACTGCTTATCATTTGTGCTAATGTTTTTGGAAAAAATGAGATATGCCTGGTAGAAACAGTGGCTTTTAATACACCTGGCATTAATCAATATAAGGAAAAAGCAACCAAATTTACTTGATTGACAGTTGTAGATTCGACCTGACCAAAAACACAAAACCTTGGTGATTAAAGCTGCAAGCAGCGTCGGACAAGCCCTCGCTCCTCTGTGTGTGTACTGGTGGACGCCGATCCTTGCATCCGTGCATTTTCACGGCACTCAGACACTTCAAATCGTCACCAATGAAAACGGAAGTCTCCTCTGAGTTCAATGATACCACACACAACAGTGAGCATCAAACGGGTCATTAATTATAAAAAGGGGCGTCGTTTAAGCATAGGGGGCAGGTCAAACTATCACCAATCAAAAAGAAATTCTCTGCTCAGTCCAATAATACCTCACAAAAGAGTCCACATCAAACAAGGCATTAGTTCTAAAAGGGGGCGTGGTTAAATCATAGGGGTTGGGGCAAACCTTTACCAATAAAGAAGGAAGTCTCTTCTGAGTTCATTGATACCTCACATAAGACTCTACCTTAAATGGATCACCAGTTATGAAAGTGGGCATGGCAAAAGCATAGGGTGGACACAAACCATCACCAATAAAGAAGGAACTCTGGTGAGTTCAATGCTATCTCACACAAGACTCTACCTTAAATGGGTCACCAGTTATGAAAGGGGCGAGACCTAAGTAAGTGGGCGTGGTTTAAGTATAAGGGCCAGCTTAGGCAAGGCAAGGCAGCTTTATTTGTATAGCACATTTCAGCAACAGGGCAGTTCGAAGTGCTTTACACAAAATCAATTAAAAAACAGTTAAAAAAAAACAAAAAACAATAAAACACATCAATAAACAGTTAAAAATAAAAACTTTAAAACACAAGAATAAAAGTTACAGTGCGGCATAAGAAATTAAACATTAAAGAAGTAATTTAAAGAAAGATAACATCAAAAAGAAAGGTCTTCAGCCTTGATTTAAAAGAACTGAGAGTAGCAGCGAATCTGCAGGTTTCTGGGAGTTTATTCCAGATACGAAGAGCATAGAAAGTGAATGCTCCTTCACCCTGTTTAGTTCTGACTCTGGGGACAGAAAGCAGACCTGTTCCCGATGACCTGGGAGGTCTGGGTGGTTCATAGATTAGTAGCAGATCAGAAATGTAATTTGGTCCTAAACCATTGATTGATTTATAAACTAGCAAATGTACTTTGAAATCAATACTTTGAGGCACAGGAAGCCAGTGTAAAAACTTCAGAACTGGAGTGATATGATCCAGTCTCTTGGTCTTAGTGAGGACCTGAGCAGTAGCGTTCTGAATCAGCTGCAGCTGTCTGATTGATTTTTTAGGGAGACCTGTAAAGACACTGTTACAGTAGTCAAGTCTACTGAAGATGAAAACATGGAAGTTTTTCCACATCCTGTTGACACATAAGTCCTTTAACCCTTGATATAGTCTTAAGGTGATAATAGGCTGACTTTATAATTGTCTTAATGTGGCTGTTAAAATTCAGGTCAGAGTCCACCAAGATTTCTGGCTTTGTCTGTTGTTTTTAATATTGTTGTTTGAAGCTGAGCGCTGACTTTTAATCATTCCTCTTTTGCTCCAAAAACAACCACCTCAGTTTTTCCTTCATTTAATTTCAGAAAGTTCTGGCACATCCAGCCGTAAATTTGTTCGATGCACTTAGTCAGTTTTTGTATTGGACTATAGTCCCCTGGCAATAAGGTTATGTAAATTTGTGTGTTGTCCGCATAACTATGTTAACTTATTTTGTTGTTTTCCATAATCTGAGCCAGTGGAAGCATGTAGATGTTAAACAGAAGAGGCCCCAGAAAGGAGCCCTGGGGAACGCCGCACGTCATATTTGTATGTTCAGATGTATAATTATGTAGAATAATGTTCTTCACAGTTGGATGTTCTGCCATGATATCTGGGATTTTTTGGGTCAAGTCAGACACCATGTCTTTGGGAAAACAGAGTATTTTGGTGTTTTTTCTGTTTTTTAAAATCTTTTACAGCAGAGTCACCCACAATCAGGGTTTGAGGCCCAGTTGTTAGCTTTTTACTTTTTGAATTGCTCTCAGTCCTTACCCTGCTGTGTGGCGATGAGATGCAATCCCGGTCATCAGGTGGCTGTCCAGCGTCCTGCAGCAGTGGAGCAAATCTGTTATCCAGTTGCACACCAGGTTGTTGGGGGGGGGGCATTTTGTTGCTTATTTTCCCTTTTGCAGCTGTCCATGGCTGTTTCCTACTAGGTACAAGGGTTGAAGAGGCCCTCTGCCTGGATGATAATGCAAGCCAGCCAGTCGTATCACAAATCTCAGGGCGCTGTGCCCTGCCCGTTAGTCAGCCTCCCATTTCCCAGGAATATTATTTAGTCTTAGGTTTGGCACCAGACGAGTTCCAGGGAGGACTACCACTTGTTGATTTGTTACCCGTTCCACAGCCCTCCTTTTTCTTTGTAGTCTTGTTGGTGCTAATTAGCCGTGTCTGCATGCTTTTGTCCATTGTTTTGGGTCCATGGTAAAGTGGTGTCATTTCCACAAGATCCGTTCACTTCCACGTTCACTTCTAATCGGTGAACCTTGGTTTCCAGAAGTGCAATCTTCTGAAGGAGTTTTTAGTACTCATCCACGAGAAAGGAGGCATCTTGCTGCTAATTAGCTTTAGCTACAGTCACTGTAAGACAGGCTCGAGCTATTGGTAGGCCACACTCACGCAGAAAAATGTTAAAATATGGCAATAGCCTACTATGTCTACTATGTCTCTAAGCAATCGCTTAGTATCACATATAGAACACATAAGTGTCATGTAAATGTTTGTCATATGAGGCTGATTTCCTGTTGCCAGCGGAGGGTGCTATGACAAAAAGTCAATATTGTTTTTAATAACTTTTCATCTTTAAGGTGGTGAGATGGTACAGACCAAATTTGAAGTCCATTAGATGAAATCTCTAGGAGGAGTTTCTTAAAGTATTACACCTTGACTTTTAGGTCTACTTCCTGTTGCCACTAGGGGGCGCTATGACTTTGAGATACTGTTTGTCATCAGTGTTGGACTCTTATGAATCCTGAAAGGTTTCGAGCCAATTGGATAATGTACACTCAAGTTAGACCCACTTCCTGTTTCGTTTCGCACAAAAAGGCCGCCCCACCACGGCCCTGCCCTATGACAAAAAGTTTTTCTTTTATTAACTTTCCATCTTTAACATCTTAAGATGGTACAGGTCATTTCAACATTCAGGTACTCACATCATAGGGGTGGCGGTAGCTATAGGGAGTTGGGTTGGGAACTGGAGGGTTGGGAGTTCAAGACTCTGTATGGACAGAGTGTGGACTAGTAGCTGGCGAGATGCCAGTTCACCTCCTGGGCACTCCCAATGTGCTCTTGAGCAAGGCATGAACTTCCTCCAACCACTCAGGGTGCCTGTCCAGCAGTCACAGACCCCCTTAATGGTAATAAAATGTTTATAAACAATGTATTACACTACCAATACATTAATACTGCTTTTTATTCAAAGTAATGAGGGTAAGACAACTGTGCCTCTTTAGAACAACAAGGACAACAACAGAACAAATAATGCATTCACTCATAAAGTTAAACTTATCATTTTGCATTTTTATTGCAGATAATCATTTTATTTTTTCCATTTTGCCTGAATGTAATGTGTAATCACTCTATGTTTTATATATAGAACATAGAGTTCTAACCTTATAATGTTTCTCACCAAGCATTAGCATGAGCTACATGTCGACATAGCTGTTTGATGGAAGTTAGAGTAACTAGAGTCAAAGGTGGTATGATGCTACTGACATGCAACTAAATGAAACGTCCTGTGTCATTAAAATAAAAATAACAGATTTTTCTGGGTTTGAACATTGTTGGAAACATTAGGGATTGGCCAAGTGTAGTACACGACTCAATTAAATATATAACATAGGAATAGAAATGTTACATATTGTACCTTTAAGCTGACGGTCCCTCCGCCTGACTCACTTCCTGCTGCTAGACTTTACAGGAGGATGTGACTTAAGGACAAATTCTATCTAGATTCTAGATCTAGATTATGTGGACAGTGATGAACATAGTAGCCTACCACATTGCAAATTTGGTATAAGAGGTACAGTATATTTAAAATGTATGTATGCATTGACTTAGTGAAAAGTTTTGAATTTAAAGGTGCAGTAAGCAATGCTGTTGATATCTGAACTTAACTGTCAAACAAATTCAAACCACCCCTTCAGAAACTCCGCCCCCCAGATTCCCAGAGTAATAACTACTGGATGGCCTGCACATTCACATGCTGCTGAGAACAAAGTGACACAAAGCAGGGTTCAGTACACAATGTTCTAAATGTTTAATGAGACATACAGATAGATATTTTCTAACAATTCCTTATCTTCGTTTGGATGAAGTGTGTAAAAGAGTCAAAATGGACAGAAGGATGTTCTCAAGGTTGGCTCACACAGATAGGAAAACAGTGTTGCAATTTAGGATACAAAGAGAGACAACAAGAGAGGCTTCTCAGAGTTCTCACAGAATGGAATGCAGAATGTACACACACAAGTCAAGAAAGTCTCAGTTTGGTTCAAATCCTATCCTCTACTGGCTTGACCTCTGTGAGTTGAGTCTGAAAGCAGTGGCGAGATCCCGGAGAACAAAGGGACACATAGCAGGGTTTAGTTCATAATGTTTTAAAGGTTTAACAAGACACACAAAGATATATAGATATTTTCTAACAATCCCTTCTTTCATTTAGATGACGTGTAGTAAGATAAGAAAGAGTACTCCAGAGAACAGGATTGGTTCAAGGTTTGTTCATACAGAAGGAAAAACAGTGTTACAAGTTATGACATAATAGAGGTTTTCTACAAGTACTTTTCACTGCCTCTATGTACTATTTTTTTTAATTTTATTTAACCTTTATTTAACCAGGAAGTCCCTTGAGATTGAAATCTCTTTTCCGAAGGAGACCTGGCCAAGACGGCACACCAGTTACAATACAGCATAGTCAAAATCACACATAGAGGAAAGGAACAGGTCATATATGGCAGTTGCGTTTTTGAATTACATTGCATTTTAACATTAAAATCATTTAATGAGACATTTAATGCGCATGGGTAGCCTAAAAGGGTTCCATTCAGACCTTAACATTAAGTATTTTACTGTAAAATGTCAACAAGATTCAACAAGACATTTTCACTTGGCTATACCCAATGTTTGGATCAGTTGTGGTATTTAAGCCACTTAGCACATCCGTGAATAGATTATGCACCGTTTGCCCATATCAACAAACTATTTAAAAAAACTTGCAATATATATCTTAATGTAACTGATCAACTCAGTAATGTCCATGGTGATATCTTAATGTTGAAATTGTTATGCTATTCACGTGAAAAAAATAATGAATAGGCGCATAAATAGGCTATATTTGGGTGTTTTTCAAAACTTTCCCCTAATGGGATTCTTCAGGTCTTTTTTCCTTACTCAGGACATATTGAGGATATAAAATCAGTTTAGTTTGCGTCTGTTGCAATTTGGCTTAAGTTGACCTCCATTTAGCTTAAAATGACTGGACTGTGAGGTGCACTGACAAATGCATTCAAGCAAACCAGTTCAGATGCGGCACTAAAGTCAAAACATGGATCACATGGATGGAAGTCCTTTGTCTGAAATATCTGAAAGCCCAAACAACTACATCAGAGGCTAAAGAGCACAGAGACGAGTACAACAGGAGGAAGAACAGCTGGCTTAGAGTTCAGAAGGAAAATGACCTCATTGTATGTTCCTGTTTAAATCTCTGTCTGTATGGACAACTGGAGGGGTTCTTGCGTTGTTGATATAAAATGATTCCCCTCCAACAGAGAACAGAGGGACAGCGGGAAGACAAGGTCTCTAATAAGAACCTGCCTTCTTTATCTTTTCATCTCTGTGCTTCAGTGATGGCCAGTGAACAACATCACTATGGAGCAGACTAAAAGGCAATGGGGGAAGAAGTATTCAGACCCTAAGTAAAAATACTAATACCACACTGTAAAAACACTCTGTTACAAGTAAAAGTCATTAAAATGTTACTTAAGTAAAAGTATGTAAGTTTAACCATGAAAATGTACTTATAGTATTAAAAGTAAAAGTACTCAATGCAGAAAAACTCTTCACATTTTAGAAACTGGAAACAATCCAAACAGTTCTGTCAATCAACTGTGTTCAATCAAATCAAAGAGTTTAATTTAGGTGTAGGCCTACTTGTATAGGTCTATATACTGTTGGGTAGTTTAATTTATAATGAAACATTGTATTTTATAAACTGCATGTGTTTTGTGTGGAGAACTCTTAATTTGTAAAGTAACTAGTAATTTAAGATGTCAGATTAATGTAGTATTTCTCTAGGAAATGTAGTGGAGTAGAAGTAGAAAGTGGCATGAAAAGAAATGAAAAAGCAAAGAAGGCGAGTAGAGTCGAGGTGAGTCGACCAGGTACCATGTAATGGAAAAACGGCATAAAGGAAATGCAATTAGTATGGAAAATCATTTTGTTTAGGGATGGGTACCGGAATCCCGTATTAGACGGGCCCAGGGCTAAAACTGTAGAATTTATCATCAACTAGTCTATATCCTTCACGTTCCATTTCCACGATTGCTCCATTGTTGCCAGATGCATGGATTTTCCATTTCCTAACGCTTTCTTTGTATTGGAATTTTAAATCCGATGGATTTATGAGGACTATTGTTGACTGCTCCTCAGATTAAAAAAAATAATAAAATAAATTGAGACAGCTAGCTAGATTATCTATCCAATCTGAGTTTTCTCTCACGGCGCCTCTGTGCGGACTTTAGCACCGCCCATGATGATTGTGATTGGTTTTAAGAAATGCCACTAAACCAGCAGGTTCTCTTCCCATCCCCGAATGCTATGTGGAGTAGCTAGACCGTCGGTCAGCGTGCTTTGGAGGAGGGTCTACAGCAAGACTACAATATGTTTAACTCTTTTCTCCCTTTCCAAAACCAAAACAGTAACCAGTAATCAGATCTGTCCTATGTTACTTTGATTCATATTATGCCCTATTTGCACGGGACTAGTATTAACTGCACTACTTTCAAATGGTTCAATTTTAAAGATGATTTCTCTTTATAATGTGTAGGACTACCTCTTTTTTTTCCTTCCTTTCTCACCGGGCCCCTGAAGCGCTGCCTGCTTCCTCGCACCCATGTTGAGCAATTGTGCAGGCAGGCAGGGGTAACAGGAAGCGTGAGCAAAAGCAAGCAAGGCAGGCTGCAACAGGAGAAAACACAGATAACATTAGCCACACAAGCTAGAACAACAGGAAACAGAATTACACAGGGAGCTAGGAGTTACAACTGTACGATCTGGCGATGAGTGGATCACAGAGCCGGCCTTAAGTACTGCTGGGGGATGATTAGGGAATGAGCTTCACCTGATGCAGCCTGCAAAGTAACCCATGCCCATAACTTTAGGTTACTTAACGTAACCCCGGTTCTTTGATAACAGAGTGAGGTGTTTCACTATGGGAATTGCCTCGGCGTGACCAACTACGGAAGCTCCAATCACACCACGTCTGTCTGTGACAGGCAGGTCAAACTGTGCTGGGGCCACGCCCCCTCAAATAATCACAGTCAACCGGCTCCTTACAAATCATTCCAGATAGGTTTCTTTTCGTGTCTCTGCAAGGAGGGACACGTTGGTGAAACACCTCACTCTGTTATCAAGGAACCGGAGTTAAGTAACCTAAAGTTCTTTTTCTAACTTCGTTTGGTGTTTCACTATAGGAGATATAGACCACTACCGGATTGCCTGAATCTCCCGAAGCCAAATAACATTGAACCGAGAGTCACACCAACCCGGGCGCGGTCACCTCCAGCACAGCCTGTCCCAGGGACGGTCCGGAAACATCGAGCCTGTAGAACCTCACAAAAGTGTGAGGCGTAGCCCAGCTTGCTGCCGCACAAATTTTTGCCACTGAAACACCCCTGAAAAGGGCCCATGAAGTGACCATGCCTCTCGTTGAATGAGCTCTCAGACCCCGAGGGGCCTGCAAACCTTTACACTCATAGGCCAATGATATGGCCTCCACAAGCCAGTGGGACAGCCTCTGGCGGGACAATGGCTTACCCTTGTGGGGTGTAGCCCAGGACACGAACAGCTGATCAGCTTTTCTGAACACAGCCGTCCGACTCACATACATGTGCAGGGCCCGGACAGGGCACAACATGTGAAGCCTTTTCTCCTCTCCTGAGCAGAACGGAGGCGTGTGGAAAGCCCAGAGCTCCACTGAGGGGCACCTGTAGGCTGACTCCACCACCTTAGGCACAAATGCTGGGTTGGGCCGAACAGACTCTAGAGAGCCCTGGGGCAAACTGGAGACAGGTTGGCTGAACAGACAAAGCCTGTAAGTCACCCACTCGCTTTGCAGTGGTTAAAGCCAAGAGCAAAGCTGTTTTAAGAGAGACAAACTTCATCCCTACTGCCTCCATAGGCTCAAATGGGAGATGAGAGAGGGCATCCAACACGACCGATAAGTCCCATAGAGGAACCAGGGGCCTGGAAACTGGGAGGTTGCGGGTGCCCCTTTCATGAAACGACAAACTAAGGGAGGTTGCCCAGCGGGCTTATCCCCAAAACCCACGTGGCAGGCTGAGACAGCAGCCAAATACACCTTAATTGTGGAGAAAGTTTTTCCTTCATCCATCAGGTACTGCAGGAAACACAGCAGGTCCACCACAGAACACTGAAAAGGGATTGTATCCCTACGTTTGCACCACTCCTCAAAAACCCGCCACTTTCCGCTATAAAGAGAGCGGGTTCTAGCAGGCCTGATGCATTCAGGTTCCACCTCTCACGGAGCAGTATCGGATGCACTAGGGGGCCTTGACAGTGGAATGGGAAATGTGGTCTTCCTCCTCGTCCTCCATTCCATCCATGTCGAGGAGATCGGAGATTGCATCACCCTCCGTGTCCTCATCGCCCGGGTCCACTTCGAGGAGGTCCTTGAAAAGTGGAGGCATGACCAGGGATTCCTCGTCCATCATGTCCGCCCAGCTAGCTGTAGCTTGCGGCTGATAGGTGCTGCTTGTGGCCTTTGGGGTGGCTCCTGACAGACATGGGCCACAGCCACTCTCAGCCGTCTTTCCAGTATTTTCTCCGACATAGCTGCACAGTGGGCGCACGACTGGGGCACGGGCACTACGGCCTCACTCGTCTTTGGCTCCGTCTCTTTGGCGGGGGCCGCTGCTGAGGACATACTGGAAAGGAAGAAAAGACGGCATAAATATACAGCCCTTGCAGGCACGTAGTAACACGTTAGCCTGACGGATAAAGTAACACCCGGGGTTTAGCCCGCGCTAACTTTAACCTTGTACCGAAAGAGTTAGCCCGCCGTAATACGTTAGCTCACTCCAGGTACTCTGTTCGGTTACCAAGTAAATGCTAACCAAACACCCAGGGCGGTTCGCCGTAACGCGTTAGCCAAAGGGTACAAGAGTTACACCGCTAGCAGCCGATAAGCAAATACCGACTAGCCGGCAGAAAAAGACAGTTCGCCGTGACGCGGACACTGCTTTACCTGTGTAATTACAAGGTAAAAAACTTCAATCGAAGTACTTACTCAGCACATCCAGACTGGGTCGGAAAACTGTGTTCGGCGACGTAGTCCTTAACGGTCCGTCTGTGAACTGTTTAGCAGATAACCAACCAAACTAGCCTAGAAGCGTTGAGGGAGCTTAGTATAGTTTCTTCATGGGAAGAAAGCGAGAATGATTTGTAAGGAGCCGGTCGACTGTGATTATATGAGGGGGCGTAGCCCCAGCACAGTTCGACCTGTCTGTCACAGACAGACGTGGTGTCATTGGAGCTTTCATAGTTGGTCACGCCGAGGCGATTCCCATAGTGAAACACCGAACGAAGTTAGAAAAAGAACTCACACACACAAAGCAGGAGGGAGAAACATGAAGGATAACAAACAGGGAAACAAACTATGCACACAAACAGGGAGAGGAAAGGGCTCACACACACTACTATTGGCCAGGCATCCATGCTTACGCAAGGTAACGTAACCTGATTTGTTCAGGTCCTATCCCTTGACCAATCGGCTATCCTATCCTTAATCACTCAAGCTGCTTCGTAGGGCGGGACTTGCCTGTAAGTTCCGTGGGATTGTCGCTACCCGATGTGAGTCGAGTGCAGATGTGAGTCGTGCGTGCGTCACTTTGCCGCACCATGGAATCAAAAGCTTCTGTAGCTAGCCATCTCTCCGTAGCTGGTCCAACACACCGTATCTTCTATTATTGGTCATGAGTCATGACAACACAAGGTTGTGTAATGGGGAAAAATTACATGATACCATCATATGTCCTTCTATAATATTCACGTATTATTATTCATATTATTCATTTACTATGTTTTTGTTTTAAATGACTTCATTCAATTCATTTGTGTATGTGGCTGGCGGCTGTGGCTCAGTGGTAGAGCGGTTGCCTGCCAATTGGAAGGTTGGTGGTTCAATCCCCCGGCCCTGCAGTCCCATGTCGAAGTGTCCTTGGGCAAGACACTGAACCCCGAGTTGCCCCCGATGCTGTGTCATCGGAGCGTGAATGTGTGTGCATGTTTATCTGATGAGCAGATGGCACCTTGTACGGCAGCCTCGGCCACAGTGTATGAATGTGTGTGAATGGTGAATGGTTCCTGTACTATGTAAAAGCGCTTTGAGTAGTCGTTCAGACTAGAAAAGCGCTATATAAAATACAGCACATTTACAGCACATGTGTCCTTGTGTATGGAGGACCAGGTCTACCATATTTAAAAATAAATACAGAAATAAATAAATGCTCAATAAACAAATAAGCATACAATTAATTGCCCCAAAAAAAATACAATAAACAAATAAATAGGTAGAAATTAAATTATACAGTGAGACATAAATGTATATATCACTTTTAATTAGCTTCTTTATTTATTCACCTTTGTAATAATTACCTTATTTATTTATTTATTGTCCGTTATAATCTTCAACTTTATTTATTAATTACTTATTTTTTAAATGTATTTATTTCTGTGTGTGTTTAAATTTTTTGTCTGTTTTATTCTTCCGTTGCATTTTCTACCCTATTAATTTTCACCCATGGTATTTATTTCTGCCTGTCAATTTTACATTTCTTCATGCATTCCTGCCTCATTATGCAAATGAGGAGGGGCTGGTCTTAAGGGGTTAACTTCTGCCCATTGGTTGGTTAGCATTTTACTGCATCGGTCGAATCTACATGCCACCGGCCACAGTCACAACAAAGATGGCTACCTACGATGAAGTTGTTAGTGAGCTGAGGCATTTAGCAACTGTTTTTGATAACAATGCTAACGTTATAAGTATTGACTTTATAATTTTTCATTTAGACGCTCTGACAGAACGTGTGTTTCAGTTAGCGGTGTCGTGCCAATGTACTTATCCCCGCCAGGATTTGTATCCCCTGGCCTCGGGAGCGCGCATGCACACAGAGCGGAGTTTCTGCTGCCCTTCGAATTGTTTAACTGCTGCACTTTGAATTTACCTCTTAAATGGAACAAATAGCGACGTGGAAGACTCGACAGGGTTTTCCATAGTAACATGGGTCTCAGTTAACTACATAAATACGTGTATTTGTCTGTTACATTAAGGCGACGTGTCAAATGTTTATAGCGTCGTTTAATATAATGGAGTGATAGGCGTATCCTCTCTGTCCTCTAACGGGATTTCTGTTTTAATTTAATTTAGTTTAATATGGCTTTTCAATTAAACACTTTTTCACCTGTCTACCATATGAGTTACATAGGAGGTACTCAAAATATCAGGCCGTTTTTCACCTGATATTTTGGGTATCCCCTATGTAACTTTTGCTAGACAACAGCAAACCTCTCCAAATTTTGTCAGGTTGTTTATTGTGAACTATTAAACACACACAATAACACCCATGATGACAGGACAGTCCCTTTGCATGTTAGGGATGGGATACATAAAATATCAGGTGAAAAACGGCCTGATATTTTGAATACCTCATATGGTAGACAGGTGAAAAAGTGTTTAATTGAAAAGCCATATTAAACTAAATTAAATTAAAACAGAAATCCCGTTAGAGGACAGAGAGGATACGCCTATCACTCCATTATATTAAACGACGCTATAAACATTTGACACGTCGCCTTAATGTAACAGACAAATACACGTATTTATGTAGTTAACTGAGACCCATGTTACTATGGAAAACCCTGCCGATTCTTCCACGTCGCTATTTGTTCCGTTTAAGAGGTAAATTCAAAGTGCAGCAGTTAAACAATTCGAAGGGCAGCAGAAACTCCGCTCTGTGTGCATGCGCGCTCCCGCGGCCAGGGGATACAAATCCTGGCGGGGATAAGTACATTGGCACGACACCGCTAACTGAAACACACGTTCTGTCAGAGCGTCTAAACGAAAAATTATAAAGTCAATAATTATAACGTTAGCATTGTTTTCAAAAACAGTTGCTAAATGCCTCAGCTCACCAACAACTTCATCGTAGGTAGCCATCTTTGTTGTGACTGTAGCCGGTGGCATGTAGATTCGACCGATGCAGTAAAATGCTAACCAACCAATGGGCAGAAGTTAACCCCTTAAGACCAACCCCTCCTCATTTGCATAATGAGGCAGGAATGCATGAAGAAATGTAAAATTGACAGGCAGAAATAAATACCAGGGGTGAAAATAAATAGGGTAGAAAATGCAACGGAAGAATAAAACAGACAAAAAATGTAAACACACACAGAAATAAATACATTTAAAAAATAAGTAATTAATAAATAAAGTTGAAGATTATAACGGACAATAAATAAATAAGGTAATTATTACAAAGGTGAATAAATAAAGAAGCTAATTAAAAGAGATATATACATTTATGTCTCACTGTATAATTTAATTTCTACCTACATTTATTTGTATATTGTATTTTTTGGGGCAATTAATTGTATGCTTATTTATTTATTGAGCATTTATTTATTTCTGTATTTATTTTTAAATATGGTGGACCTGGTCCTCCATACTTGTGATTGTCTTTCGCAGCTAAGATAAACGATCGCTAGAGACTCTGGGGCATGGGGGACAGATGCAGAAAAGACGAAAAGTCTCACTTCAAAACTTCTCCTCTCCTGCTGTACAGAAAACTTCCACAACAGTTGATATCAGTAATCAGAGCATCTCATAGCACATCTACGGCACTGGTGTAAATTACTAATGACCTTCTAATTGCTTCAGACCAAGGACTTGTCTCTGTACTTGTCTTACTAGATCTTAGTGCTGCATTCGACCCTATTGACCATACCATCCTGTTACAGACTGGAACATTTAGTTGGCATTAAAGAAATCGCACTAAGTCCCATTTCTCTGATCGATCTCAATTTGTTAATGTCAACGATGAATCCTCTAGGCACGCTAAAGTAAGCCATGGCATTCCACAAGGCTCAGTGCTTGGACCAATTGTATTCTCCTTCTATATGATTCCTCTAAGCAATATTATTAGGAAACAATTAACTTTCAGCGATGTGGACGACACCCAATTATACCTATCAATCAAGCCTAACAAAACCAGTTAGTTAGTTAAACTTCAAGCATGCATAAATGATATAAAATCATGGATGACCTACAATTTTCTGACATTAAACTTAGACAAAATTGAAGTTATTGTGCTGGGCCCTAAACACCTTCAAACAACTTCATTATCTAAAGATATAGCTACTCGGGATGGTATTGCCCTGGCCTCCAGCACTTTATTATTTTTGATAAGGATTTATCCTTTAACGTCCACTTAAAACAAACCTCAAGAACAGCCTTTTTCATCTTTGTAACATTGCCAAAATTAGGAACATCCTGTCTCAAAATGAGGCTGAAAAACTAGTCCATGCATTTGTTACTTCCAGGCTGGACTACTGTAATTCGTTACTATCCAGAATGCTGCAGGGCGTCTTCTGACAGTAACTAAGAAAAGCGATCATATTTCTCCTGTATTAGCTTCGCTGCATTGGCTTCCTGTAAAATCCAGGATTGAATTTAAAACTTTTCTCCTGACCTCTAAATGGTCAAGCACCATCTTATCTTGAAGAGCTCTTAGTGCCTTATTGTCCCATTAGAGCACTGCGCTCCCAGAATTCAGAGCTACTTGTGGTTCCTAGAGTCTCTGAAAGAAGAATGGGAGCCAGAGCCTTCAGCTATTAGGCTCCTCTACTATGGAATCAGCTTACGGCAGACACCGTCACCACATTTATTGTAAGAGTAAACTTAAAACTCTCCTCTTTGATAAAGCTTATAGTTAGGGAGTAAGGAGTTGCAGCGTTCGCCTAAATCGGAGGGTGAGGGTGTGTATCTACAGACTTATTATTTATTGTTTTTATGTGTATCTTATTTTTGCATTGCCACATTTTCAAGTTGAGTTGAGCTCAGGAAGAACAGCACCTGCAATGCACAGCACCCCTTCTCTTCTCTACTTCTCTTCATAGTTGTCAGATTTATCTACCAACCCTTATAGAACTGGCTCAGGTCTGCCTGGCGGCAGCTCTTAATTACACTGTAATAGTTTAAGACTGTCGGGGGACTTCCTTTGAAACAGTGAGCTCCTCTCTCCTCTCCCTTTCCATCTGCGTGCATCCATGTCCCCAAAATGCTCGTTACAAACCTAGCTCTGGGGAGCCGTATTCCTTGGATTAGGGTGGCACCTAAATCATGGTTGCTATTGCCGTGGTCCTGCTCTATGCCCTGCTACACCCTGCTATACTCTGCAGTGCCCTGCTACACCATGAACTACTACAACTACTATTTCTAGTCATAGTTCCATTATCTTTATTTGACTATCATTGCCACTGTTTATCATACCCCCAATTGGCCCCGTCAGACACCGCCTACCAAGAGCCTGGGTCTGTCCAAGGTTTTTCCTCTTCACTGTTGCACTAATTGCTTGCTCTTTTACTGGAATTGGTGGGTCTTAGTAAATTTTTGATTGTGGTCTAGACGTACTGTGAAGTGTCTTGAGATAACTCTTGTTATGATCTGATACTATAAATAAAATTGAATTGAATTGAATATACACTAGGTAGAAAGTGTAGCTACAGTTCCGTTACAGTCATTCCCTGGTTGCAATGATGGTGCAGAGACTCAGAGAGCACAGATGCAGAAGACCCGAAAACACTGACCAATCAGAGCAGACTGGACTTTTTCAGGAGTCTGGCTTAAAGGTGCTAAAACATAGTGTTTCAAACAGGTACATTCAGACAGGCAGTATGGTAAAAATAAAGTTTTGTGTTCTAGTAGAAACCCAAAATCCAAGCACAAACCTAAAAATGAGCATAATGTGAGACCTTTAAAGATTTCCCTTTACAGTGTAACATACAGGGTAGGGAGAGTAACTTAACACCTCCCTCATGAGTTATCCTTTTGTTACTGCTTGTTGCTGCTTTGCATGGTTGAATGGTTCCAAAAGATGGCTCGGTTATGGGTGCTTATAGCTGTGTTTTGATGCTTGCATGGTTTCTTATACTGAATGGGGATCATGTAGCTCTGCATGGCTTACTGAGAAAACTTATTTGTTGCTCTAGCTGTCTGTACGGTGTCTTTGTTGACTTCTGTCTGTATAGTTTAACCTGTACTGTCTTGCTGTTTCCTGTTGCTCTGGTCTAAAATCATCTGGCCAAGGGACTACAGTTGAAAATTAGGCAGCTGGCTAACACTTTAGATTTAACATTTATAGAAATGTTAATTAATGTGTGTTGTCCTTATTAAATAAAGAATAAGAATAACATTTTATGAGTTGTTACAGACGGAATTTAGTTCCCATACAAAGAGGACCTGTTGTAAAAAGATGTGATCACCTCAAACAGACAATATCTGTGGAAGCTCGTCAACCAGTTGACTGATATTACCAGTCCAGCAACGTGTTTTTCTTTCTTTCTAAGATAACATTTAGATCAGAGATCTTCAACAGGGGGACCCCTAGGTGGTCCTCAGAGTTACTGCAGGGGGACACACCAAATTGTTAATTTTTTTTGTTCTTTTTTTGTTTCTTAACTTGAATCCTATGGAGGACCGTGTCTTTCATATTTAAAAATAAATACAGAAATAAATAAATGCTCAATAAATAAATAAGCACACAATTAATTGCCCCAAAAAATACAATGAAGAAATAAATGTAGGTAGAAATTAAATTATACAGTGAGACATAAATGTATATATCTCTTTTAATTAGCTTCTTTATTTATTCACCTTTGTAATAATTACCTTATTTATTTATTGTCCGTTATAATCTTCAACTTTATTTATTCCTTACTTATTTTTTAAATGTATTTATTTCTGTGTGTGTTTAATTTTTTGTCTGTTTTATTCTTCCGTTGCATTTTCTACCCTATTTATTTTCACCCCTGGTATTTATTTCTGCCTGTCACTTTTACATTTCTGCCTGTCACTTTTACCTTTCTACATGCATTTCTGCCTCATTATGCAAATGAGGAGGGGCTGGTCTTAAGGGGTTAACTTCTGCCCATTGGTTGGTTAACATTTTACTCCCTCGGTCGAATTTACATGCCACCAGCCACAGACACAACACAGATGGCTAGCTACGGTGAAGTTGTCAGTAAGCTCAGGCATTTAGCAACTGTTTTTGAAAACAATGCTAACGTTATAAGTATTGACTTTATAATTTTTCGTTTAGACGCTCTGACAGAACGTGTGTTTCAGTCAGCGGTGTCGTGCCAATGTACTCGTGTATCCCCTGGCCGCGGGGCGCGCGCATGCACACAGAGCGGAGCTTCTGCTGCCCTTCGAATTGTTTAACTGCTGCACTTTGAATTAAACGGAACAAACAGCGGCGTGGAAGACTCGGCAGGGTTACCATAGTAACAGGGGTCTCAGTTAACTACATAAATACATGTATTTGTCTGTTACATTAAGGCGACGTGTCAAATGTTTATAGCGTGGTTTAATATCGAGTGATAGGCGTATCCTCCCTGTCCCTGTCTACCATATGAGTTACATAGGAGGTAGGGAGAGCCGGGACAGTTGAAACACTTTTTAATTAAACGTAATTTACAAAGCGGTCGTATCACACTGAAAGCTGATATTTTGTCACTAGCAACCTACACGTGTCATCTGTCAAATACAGTTGCATTTTCAGCTTTGAACAAAACCGTTGAGGAGTTATTACCGCAAAAGTGGGACGTGCGTAATGTTTCATCTGTCCCTCCTGGACGGGACGGATGAAACAGCATGCGGGGACGAATGAAACATACAGTTTAAGCCATATAAACTTCCAACAACTTTAATATTTTACTGTATATGATGGATGGCACTTCCAAAAGGTGTTAATTTAAATAGATTGTTGCAGGGCTATGCGTCTTTCTAAATGTCTGTTAACAACTCATTGCCGTCATCCTGAAGCGCGTATGAAGCGGTTATTGAAATATCATGCACTGTGGATGATTATGACATTTTTATAGCTAGAACAGTTGGTTTTTCCATTTATATCATGTTTCTATTGTGGAATATGTCGTTTCACTAGGTTTTTACGTGGGTTACACCACTGGACATAAAAATAACGCGCCCCAGCCCGTCAGTCTCCATAGGATAACATGGGAAAACTCGACCCCCCCTACCTGGTGGGCTGAAATATATTTTCATCTTTCTAAAACTGCTTTTCCATGTCTCACCTCCTTAAATAATTGTATAAACACAGATATTTGTGCATTTACTTAAAATCCATGGAGTTCCAGCCAGGTCGGGGACAGTTGAAACAACTGTTTCATCCGTCCCGACATAGACACGTCATTACAGCCTGTTTTGCTTCTCATGTAAACAAGCATGCAATACGAAAGTCTGGGATTGTGGAGAACACTAACTGGTCTACTGAATGAGCATGTAGTCAAACCTTTAAATCAAAAACCCTCGTTAATAATCGAAAAAATGTGACCGCTAATGAAGTTTACTTTTGACCATCAAAACTCGTTTATCGGCTGTAACTCCGCGATAAAAGGAAATAACAGGGAGATATTTGGCTGATAGGAGGAGGGTAACATGCTCTATGTTCAGACCTAAGGAAGTCTGTCTATCATCATTGTACTCGGAGAAAACTGGAATGTTTCATCCGTCCCCGTTTCAATCGTCCCGCTCTCCCCTACTCAAATATCAGGCCGTTTTTTTTTACCTGATATTTGGGTATCCCCTATGTAACTTTTGATAAACAACAGCAAACCTCTCCAAATTGTGTCAGGTTGTTTATTGTGACCTATTAAACACACAAAATAACACCCATGATGACAGGACAGACCCTTTGCATGTTAGGGATGGGATACATAAAATATCAATATCATTTTTCACCTGACATGACTGCATGTCAGGAGCAGAGCCGGGCAGAGCGACGTGGGGCTCCGCGTCCGTCTGTCCTCAGTCTCTTATCTCTCTCGCTCTCCACCTCTCCTCTCCGTCGCTCCGGTAGCAACTGTTGAGGACGGAGCCCGGGGCTTTGCCGTGCACGAACACACACATTTAGTGCCTGACGCATGCACACGCACTCCGCGACGCGAATTTCTACTGGCGATCCAGGCGCGCAACGCGTGGGGGGTTTCCCTTGCTAGAAGCGGCCCGGGAGTGGGTTGTCTGTCTCTAAATCCACTCCTCTCTCTGGCTTCATGTCGCACATCAGAAGAGACAGAATGATAACAGCCGCAGTTCGTTCAAAGAAGGTTGCACTACAAAAACCCGATGAAATTTAGCAGGTGGATGTTTAGAATAAATCCAACGGAGACGTCTCAGGATGGAGAAGTCCTAAGTTGTGCGCCGCTTCTAACGGCGAACAGGTTGATTAGTATTCCTCACGGCGGTGTGTGTGTGTCTGTGTGTGTGTGTAACCTATGTGATGGCACTGCATGAAGGACTATCATCAATATCAATATCAATATCCTTTTTCACCTGATATTTTATGTATCCCATCCCTAACATGCAAAGGGTCTGTCCTGTCATCATGGGTGTTATTTTGTGTGTTTAATAGTTCACAATAAACAACCTGACAAAATTTGGAGAGGTTTGCTGTTGTTTATCAAAAGTTACATAGGGGATACCCAAATATCAGGTGAAAAAACGGCCTGATATTTGAGTACCTCCTATGTAACTCATATGGTAGACAGGGACAGGGAGGATACGCCTATCACTCGATATTAAACCACGCTATAAACATTTGACACGTCGCCTTAATGTAACAGACAAATACACGTATTTATGTAGTTAACTGAGACCCCTGTTACTATGGTAACCCTGCAGAGTCTTCCACGTCGCTGTTTGTTCCGTTTAATTCAAAGTGCAGCAGTTTAACAATTCGAAGGGCAGCACAAGCTCCGCTCTGTGTGCATGCGCGCTCCCGCGGCCAGGGGATACACGAGTACATTGGCACGACACCGCTGACTGAAACACACGTTCTGTCAGAGCGTCTAAACGAAAAATTATAAAGTCAATACTTATAACGTTAGCATTGTTTTCAAAAACAGTTGCTAAATGCCTGAGCTCACTGACAACTTCACCGTAGGTAGCCATCTGTGTTGTGTTTGTGGCTGGTGGCATGTAAATTCGACCGAGGGAGTAAAATGCTAACCAACCAATGGGAAGAAGTTAACCCCTTAAGACCAGCCCCTCCTCATTTGCATAATGAGGCAGAAATGCATGAAGAAATGTAAAAGTGACAGGCAGAAATAAATACCAGGGGTGAAAATAAATAGGGTAGAAAATGCAACGGAAGAATAAAACAGACAAAAAAATTAAACACACACAGAAATAAATACATTTAAAAAATAAGTAAGGAATAAATAAAGTTGAAGATTATAACGGACAATAAATAAATAAGGTAATTATTACAAAGGTGAATAAATAAAGAAGCTAATTAAAAGAGATATATACATTTATGTCTCACTGTATAATTTAATTTCTACCTACATTTATTTCTTCATTGTATTTTTTGGGGCAATTAATTGTGTGCTTATTTATTTATTGAGCATTTATTTATTTCTGTATTTATTTTTAAATATGAAAGACACGGTCCTCCATAGAATCCAACATATTAGCAAATATAAATCTGCCTATTTGTAAAAAAATATATATATATTGATAAGCTTACTGGCCTATAGGTAAGACTGTGAAATACCCAGTCACAGATGATTCTGAATATTCACTGTGCCACATGTATGTTAAATTAAAGCATGATTTATAAAATCATGCCAACAATTATTTGAATAGATTAGTATTCTATACATTAAAATGTTATGTATAAAGACTTTAGGCCACTCTAGATGTTATTGTATTGTAAGTTTAATATGCATCTTTATTTTATATGACAAACAGTGAGGAAAATAAGTATTTGAACACCCTGCTATTTTGCAAGTTCTCCCACTTAGAAATCATGGAGGGGTCTGAAATTACCATCCTAGGTGCATGTCCACTGTGAGAGACATAATCTAAAAAAAAAGAATCCAGAAATCACAATGTATGATTTTTTTAACTATTTATTTGTATGATACAGCTGAAAATAAGTATTTGAACACCTGTCTATCAGCTAGAATTCTGACCCTCTAAGACCTGTTAGTCTGCCTTCAAAATGTCCACCTCCACTCCATTTATTATCCTAAATTAGATGCACCTGTTTGAGGTCGTTAGCTGCATAAACACACCTGTCCACCCCATACAATCAGTAAGAATCCAACTACTAACATGCCCAAGACCAAAGAGCTGTTCAAAGACACTAGAGACAAAATTTTACACCTCCACAAGACTGGAAAGGGCTACGGGGAAATGTCCAAGCAGCTTGGTGAAAAAAGGTCCACTGTTGGAGCAATCATTAGAAAATGGAAGAAGCTAAACATGACTGTCAATCTCCCTCGGACTGGGGCTCCATGCAAGATCTCACCTCGTGGGGTCTCAATGATCCTAAGAAAGGTGAGAAATCAGCCCAGAACTACACGGGAAAAGCTGGTCAATGACCTGAAAAGAGCTGGGACCACCGTTTCCAAGGTTACTGTTGGTAATACACTAAGACGTCATGGTTTGAAATCATGCATGGCACGGAAGGTTCCCCTGCTTAAACCAGCACATGTCAAGGCCCGTCTTAAGTTTGCCAATGACCATTTGGATGATCCAGAGGGGTCATGGGAGAAAGTCATGTGGTCAGATGAGACCAAAATAGAACTTTTTGGTCATAATTCTACTAACCGTGTTTGGAGGAAGAAGAATGATGAGTACCATCCCAAGAAACCATCCCTACTGTGAAGCATGGGGGTGGTAGCATCATACTTTGGAGGGGTTTTCGGCACATGGGACAGGGCGACTGCACTGTATTAAGGAGAGGATGACTGGGGCCATGTATTGTGAGATTTTGGGGAACAACCTCCTTCCCTCAGTTAGAGCACTGAAGATGGGTCGAGGCTGGGTCTTCCAACAGCACAATGACCTGAAGCACACAGCCAGGATAACCAAGGAGTGGCTCTGTAAGAAGCATATCAAGGTTCTGGCGTGGCCTAGCCAGTCTCCAGACCTAAACCCAATAGAGAATCGTTGGAGGGAGCTCAAACTCCGTGTTTCTCAGCGACAGCCCAGAAACCTGACTGATCTAGAGAAGATTTGTGTGGAGGAGTGGGCCAAAATCCCTTCTGCAGTGTGTGCAAACCTGGTGAAAAACTACAGGAAACGTTTGACCTCTGTATATGCAAACAAAGGCTACTGTACCAAATATTAACATTGATTTTCTCAGGTGTTCAAATACTTATTTGCAGCTGTATCATACAAATAAATGGTTTAAAAAAATCATACATTGTGATTTCTGGATTATTTTTTTTTAGATTATGTCTCTCCCAGTGGACATGCACCTACGATGACAATTTCAGACCCCTCCATGATTTCTAAGTGGGAGAACTTGCAAAATAGCAGGGTGTTCAAATACTTATTTTCCTCACTGTATGTAATAGTAGTGGGCCCTGATCCATCTCTCTCCGTAAAAGGAGAAATCCGCCGCAAAATGAATCTAGGGGTTAATAACACATTTGTACCAATTCAACCGTTCTCTTGGATATGTTCTCATGCTAATTAATGTGACCAGTTGTAGTGCAAACCAGTCAGTTGAACGCCAAACGCCATGCTTGAGCAATGTTACTGGTTACAGTGTTTGTCGTTTAACTGATCGTGACCGTTTTCCCAAGATGGCGCCTGACTGTATATGTGAAAGGTACGATCTTTATAAATCTTTTTAATAAACTGTCTGTACACTTACAAAGTTTTCAAGGCTTTGGTTTACATACAGGGACCCTCATTATGCTGCCGTGGAAGTGTGGTGCTATTTTGAGCCGTGTTAGTGTAGAAATAGCGATTTCTTTTTTCTTTACCAGTGTCCCAACTACTAAAAGCTAATTAGCGATTTTGCGCTAAAACTGGTCACATTCAATTAGCATGAAAACCTATCCCAGAGAACGAAAGGGGTCCTTGGCTTAAAAAATGAAGACCCCTGATTTAGATCACATACAAAAAAAGAAAAGAAAATCCACAGTGTAACTCAGTGTTAATTTGTTTTCTCATTCACCTTTTACAAAGACACACGTGCATGCTTAGAGTCACACACACTGTAGAGTTCAAAGCGTTGTGGTCTGTCCATTCATACAATCAGGGGAAGCCCAGCAGAGACTGACTGGTGTGTCCCTGTATACTCAGGCACCTCTTACCTTCAGCCAAGCACAATAAACAGCCTGAGAGGTCGGCTTGAATCACCATTTCTTTGGTCTGAATCAAGTGGAGACCAAATCACGCCCAGCCGTGGTAACATAATAAAAGAGTGAAAACAAACCACCCTCAGGACCCCAGGTGTCTGGGTGGGGGACACCAAACATCCCCACTCTGTATCAGGGGGCTTCAAAGGTCCTGGTGGGGGTTGAGACAGAAAGGCAGGGGTCAATAGTTTTCATTTTCCAGCTTGTTCCTGTCCTGGTTCATGCTAAGGCAGGAGATAGGTCAGGTGCGTCTGCATGAAGAACAATGGGGATGTAAACATTTCCTAGAAAGTTCATAAAGCAGCACCTTTGAAGGTTTCAGACTTTAGTTTGGTATTTTCTAGCGTTTCAGATTTGGTTGTAAGTTTAAACAGATGTCATGACAATCAAAATGTATCACAGTCCATAGCAAATCACTCCTGTCATGGTGACACAAATACAAAAACACAGACATATTCTGTTTACAACCCACATTACTTTATTGATATACTTCTATTAATACATTAGTCTTTTTTTAAATCCTCTTTACATATATATCATGTAACACTTTTTAAGGTTTTCTACATCCCCACCCCAGCAAAACACACACTCTGGTTTAAGAAACCATCCAGGAGCAAAGCATGCTAGGGTAGAGGGGCCTAGTGAAGCCCTGCAGGGCAGGAATGTCGGCTGCCCACTGGACAAATAAACAGCTAAAATATGTACGACATACAGTTTAAAACATACACCTGCTACAAAAAGCACACTGAGCTACAGAAGGCAAGGAAAGATTTAGCATAAAACAT
The DNA here is from genome assembly GCA_026937815.1 of Etheostoma perlongum. NCBI lineage: Eukaryota > Metazoa > Chordata > Actinopteri > Perciformes > Percidae > Etheostoma > Etheostoma perlongum. The sequence goes on along the minus strand of CM049378.1, from coordinate 8,353,312 downwards.
TATGAACACAAAAATACAGCATGATGACAGCATTCTGTTATACTTCCATGTTTAGAAAGGCAGACAGTGATACAAGTCATGAAAAGATGAAAAAAGATGCAAGAACAGGGAGATTTGAAACTTTAGAAGACGTAACTGATGCAAAAAAAAAAAAAAAAATCTAATTCAGAACCAAATCTGTGAAAAGTCATCCTTAAAATGTTTTCTGAAGCCATATTACTGACATATTTGACAGAAAATGCTGCGTGTACAGACATTTTTTTACAGACTGGACAGACTTTTTTTTATTTTAAAAAAGGCATAAAAAAGGAAAATTAACATGAGTAAATGCCATTCCAAAAGAAGGCAGATCATGGTACACAATTCAAATACAGCTGTACAAGATGAAGGCAGTACTGGGTCCCTGGTCTTTATGGTTGTATAATACATTTAACATAGATTCTGAATTGCATCAACAACCATGCAACATTTCAAAGTGTTGACGCACATCATCAACTCCCACACCAAGTATACTCCCTCGGCATTTTATCCAGCAAATCTGCGGCCTTCACCACAAATTAACATCACTCAAAGCATGTTGCATAGCATCAGATTTTCTCAATACATATTCAATTAGTCTATTCAATGTGTGGCTACATGCTGGGCCTCCCCTGGGAAGCCAGTGGGGCGGTGGAACAGGGTGTGTATGCCTGATGTGAGCGTCCATGCATGAGAGGTGGAACAACTATTTCTAAAGAGGTGGAGGGCCAGTTTGGACAGTTACATTCTTCCTCAAGGATTACATAGACAGCCGTGACCCCTGCTTTCCTGGTTTGTAGTGAAATTATATTGTTGTTTTCAAAAGTAAAAATCAGATATCTTACAACAGTTCATCTCTTCTTGTGTATCAAAATCAGAACTTTTTTTAAATTTGCCTTCCTATGTCTCTTCCCCCCTTTTTCTCAAACCTCTCCTTCTTTTTCACACAGCGCACCACAACTGCTGGACGCAAGCCAAACAGGCAGACTGCCAGGCTTCTTTATATGACGCAAGGTTGCATAATCTAGCTCTTAATTACAAAATCCTTATCTGCACTGTGTGCGCAGTGTTGTTGGATTGCCTTTAAAGCAAACAGAGAAGTGCTTGAGTTACCTGAAGTGTAGAGCTCCTAAAGCTCTGGATAAGGTACTAATATCATTGTTTATTTAGTATCTCTGGTTTACAGTGGCCTTTAAAAAAACACCATTCCTCATAAGCCCTTAGGTCAGACATGTCTGCAGTAACAGTGAAGAGAGGTGAATCCTGTAAGAAGTTATAGACTAGGGATCGACCGATTATCGATATTTGACAATTTGCAGATTATCTGTATTGCAAACAAACTGTTAGCATGTTACACTTCAGGAACCTGTTTGTGTATTTATTTATTCATTCATTTTTTGACTGTGTATTATGTTTAGAGTTTATGTTTTATTAAATAATTTCTTAAAGCATTTAAACAAACTTACTTAGTTTTTTTTTATTAAAAGATATCCATTTTTACTGTGAATGCATATCGGTTCCAAATATCCGTTATCTGTTTCATTAACTACTAATAATCAGTATCGATATGAAAAACAAGTATCGGTTAACCCCTGTTTTAGACAGCACAGATTACAGCCATAAAACTGGAAAAATGACTTTAGAAGAGAGCGTCGCTGATTTTTTAGGATATGAATGAAACAAAGGCATGATGATGTAAGTCCTTGTGCTTCTGTGCCTGTAAATTGTGTTGCGAGCTGTAGTTTGTTTTCTGTCCTCGCAAGTTGTTTCGCTTCATTAGAATCACAAAGGCTTAGATTTCTAACAGCAGCTGCTGCAGTGGATGCCACTTTGACTGAGAATATGGAAAGTAAAGCCTAGGAACAAGCTTCAGTTCTCTCAGAAAGACTAATGAAAGGATTTCTGAATGAGAGATTGCATTGAGTTACAGAAGCTAGCCCGGACATGAAGTCAGGACGTCAGCTCAATAGTAAAAAGCCAATATGAACATGTTTTTAGACAGTGCTAGAGAGAAGTGTTGCACCATGCTGTTGTAGTCAGTTGGTCCCGCTGTTTCAATCCAGCTTGTTAGTAGTATTAGTATTATTATAGAGGGGACTTTCTACTACTACTACTAATAATAACAACCTTATGAGTCTACCACAGCTGTACATGGTAGTATCATTTGTGTGTTCTAACTTAATTTGAAAATTGAATAATGTAGGATGTAGTTTAGATTAGTTCAGAGATTCTACATTACTGTACAACATGTCTAGTCTATATCCGGTGCCGCCAGAAATTCCGCCGGAGCCTATTTTGCAGCGGAACCGCAGCTTTAGAATTGTCTTAATATGTTACTTTGATTCATCGTATGCCCTATATGCACGGGACTAGTATTACCTGGGTACCTCTAGTAATTTACGTAATTATTGCAGAGGTAGTCTGTAATCTTAATCCCCTGCGAATCTGCCATGTCTGTAATTTGTCAAGTCCAGTGCAAATAACCTACCATATTTTGCCAAACACAGAGGTTGTGTGATAATAATAGTCCCCTGCAAATCAGCATCTCTGTTATTTTGGGACATATTGGCTGCGATGGCAATTCTAAATAAAAGTTTTGACTGCCGAGTCATAAACTTCACTGAGTCCACGTGTGTAGATTCACACAGATAATATTAAAAGGCACTGTGGTTGTTATGGTACTTAAAACGGATTAAAAATGTAATAAAAAATAGTCACAAACTTCTTCTTTCATTCAAAATATTCTTAAAATGCATGTATGTGCTGCTACAGTAACCATGGATGTTTGTCTTTATTAGTAACATATTAATAGTTTTGAGAAGAAGACCTAAGGCTCAGTAGACTTTCTTTAATATTTTACTGTATGAGGAGGGATTTTTGAAGGCTTCTGAATGTCAGATGTAATGCATATTAGTATAATCTCTTTGTAACAGATAACAAAAAAATACATTCTAATCATCTTAATAATGTATAGATGATTAGAATGATGATGCCCTCGATGAAATTAGATAGACTATTTGATATATTATGTATTCTACTGGAGAGACACACTTCCAAGGTGATAACTCCAGTCTGTTATAATCTCCTGGGCTTTGTGGTGTAAACCAGCAGCAGCTAATGTGAATGAAAACATCAGCTGTAGCACTGTGGCCAGCACACAGTGCTGTTGAGTTTTCACTTCAGCTTAGCAGAAATACAATTCCTGTTAAGAAAGTTAGTAAAACTACATATTTTCCACACAGCAAACAACCCTTATTGGTTATTTGTCTTCAATCCCCAAAATCCAAAGAAATAGAAAATCTCAGCTACCCAGAAACGCTTTACAGTTTCTAATTAAAAAATGAATAAATTCTCTTCACTCCATGAAAGAAAAAAACAGCAATAAGTTTGGCTGAAGATCCTCTGAGGAAACTTTGTCATACTTCTGCTTCAAATGTGATGAGAGACAGAGCGAGAACAGAAGAAGAGTGTGGGCAGTTGCACACAGAGTGAAGGCAGTTTTGGTATGGTCACTGTGTGTACCAGTGGTCATGGTGTGCGTTACTGTGTGTATTGGGTCCAGCGTTGTCAGTGGGTATGTTTGTCGTCTTCAGCCGACGGCGCCTCCTGGAGGAAAGGAGTGAAGGAAGAGCGGACGGTGCGACCGCAGAGAGACTGCTGCACACGGAAGTTGTTCACCATACTCTTCTGTATTTCCTCCTCAGCGGATGTAAACAGAAGGCTCCGGAAGACAGCCAGCTAAATGGGGCAACAGAGACCATTAGAAAAAGGGATGAGGAGTCTTAAACAGGCTTGTAAAAAATACAAAGGCTGATTTACTTTATCCTCTGTGTAATACCCCTTTTACACTGAGGGCTCAACCAGGGTTGACTTTGAGTCGGAAAGGGTTAACCTGGGTTGACCAACTCAGCTTCGCAACCCAGGTTGAGCATGGGTTGATTTCAATGTGAATTGATCTGCAGCAAAAGTTCAGTGTGGCCTCTGTCGCTGGCTCAGGGAAATCTCTCTCTTCTCTGTCTTTTTAAAGCCGACAGCAAAGCCTTACTTTACTTTTATTGACATTAAACAAAGAGGAATGTTCAACCCTCATCCTAAAATGGTCCTAAATCAATACTAGAGTAGCCTACTTCCTTGTTTATTGCTACACAGGTATAAATAAAATCAAAACTATAAAAGGGTCTCCACAATGTTTAGTGCTTGATGGTCGTTTATGCTTTAGCACATGAAACAATCAGAGAATTGTATTTTATCTTCTTTTTATATATAACATGCAGCACAAAGTCTCTGGTGCAACGCGTAAACGCCTGTCCATCCAGCATGTGAAGTAATTGAATGCATCACTCCTGGGTTGTGGTGCATGCCTTCAGACAAAGAAATGTTGCTATGCAGGTTGGTTCAGCTCATTGCAACTTCCCTCATTGTTGAACACAAACACACACCAACATGATGATCAGTTGCAATTTGAGCATGCTTATGAAAAGAATTCACGTTTAGCTTCTGGAACAAGTTTTTGAAAGCATAATTGCTTCTGAAAGTTTTACTCTGAAAGCCAACAGGGGCCCTATCATGATTGGTCTGGAGTTTGGTGTAAAATATTCTGTTTTGATCACCACCAACTCCTCAAATACTTTCTCTAAATGCTGCACTGTTCACCAGATAGTCACTACCTTTGTCTGTCTGCTGTTTGGTGTTGCAGAGATGTTTAGCTGAAAACTTTAGCTCTTTAGCTCCCTCCATTGTCTGTGTACAGGGCTGATGAGAGCGCAGACTGTAAGCCAGAAATTCAACCAACAATTAGCTAAAAGAGGCTAAAAACTGGTGAATTAGATTATATATTCGAATGAATGTATTCTTTGATTTTGGGGTGTTAGAAAAGAAAATCCTGACAATGACTCAATTTTAATTAAGGGTAACTCTGACTTTATACAGACTCAAAATCAAGCAATTTTGCTGTATCTCTTTGTTTGGTGAATTGGCAAATTATAGCACCACATCAAAAAGTCCCACATATGTACCTTGAAATTGCTACATTTCTAAACACTTGAGGTGTTGTTAACCTTGGTAAGTTCAGCTATATAACCTAAAATACACTGTACATAGTGTATATATAGTAGTATATATTGTTTACAAGAAAACAACATTCTTCATAGATCAAGCCTCTGATGAAGCCTTTTGATCTCTTGAGTGCACCAGATTGATGCATTTAACTGTGGAATGTACAATTTCTTACGGGGGAGCACACATTCTTGTGGGAAACACTGAAACTTACAAACCTTGACAAGTACATTCATGTACACACATACCTGGTCATGGCTGACTTCTATATGCTGCTTCATAATGATCCAGGTGACGGACTCGGTCAAAGGGGGTGTTGTCAGAGAGCCGTTGTAGGTCCAGTAGTCATTGGTGTTGCTAGGCAACAGACAGACAGGGTCGAACCTGGTAAACTCCACTACACTGCTCTACAGACAGCCAGAGACAGACACAGGAAGAAAACAACACACGGTCATTTAACCTACTGAGGTCTAAGAACATTTTCACATATCTTCTTAAATTTACCTTTTTAAGGGTATTCCCATACAACTGATCCCCGTGTGTTTCATTTCAAAATGTTCAGAACAAACTCAGCTTTCTGTAGAGTGACACCCAGATTTTTTGTAGAGCAATGTGTAAAGAGATAATTCAGCGCTAACGCTGAAACATTGATGTTGGCTTTTTGAAAGTCCTCGAATCTCTTTTGAAAACAAACCTTCACTTACGACGTTGGCATCCAATTTGCAGCTTCCGATTTGGCAGTTAAGGGGAAATTTAAGGGAAACTTAAAGCTGAAGTTAGCTTCCGATTGACTACATTAGACCAGAACCAAAACCATTGTACCTAGACTTGTCAAATCTGGACTAAATAATTCCAAAGAAGCTAAAGATTATTAAAAACACAGTTTCACATTTGTTAAAGCTTTGTTCTATTTGTGAAAATGAAGTAAATGTTTGTTTTTTTGGGACATTGGACCAGGTCCAGATCCAAAACCACTATACCAAGACTTGTCAAATCTGGACTAAATTATTCTACAGAGACAACACAGTGGTTTTGGATTTGGACCTGGTCCAATGTGGTCTACATACTGTATGAAGAAGAACAAGGAAATCTCCCTTTATTGTATTTTCCAAATCTGAAACTATGTTTTAAGACTCTTTAGCATCTTTGAGATAATTTAATCCAGATTTGACAAGTCTAGGTAAAGTGGTTTTGGACCTAACCTGGCCTAATGTGGTGTCTGCGAATTGGATACCAACTTCAGCGTCGTCCTATGATGTGTTGCACAAATTCTTTCAGTGCTTGAAATGAATTTACCAAAGTCTTTAGGTTATATATGATTAAAATAGAAAATAAATGTCTGAAGTTAAATTTTGTAACAACGCTTTTTTGAGAAGGAGTTTTGTCAAACATCGTTTGGACGCGCCAGTGCAAAAGCGTCATGTTGAACTAATGTTACGGCCAAGAAAAGAGCATCGCTGAAATGTGTGGCACTGTTCACACAAAAGTTCTCATGATTAAAATAGAATACAATTATAAAGATATTTAAAAAAATAAATAAATAAAACTTTAATAAATGTGCTTCAATCGTTATCTGTAAAAAACGTCAGTATCATTACAGCAAAGATAATATAATATATAAGACTATAATATAAGACTGAAGCTATTCTCTAAATACTACAACTATCATCCTCCAAGATAAAAAACAAGTGCAATACAGTGTTATACAACCGTAGCATTTGCTCTTATTGGACAAACACCGACCTTATCAGACCCCATTGGTGATAAGCAGTGTAGTAGCAGTGATGTAAAAGAAGGGCAAACTATGACTTTCAGCTAGTCCTCTAAACATGTACAACCACCAATATACAAACATACTTAAACCAATTTTCCGAAAAGCTGAAAAGAACGTGGACATGCTCATATTCTGAAAAAGAACATGACCATATCTCAGGAGTGTATCATGCTTAAAAAAAAAATTGGTCAGTCTCGGTTTAGATTTTGGTTTGCACAAAACATAGTCATTCAGTTTTTATTTGAGAAGACTAAAGTTGTTTAGCTGGAAGGTTATATGTATGTATGTATGTGTGTGTATATACAGTGCCTTGCGAAAGTATTCGGCCCCCTTGAACTTTTCAACCTTTTGACACATTTCAGGCTTCAAACATAAAGATTTAAAAATTTTATTTTTTGTGAAGAATCACCAACAAGTGGGACACAATTGTGAAGTAGAACGAAATCTATTGGATATTTTAAACTTTTTTAGCAAATAAAAAACTGAAAAGTGATGCGTGCAAAATTATTCGGCCCCTTTACTTTCAGTGCAGCAAACTCACTCCAGAAGTTCAGCGAGGATCTCTGAATGATCCAATGTTGTCCTAAATGACTGATGGTGATAAATAGAATCCACCTGTGTGTAATCAAGTCTCTGTATAAATGCACCTGCTCTGTGATAGTCTCAGGGTTCTGTTGAAAGCGCAGAGAGCATCATGAAGACCAAGGAACACACCAGGCAGGTCCGTAATACTGTTGTGGAGAAGTTTAAAGCCGGATTTGGATACAAAAAGATTTCCCAAGCTTTAAACATCCCAAGGAGCACTGTGCAAGCAATCATTTTGAAATGGAAGGAGTATCAGACCACTGCAAATCTACCAAGACCTGGCCATCCCTCTAAACTTTCAGCTCAGACAAGGAGAAGACTGATCAGAGATGCAGCCAAGAGGCCCATGATCACTCTGGATGAACTGCAGAGAACTACAGCTGAGGTGGGAGAGTCTGTCCATAGGACAACAATCAGTCGTACACTGCACAAATCTGGCCTTTATGGAAGAGTGGCAAGAAGAAAGCCATTTCTCAAAGATATCCATAAAAAGTCTCGTCTAAAGTTTGCCACAAGCCACGTGGGAGACACACCAAACATGTGGAAGAAGGTGCTCTGGTCAGATGAAACCAAAATCGAAGTTTTTGGCCACAATGCAAAACGATATGTTTGGCGTAAAGCAACACAGCTCATCACCCTCAACACACCATCCCCACTGTCAGACATGGTGGTGGCAGCATCATGGTTTGGGTCTGCTTTTCTTCAGCAGGGACAGGGAAGATGGTTAAAATTGAGGGGAAGATGGATGCAGCCAAATACAGGACCATTCTGGATGAAAACCTGTTGGAGTCTGCAAAAGACCTGAAACTGGGACGGAGATTTATCTTCCAACAAGACAATGATCCCAAACATACAGAAAAATCTACAAAGGAATGGTTCACAAATAAATGTATCCAGGTGTTAGAATGGCCAAGTCAAAGTCCAGACCTGAATCCAATCGAGAATCTGTGGAAAGAGCTGAAAACTGCTGTTCACAAACGCTCTCCATCCAACCTCACTGAGCTCGAGCTGTTTTGCAAGGAAGAATGGGCAAGAATGTCAGTCTCTCGATGTGCAAAACTGATAGAGACATACCCCAAGCGACTTGCAGCTGTAATCGCAGCAAAAGGTGACTCTACAAAGTATTAACGCAAGGGGGCCCAATAATTTTGCACGCACCACTTTTCAGTTTTTTATTTGCTAAAAAAGTTTAAAATATCCAATAGATTTCATTCCACTTCACAATTGTGTCCCACTTGTTGGTGATTCTTCACAAAAAATAAAAATTGTATATCTTTATGTTTGAAGCCTGAAATGTGTCAAAAGGTTGAAAAGTTCAAGGGGGCCGAATACTTTCGCAAGGCACTGTATATATATATATACACACACACACACACAGTATAAAATAGTGTTAAAATCTTGTCTCGTGCTCCTTGACCCAATCTCGTGAGCTGCCAGCATATAGAAATGCTACTGAATGAGAAGGCTGTTTTATGTTGGATGGCTCTGATTGGTTGTTTTATTGATCAATTTTTATGTTTGACGTTTATTGTGAGCATATACGAAAAGTCCGTAATTAATTATTTTTCTGTTGGAAAAAAAGTTTAACAGAGAGGAGAACTACCAGTTCATATTTTATTTATATACATCTTATAAATTATAGAAATTTGTATGGAATAATTGTGGAAGCACTTAACATAATACATAAGGACAATTCTGTGGCATTTCTGTTAATTGCCCTCACTGCACTAAACCACCATCATGTGCTGTGTATGGTGAGGCAAGGAGGCATGTGTTACCAAAGTAAAGCTAACCGCTCTGTTACCAAAGTAGTATAAGTTAGAGCGAGAATGGCAGGTGCCTTAAGTGAGGGACTTCAGTGCCTGTGTGGTTGCACAACGAGTGTATGAGTGCGCCTGTGATGAAAAGCGAGATGAAAAAAAGATTGCAAAGGCACTTTTAAGTGAGTTAAAAGTGAACAATTAAAAAAAACAAGCTTCACAAGACAAGGTGGCTTCATATTTTGTCAGTACTGCCGGTAAAGTGAAGGGGGTTACCCCCTAAAAATATGGCAGGCTAAAGGTCAACCTTGCTGTTTTTTTCAGGATTAAGCTATAGCAGAAGGAATTTCCACTAGCTGCTAGGCTAAAGTGCAATGGTGTAACTGCAGCACAATGCTGTCCATCCCAGCTGAGAACAGAGACATTTCATTCCCTTCCTTACCGTATATTATATTAAATGCTACCTGTAGATAGCACAGATACTCAAGCCAAGAAATAATTGGTAAAAATCAGACACACAAAAGAAATGCCACATATATATAATAGACTGTCAATCCTCCTCTTGTGCAAAGATGAAGTGACGATAAAACTTAGACGACCACCAATGATGACATATGCACATGATGTCATCACCGTGGAATTGTTCTGTCACCGCCGTATTGCCTTGACGCTGTTTTTGTCACAGCTCTATGTGCATGTAACCTTAATTTGGAGTTCAATATCACCTTTTTGTGTTCACTCACCATCACAATTCCTTTTCATGCTATGCTGGGACCATGATAGATACATTACATTGTTATATAATTTAAGTAATGGGAGTTGTGCTCAAACTATTACATATTCATGGAGACCAGTCCTGTAACGTCTTTACTGAACCACCAGAGGGAGTCAGAATTTACCCTTTAGTGTGTAGTTACCATTCATGACCAGTTTTTAAATAGATTTTATAAGGGTCAATATATTTGGTTGCTAGAGTACACTGTGTGCAACATTATTAGGCAAGTTCTATTCCTGAGAATTTATTGTATTGTACTGTAACAAATGCATTGCTATCAGTTAATCAGAAATGTTAATAAACCTCAAATCAGAATATTTAACAAAGGAAAAGTGAGCTTTGGCTTTCTCAAGAGAATACTTGAGAATTGTGCAGAATTGTGCAGAATTGTTAGGAAACTATTGGTGTGCAGAATTATTATGCAACTAAATGGAAAAAACTAAAATTTTCCCATCTCACTTGTTTATTTTAATTTCTTAGAGTAAGAATAAAACTCAAGATGTACAAATAAACACTATTGACATTTCAAGAAATATTCAGTGACCAATATATCCACCATTCTTTTCAATAACTGCAATGAGCCTTCCATCCATGGAATCTGTTAATGTTAATATTAATGATTAACCTCCCAAACGCTGTTAAAATCTCACATTTAAGATGGGCCCACAAGTTCTCAATGGGGTTTAGGTCAGGTGAAGAAGGGGGCCATGTCATTATTCTGTTATTTTTAAGGCCTTTGCTGGGTAGCCACGCAGTCGAATACTTGGATGCATGTGATGGAGCATTGTCCTGCATAAAAATCATGGCCTTCTTGAAGGATATAGACTTTTTTCTGTACCATTGCTTGAAGAACGTATCTTCTAAAAACTGGCAGTAGTTTTGGGAGTTGATTTTAAGTCCATCTTCAACTCGAAAAGGTCCAACTAGCTCATCCTTAATAATAGCAGCCCATACCAGTACCCCTCCTCCCCCTTGCTGGCGTCTGACTCGAAGTGGAGCTCTGTGCCCATTAAAGATCCAGCCACAGGCCCATTCATCTGGTCCATCAAGAGTCACTCTCATTTCATCAGTCCATAAAACCTTTGAAAAATCAGTCTTCAGATATTTCTTGGCCCAGTCTTGATGTTTAAACTTATGAGTCTTGTTCTTTCCTGGTCTACGTCTCTGAGCACTGAACACCTTGTACTTCTGGACACTCCAGGTAGGTTGCATTTCTGGAATATGGCGGCACCGGAGGTTAATGGGTTCCTGGTAACTTCACGTTTAATTCTTCTCAAGTCTCTAGCATTTAATATGAGTCTTTTTTTTTCCTCCACACGTTTCTTGCGACCCTGTTGACTATTTGCAACAAAACGTTTTGATTGTTCGGTGATCACGCCTCAATATCTTTGCTACTTCAAGAGTGCTGCATCCCTCTGAAAGGCATTTTACAATTTGTGACTTTTCAGAGTCTGTTAAATTTCTTTTTTTGCCCATTTTGTCTGAGGTAAAGAAGCTAAGCCTAATAATTATGCACACCTTGATATAGGGTGTTGATCACTTTAGGCCACACCCTCCCTCATTACATAAATACACATCACCTGATAATGTTTAAATCAAATTAGCATTTAAGTTTCTATAGCTTGGAATTGGAAAATATGCATGAAAATGACGATAAGGTCAAAAATACTCACTTGCCTAATAATTGTGCACACAGTGTATTGAGTACATTTCAGCATGTGACCTAAAAAAATAATAAAATGGTATTTATGTGTGTGTGAGTGGACTAACCTTGTGTCTGATAGCAGGCAGAGCATCTACCAATTTCTGCAGCCCCTCATGTCTCTTCCACCTACACAAGGATTAGACATTAATCTGGATTGAAGTCTCAGTTTAAACTGCATATATAACACACCACGTAATGTATACAGCATTGCCAACCAAGACAGAATGTGCATGTGTACAGTGTCATTAAGCAACAAGGAAGACGGAAACATGTCTGTGTACATCAATTCAAATGTTCCTTCTGTAAATATTGCAAGCACTTCAAAGTGTACACGTGCATAATGTACCTTAAGAAAGACTCCAATAACAGCCAGTCCATTCTCCTCCATCACTGCCTCCTCGAACAAACTGTACTTGTCAGAGTTCCAGTGGACCAAGTGGAGCTGAGAACACAGAGCATACAAACACATTAGTGTGTGTGTGTGTGTGGACTGTAACTCACTATCTTGGACTGCGGTTGAGCAGTCAAAAAAAAAAAAAGTCTTATCCGCTTTTCCTTAACCTCTATGGGAAAATGTCAAAAGGTGAAGGAGAATTCATAAGGACTTAGGAAAAGCCAACCATGGTACTAAGAGAAACCGACTGCCATTACACTCGATTACGTAATTATGCAAAGGCTGATGTTAGGTCTGCCATGGTGAAATTACAATGTTCCAAGGATGGATTTTGCCCTGTGTGTTCTTACGTGGACAACGCGATGGAAAATATTACTTATTACCATTTTATTTGTTTTTATGTTCATTCTATGTCTACTTTGAAGGGCTCAGTGTATGTAATGTAATGTAACTATTATCAAGTCCGTTTTATTTTCCATTTTATTTTGCATTACATGCATTACATTTGTATGTCTATTCATGTGAAGCACTTTGTTTATATAATTTCCTTGTAGCTGTAACATCATTAAAGATGAAAACATTAATAACAATAACAGAGCTGCTGCAGTTCGCATTTACGCACGAGGAAGAGCAGTCAGCAACACAACCTCATTGATTATTTACAGAAGCTGAAAGTTTAGTTCTGCATCCACTGTCAAATTTCTAACTACAGTTTTTAGTTTAACTGCTTAAATTTCCCACAATATTTGCTGCACTGACATTACTGCGTGCATGGAAACGTTAACAATAACAGAAAGCGGCCTTTCTTATCATTAAAGTAAATGGTTAAAGACAACACTCGCATATCACTACAATACCTGACTTACAAAGCAACATAGCCTACAGGCACTGGTAGAGAGGAAGTGAAATGTCCTGTCTTTCAAGATATGGGATGTATGATGTTTTTCATTCAACATGTTTGAAACATAAGAATAATGATATGTATTGGTGAAGTGCGGATCAGCTCTGACACCATCCAAACCAACTTGTACGTTTAAATCGTCCACCCGCCCACTCAAATAAAGAAAAATTCCGATTTAGAGACCCAGACCATAATATTCTAATTATCAACGGCTGAATGGTGGTGCATCTCGTTAAATGCTGCTGCTGCAAGGAATTGTGGGACGGCATTATCTCCTTCCCTTTCATAAAGGATGGTCAGAGTATCACATGAATAGGATAGCATATTCAAAACTACAAGTGAAAGTCAACTGTGGCTGAAAATTCAACTAAACATGCAGTATGCATTTAAAGTAAGTAATTTTCTTTGATCAGGTATGGACAATACATGCCAGTTACCAAAATTAGATATAACCACAGCAAACAATAATTTGCATGTTGTCACTGACAGCTACAAAGATGGCACAAAGTTGCCAGTCAGTACTGTAACTTGACTGTCCGCACATACCACAGACCGCTGAGGGATGACAACAATGACATGGACACATTCCCAACAAGAACTTGGCAGAGGGCGCGCACACACAGACACACACAGACAGACAGACAGACACACACACCTGTTGTAACATAAGTGTTATATAAGTTAATGGAACAACATGAAAATAGACGTTCTGGGGTCAAACGTAAGGTTGGACGTATCATATTCAAGTCCCACCTGCTGAGAACCAAAACACTGCATTTGACTTTAGCTATACTGATATAGAGTAAAATGGAGAACAATTTTGCTGGATCAAAGACCCTGGCAGCATGCCTGATACCAGCTTAACAACCAGCAGAATATAGACATAGCTTCAGCTTCAGCTCCGAATCAAAGCCTGTCCTCCAAACTTGAATTCTTTGATACAGTGCTCTCAGTATTTTTCGAGGCATTTCACAGACACACATAAAACATACACGGGACTGCCAAGTAAGACAACATTTGCCATGTTTAAACAGTGCAGTGTTACATTTATTTTCCTTTCTTCTTTTAAAACCTTATAAGATCATTTGGCCAAGTGGAAAGTAATTACAGAGAACTATCTGTAATTTTAGTCTCTGTATCTTTTCATTATCTACTTTCTTTAGCACTACATATCTGGCTTTTTATATTTAACAGCCTGGTCAAATGGTCATACACACTGCCATACATCTAAATGGAGCGCCTCTGTACTTAACATGCTACATTAATACCGTCAGTCTAGCCCTGTACCTACAATTGCTTCAAAAATGGATAAAGCTATTGCTTAGCACCACGTTGTTCCCATGTAGCACACACTATGACATTGCTTTGGGCTCAGCCTTAGAGATGAGGTGAGGAGCTCAAACATCTGGAGGGAACTTGGAGTAGAGTTGTTACTCCATCGCTTCGAAAGGATCCAGCTTAGGTGGTTTAGGCATTTGATAAGGATGTCTCCTGGCTGCCTCCCATTGGACGCCCAGCTGGGTTAGAGACCCTGGTGTGGACCCAGAACATGCTAGAGGGATTACATATCTCATCTGGCCTGGGAACGCCTTGGGATCCCCCAGGAGCAGCTGGAAATCGTAGCTGGGGAGAGGAACGCATTGGCTACTTTACTTCACCTGCTGCACCCGCAACCCGAACCCCGATCAAGCGGATGACAATGAATGGACGGATGGATGGATCATGAATCGTGGAATTCCACTGGTATTGGTATTGACTAGTAGCCTGGATGCCAGCCGAACTTAGTTGTGGAGCAACTATGCTCGAGCTAGAACTGTTCAGACCAATCAAATTGTCAGGACAGGCTTTATACGATGATGGACAGAAGATCAACAGTAACGTATTCAACCACGTCACCAAAGAGCGCTTGGGTTGAATATGTTTACAACAAAGACTTGAGATGCAGATTCCGCCATTGTGTCTGTTATAGAAGATATTGACAGTGCATTCATTTTAAAAGAGGAACAGCGAACCACAATCAAGGCACTTGCTGATCGGAAAGATGTTTTTGCCGTCCTTCCAACGGGATTCGGCAAAAGTTCAACATACGTCACATCCTTTTGTTGCTCTGATTAGTTGTAGGTCTATCCAATTGAGTGCGGAGGCATTGTCTTTTGCACAGGGTGGCAGTAGCTAAGTCCGTAAAGAGTTGGGTTGGGAACCGGAGGGTTGTCGATTCAAGTCCCCGTATGGACCAAAGTACGGAGTGTGGATTGGTAGCTAGAGTGATGCCACTTCACCTCCGGGGCACTGCCAGTGTACACCCCCTCTACATGCTCATAATATTGTGAGGCAGATAAAAGCATTGCCTAAAGGGTATATAATACATAATTTAATGAAGAGAGAGAGATATCCCACTTCCTGTTATTTTTTTAAAAAAAAAGAAAATTTGCTGTAAAACACATTGAGTGTTTAACAGCAAATTTTCTTTTCAACCTCATTTTATGTTCTTGATAATATTACAGAAATGTGCAGCACAAGTCCCTGCAGGAATGATTTAAGTTTTATGCTCACTACCCGCTGTGTGCTAGTGTATGCATGTCATAGCACAGTACCTCTGCAGGGAATAACCTCCTGTCCACGGTGTGCTCTGACCCCCAGGCGTTGCTCTCACCCCAGTGGAAGTGGAACTGGCACAACCTGAATCTGTCTTGCAGGGGGCCACCTTTCAGCGCTGACCGCACAAGTAAAAGGACATATAGATTAGTGCACCATACTTTGACAGATCTCCAATCCCTTTAAAAGAATGAAATGTTCGTCCTCCAAAATAAATCAGATCATATAACTGTCTAGTTTTGGTTTCCTCCACCAAAAAGAGGAAGTTATACCACACAAGGGCGTCAGCTGAAGACGGGTTATTCAGGCACTAACACTGACCTAGAAACATCCAGGAAATATTGTATTGCATTGACTATTACCTTTCCAGCAATGAGTTTTTATTTTGCCTGTAAACATGTTGTAGTCATAAACACCCATTTGAAGACTGAATCTGTAATTAAAGTACCTGCAGTTGTGCCGAGATCACTCCATTGTTTTGTTTTTTACTGGTGATTTCAACCTGTTTTTTGTTCTCTCAGTACCAGACAAAGCTCATAATACAAAGACTGAGGGCATGTGACACGTATGAAGTGGTTTATTTTGCAGCTTTATAACATTTGTAATTAGTTTTGATGGTTTGGAAAGTTATATAGTGGATTTTGGTGTAGCCCAGCAATTATACCAAAATGACCAATACTTTAAAGACAGACTATATGAATATGTAGTAGTTGTTGCGGTCAGGACAGACACGTGAGTCACATGACAGTCACCAGATTCACGTGACGTTTCAGCAGCTTTAAGTCTAGCATTGATTACAGGATTTTGTTACAGAGAGGGGGCTCTTTAAGGGAGGCTAGGAAGGAGATAAACCTCTTGTGTATATCAAAATATTGCATTCCCCTGCCGGGTTCTCCTTTAAGTCCATTCAGATTTAAAGGGAAAGTACTTGCTCTCAATGTAGTAGTTAATAAGGATTAACATAAACGGAACAAACTGTTCTTTTTAAAAGAAATACAGATATAGAAGACAGGAAAAAGAGGACTTACTGGACTTGTCTGTAGTGTCATCATACTCGACCAGAAAGGAGTAGCCGTTGTTCCAGATCTGTTGGCAGGTGTGCGGGTCGTAATCTGTGACCAGAGGCTTCAGCTCCGAATCAAAGACGCTCTTTCGCACAGCAATGTCGATCGGGGACTGACGCTCACCTCCTGGTACAGCGAGGGGTCCCTGCCACATGGGATGCACTGGAGGAGAGAAGGGAGGAAGAGAAGAAGAAGTTCATGACAGAGGAAAGTCACAGAAATTTGAAATGTAAAACAGCCAGAACTTACAGTCTCTGCTGTTCATGAAAAGGTACAGAGAAATTGAAAATAAAAATGCTGACACCTACTTTTCATGTTGCGCTCGGCTGCTTTCTGCATTTTAAGACAGTCCATTTTGAAGTTGCCTCATTAAATAAATACAAAAACTACACCGTGTCAGTGCTAGATAGGCACACACAGTCCTTCTTCCTTGAGCAGTTTGAAGGAACTGAATGAAAAAGGAGCAAGTAAGGAAATACTTCCTTTTAGTCCTCTTAGTTTTTTTTTTTTTTACAAAATAAGAGAGAAGTGGGCTGTCTGTATAGAAAGCAAAACGTGGAATGTTCTGGCACGCCCCCAGCTCTGCTCCACAGCAGGGGAATCAGAGCAGGACCTCTGGCCGGTCAGACTGTCAGTTCGGTCCAAAGTCTGTCAACGGACCTGACTTCTAATTACCCGAAACTCTGCTCATTTTTTCTACCTCTCTTATTTTCCTTTAAAATCCCTTTAAAATCCATCCAAAAAACATTAACTCCACTTGTAAAATGTTCTACTTATAAATCAAAAAAGCTCAGTTTAAAACAGTATTTCTCTCCCTGATCAAGATCTACACAAAAAAATATTTCAAGTGTTGTTGTCAAAGGACACAAAGTAGCACAGTCCATTTTCCTCTCCTTTCATCCAGCTCCGGGCTTAAAGTTTCCACTGAGAGCCAAGCTGAACAGGTCTGGCTGGGAGATGACCTGCATCTACACCAGATTTCAGTGGCTCCTCCTGGGGTAGTTGGCTGCCTGACTGTTATTGCATGGACACACAAAAAGTGCTTTCAAAGCCATTCATGCTCACTCACTGTGTAATTGTCAACCGTGAAGATGTTGACGTAGATGTGTTGAGCTAGTTAGTTAAGCATAAGACAAGGCTTTCAATTGGGGTAATGAGGAGTAATTTACATTACTTACTTGTTTTCCAAAGCCTTTAACGTTTTTAGAATTTTTTTTTTTTTTTAATATGTAATATGTAAATATGTAATATGTTTTTCCTACATTCCAGCCAGCCGGCCACTGGTTTCCAATTATTTCTTCACAGCAGGTGAAAGCGTGGACCTATTTAAAAAGCAGGGAGAGGAAGCGGCCACGGGGCTACTAACAGACAGGTATGAATTTAAATACACAGTGTGTTAACATGCACAGCAGTAACCAGGGTGTCTTACCCCGGTATGCCAGTTCTCCCAATTTAAATGAGCGGGGAAGAATGGGAAGAATTACGGGTGTAACTTTATCTATGGTGCAGTAGGTGGCATTCTTCCAACTGGTCAGAAAATGGCTTTTTTTCCCCCAGTTGACCCATGTCTAACATTGTCAGTATATACAGTGGGTACGGAAAGTATTCAGACCCCTTTAAATTTTTCACTCTTTGTTTCATTGCAGCCTTTTTCCAAAAATCAAAAAAGTTCATTTTATTTCTCAGTAATGTACACTCAGCAACCCATCTTGACAGAAAAAAACAGAAATTTAGAAATTTTTGCATATTTATTAAAAAACAAAAACTGAAATATCACATGGTCATAAGTATTCAGACCCTTTGCCGTGACCCTCATATGTAACTCAGGTGCTGTCTATTTCTTCTGATCATCCTTGAGATGGTTCTACACCTTCATTGGAGTCCAGCTGTGTTTGATTATACTGATTGGACTTGATTAGGAAAGCCACACACCTGTCTATATAAGACCTTACAGCTCACAGTGCATGTCAGAGCAAATGACAATCATGAGGTCAAAGGAACTGCCTGAAGAGCTCAGAGACAGAATTGTGGCAAGGCACAGATCTGGTCAAGGTTACAAAAAAAATTTCTGCTGCACTTAAGGTTCCTAAGAGCACAGTGGCCTCCATAATCCTCAAATGGAAGACGTTTGGGGACGACCAGAACCCTTCCTAGAGCTGGCCGTCCGGCCAAACTGAGCTATCGGGGAGAAGAGCCTTGGTGAGAGAGGCAAAGAAGAACCCAATGGTCACTGTGGCTAAGCTCCAGAGATGCAGTCGGGAGATGGGAGAAAGTTGTAGTAAGTCAACCATCACTGCAGCAATCCACCAGTCGGGGCTTTATGGCAGAGTGGCCCGAAGGAAGCCTCTCCTCAGTGCAAGACACATGAAAGCCCGCATGGAGTTTGCTAAAAAACACCTGAAGGACTCCAAGATGGTGATAAATAAAATCCTCTGGTCTGATGAGACCAAGATAGAACTTTTTGGCCTTAATTCTAAGCGGTATGTGTGGAGAAAACCAGGCACTGCTCATCACCTGTCCAATACAGTCTCAACAGTGAAGCATGGTGGTGGCAGCATCATGCTGTGGGGGTGTTTTTCAGCTGCAGGGACAGGACGACTGGTTGCAATCGAGGGAAAGATGAATGCGGCCAAGTACAGGGATATCCTGGACGAAAACCTTTTCCAGAGTGCTCTGGACCTCAGACTGGGCCGAAGGTTTACCTTCCAACAAGACAATGACCCTAAGCACACCGCTAAAATAACGAAGGAGTGGCTTCACAACAACTCTGTGGCTGTTCTTGAATGGCCCAGCCAGAGCCCTGACTTAAACCCAATTGAGCATCTCTGGAGAGACCTGAAAATGACTGTCCACCAACGTTTACCATCCAACCTGACAGAACTGGAGAGGATCTGCAAGGAGGAATGGCAGAGGATACCCAAATCCAGATGTGAGAAACTTGTTGCATCTTTCCCAAAACGACTCATGGCTGTATTAGATCAAAAGGGTGCTTCTACTAAATACTGAACAAAGGGTCTGAATACTTATGACCATGTGATATTTCAGTTTTTGTTTTTTAATAAATATGCAAAAATTTCTAAATTTCTGTTTTTTTCTGTCAAGATGGGTTGCTGAGTGTACATTACTGAGAAATAAAATGAACTTTTTTGATTTTTGGAAAAAGGCTGCAATGAAACAAAGAGTGAAAAATTTAAAGGGGTCTGAATACTTTCCGTACCCACTGTAGCTGAAAAAATAATATATACTATAATTTCACTTAAAACCGGTGATTATTTATCTTAAATCTCAATGTAAAAAATATTTTGTGAATGCACCAGTTGTCAAGACTACAATATCGTAACAATAACTATCTATCCATTTGGTCAAGAATGTTGTGATATCTGACTTTCTCTATTGTATATCACCCAACGCTATGACAAGGACAGAAATTATGCACTATAGCTTTAAAGTTATAAAAAAAACGGTAATATTATTGAAGAAAATGAATTACAAAAAAACAAAAAAAAGTTTTTTTGTTTAGCTGTTCCCTATATAATTTCCTCACAATGGGAGTCCTTCAAAAGGTGATAAAGGATCATACTGGATTTTTGCCCAGCCCTACTCCCCCATGAGGAATTCTAAGTAATGACAACAACAAACTGTCAGTGTATCCACATGACAAGCCTTATGTGATCATGCACCACCCCCACCCCCTCAACGCAGTAACTAGTAGCCACATAGGACACGGAGGATTAAAAAAAACATTATTAAAGCGCCCATATTATACTCCGCCAAATCAGTCTTCGTGAGTCTGACTCTGTACTCGGCCCAGTTCTGGTGGTTGATAAACGCAGATATTTGCCAATTGCTCTCATTACGGGCCGGATTGGGTGGTGTGTCGTGCACCGCCATTAGTCCAAAAGGAAAATGTCTGTGATTACTCCACATTTTAATTGTGATATTTTGTGAGTAAATTCTAAATGTGCCATGTATGTCCAGTAAATGTGGTAGTATAATGTTTTTCTTTGAAGTAGAAGTACACAGTTAGTCAGTAGTTGGCTATTGGACCTACAGTGGTCTGTAAGTAACTTTGGGGTACAATGGTTCTTGAAAAAGCTTCAAGCAGCAATACCACGGGCCAAGCAACTGGCCATTTCAAACAGGCCTATCTTGAACGGGCACAGTTCTAGTTCTAGCATAAAAGACTGCTAGCCGCATGCTTACACTCACAACAGTATGAAATTTTGCTCATATACATACTCACATGATTATTATAGAAGTGCTTACAATGGGTGTGTAACGTGGATCCATGTTTAAATTACTGTCTCTAATGTTACAGCAACAAGGAGGCGGTTTCATTTAATATTGAGCTGATGTGGACGTTATTTGGTTATGTGGCTAGCTAATTAAGTTGATTTTTTTTTTAAGGTAGGCAATGCTACCTTGTTAGAATTAACTTATTTTAATTTATAATGGGAAATAAATTGATTGAATCGTATCACATTGAAACATGTCGATTTGAACATGGAATCAAACTGAATGGTTTCATTATAAAAAGTTTTGTTCTTGAACCATATCGTAGTCCGTGCATCTAGATCGCCTTATAAATAATAAAAGGGAGACATGCACATCCCTACTTATTATAGTGAGATTTTGGCGAAGATCTGGACCAAGCAAAGATGTTTTCACAATATTTTTACTTTAAAAATAGTATTTTGATACACTTTTTGACTTCAACAAATATTGCGACTGTTGACCGCATGTTGAAATGACGACATCATGCCTCCATACTTTAGGGATGCACAGACTGTATCAATTTCCTGGGAGTCAAATGTTTTTACCTGAGGAGTGGGGAAAGCAGAAAATCTCTTTTATTTTTTTTAAATAGCTTGACAAGGTAAGGGACAAAGGGTAGGCCAATGGACCACTTCAAAGCCAAACCAAAAGCCCTTCTATAAAACTTTGGACAGCCAGTGCCCAGTACAACAGGCTTGTTATAGTTAAATATGAACCTTGTTGAGATGGCATACAAGACAAGGTTGGGTGTCTCGAATGTTCAGTGGTACATCAAAGTTAAGAGATGACTAACACCAAAGGCCCAACATTTTTATTATTACTTAACCTCAATAAGAACAGTGGAGATGTGATGGCATTGAATAATAAGTGGGTGGTTTTATTTTCAGAAGGCACACTTTGGCGCTAACAACAGGCTCTAAATGTTCTGTGTGCATTTGAAAACAGCCTCTCTATCACTTACCTAGTGACTTGACTTACAGGCTCGTATGTAGGTAAAAGGGCTTCAAAAGGTTCGTGTAAGGATCTCAATACCTGTTTGGAAAACCCGGAGCCAGGGTCTGTCTCAAACGCAGGTTAGTCAACAGAGTGTGTTTGATCCAAATCCAGTAATAAGGAAAGTCCAGTCCGGTGCTTTCCATTCACATGGATGACAACAAAAGTAACCATTAACTGATGCAGTGTGACCATAGACTGTATTTCATATTAACCGTCTATGTCTGTGACCCCCAATGATAGGCCTTTGAGCCTTTTTACATCTTCAAAGTAAACATTTAACCCCAGAAACTCTCGCCAACAGTGGCTGTGTGTATCAGCACGGCAGTGGTTGGTTTAGGGTTTCGTTGAGCTCAAGATGTTCCCTTTGAAGCTGGATGACAATGAACTGCCGTGTCGACACGCTGGAAAAACAATACACATTGTGTAACTTACAGCTACAACACAAGTACTTACTCTGCGACAGCACATATTTGCTTGAGCAGGCAGTGAGGTTGCATGTCCTGACAGGCGTTATCCGTTGACTCTTGGCATGTCTGACGAGCTGTCGGTGAAGGTTGGAAGCGAGAGGTCTTATTGCGGATGACAAAATCACCATATTTGTCAAGCTGACGTTATCAGGTTCACAAGAAGCGCTTTAATGGCTTTCGTAGCGCTGTTTTATTTGAAGCTAGTGGTTAGCTAAGCCTATTTAGCTCCACAAAAGTTAGCTCTCACAATAATGCCTGTTCAAAACAAAACTATTCGCTCGGCTGGCTGTTTTCCTGTCTCTGCCCTCCTGTCGTTTGCCTGGAGGCGGGGGAAGGGGAAGGGGTAGGCTCTCGCTTTACACGCGTTCAGAATGTGTCCCCAAAAAAAACAAACAAGCGTTTCTCCCGAAGCTGTAGCGTCCGTATTTAACCCGGTTGAATAGCGTCCTTGCGCGGGCTCAGACAGACAGTAAATTATGATACAGGCCCGCTGTTGGAAAACTGTTTGTTCCGCAAGACGGAACGGGGGTGGGGGGCACAGAGCTGACCAATCAGCGGCCTCCACTGAGGGGCGTTAGCAATGTTGATGATGATGAAGATTGTGTGTGTGTGTGTGTGTGTGTGTGTGTGTGTGTGTGTGTGTTAAATGCGAATTAATTCATCGTCATACTTATTTTTTTGTTTTCCTGTAAATCATTTTATTAACACTGCTTTTAGTATTTCTGCTTTTACTTTAGTAAAGTATCTCTGAAATAGACTATTATGAATTATACCGGTGAGTATTATCAGCAATATTTAGAAATAAGTATCCAAAGTAGAAGTACTCATTATGCAGAATGGTCCCTTTTATGCTGCTAAATTATAATATTTGTTGTAATATAGTCATATACAGTTGTGCTCTTAAGTTTACATATCCATGCTTAAGTTGACTAAAAAGAGGAATAAAAAAAACATGTTTTAGAAATTTATCTAAATGCCTTAATTAAAAAATGAGGTAAAATCCAACCTTTAAGGACACCAATTTTCTTTGTGAATGAATAATGTATTGTAAATAAATAAATCTTCTTCCTTAAAATACAGAGGGCATAAGTATACACCCCCCTATGTTAAATTCCCATAGAAGCAGGCAGAGTTTTATTTTTAAAAGGCCAGTTATTTCATGGATTACTATGCATCCTGATAAAGGTCTCTTGGCCTTTGGAAATAAAATAGCCCCCCCACATCATCACATACCCTTTGCCATACATAGAGTTTGGCATGGGATACTTTCCATAAAATCATCTCTCAATGCAAATCAAACCGACTATTAGTCTAACTGAAATAAAACCATGCCAGTCTCTATGTATGGTGAAGTGTATATGATGATATGGGGCTATTTTAATTCCAAAGGCCAAGAGACCTTTATCAGGATGCATAGTATCCTGTTCCATGAAATAACTGGCCTTTAAAAATAAAAATGTGCCTGGCTCTATGGGAATTTAACATAGGGGGGTGTATACTTATGCCCTCTGTATTTTAAGGAAGAACATTTATTTATTTACAATACATTATTCATTCACAAAGAAAATTGGTGTCCTTAAAAGTTGGATTTTACATAATTTATTAATTAAGGCATTAAGATCAATTTCCAAAACATGATTTTTTATTCCTCTTTTTAGTCAACTTAAGCATGGGCATGTAAACTTATGAGCACCACTGTAATACTACTGCTTTCACATGTAACCATCATTTAAGTGGTGCAGCTCTTTGGAAAGGAGTGGGTATTTTGATTTATAACAACCCACCATATTTTATAGCTGATCATATGATTTGTATGAAAACTCTTAATCAGCTGTAATAACTATAGTTTTAGCTAATTTTATCTGTCAGTTGGCCTATAGCGGGTTAAAAAGTGTAGCTTTCTTTTAAATGAAGTGGACTAAAAGTAGCTTGAAATGGACATTCTCATGTAGAGTACAAGTACCTCAAAATTGTACTTAAGTACAGTATTTGAGTAAATGCACTTAGTTACCTTCCACTTAAATAGAACAGAGCCATCACTATTAGTAACACCTGTGCATTATCTTTACCTGTCCTGTATTTACATCTCTGCTCTTAACTTTTTAATTTCCTAGAAAAAATGTAGTTTTTTTTGCAGTTTTCCCTTTTTAATGTATTATTTTATGTCGATCACTTTGAAATTTGCCTGTGTATGAATTATGCTATACAAATAGACTTACCTTGCCTTTCTGCTACAGTATGTGTCAATGAAAAATGTGTTGCCTGTGAACATGTTCTGCTAGCTCTATAGAACTGTTCATGCAGATGCAACTTCAAATGTCTTTTATATTTTGTTTCCACTGTCCATCTTTATCCTGTAAGCCGACTCGTCATCCCAAGAGAAACCCTGAAGTTTCATCTAATCAAACATTTTGACATCAAGCTTGTTTATTGTAAAGTGCTGTGTGTATGTGCGTTCGTGTGGAGGGTTGTAGTGTTGCATCATGGTTACTCTTAAGAATGTCACACTTTGTACAGAGTTGACCACATGACTGTTGAACTTTAATCCCTTAACAAATGCTATATTCAGAACACCAAAACACAGATTTACATGCCAAAAAACAAGTTAACAGACATGCAATTCTGTGTGATTTTAGAGTTTTGAATATTTTACATCAACGTGTAAGACTAAACAAATAAAACACAAAGCCTCTGCATTTGTTGAGTTTATTGTCTCCACCAAATTGGTCCAAAGGGCTCTCATAACCGTTCTACATTGGATCACAATGAAATATGAAATTATGGACACTGAGACAAGAGTTAGACTGGAGAAGACAGCAGGAGCTCAACTGTTACACTTTGTGCAAGACATTAGGTTATTTCAGTGCAGGACTCCATTGCTATCATCTGCAGTATGAAAAGGAATGGCTGGTTCTGATCAAACCTCTACATCTCTGGTTCTAAGTTCTGTTTTACCTTGAATTTGTTTTGCTCCAAGAGAACCAAGTCATACTAAGAAAAAGCAACATGTGACATGTTAACATTACACTACTAGCCTGGATCTAAGCCAATTATGCTCAGCCAGACCCTTTAGGATACAGTGCAGTTATTGCAGTTTCACAGGGGGGCGTATTAGCGCCGCTGTGCTGCTCCATGTTTCAAATTCATTTTTTTTATTCTGTAATGAATGCCTCATTGTGGCAGTGTTATGGAGGGCATGGGCACAAATTTGGAGCCAAAAAATGTTAGTTCTAGAAAAGAGGTAGCAAACTAACGCCCCAATGGCACAAGGTGGCCAAACTCTCCATCAGCGCCTCTGTGCTTTACCAACTCAATCGCAGACATTAACAGCACCTACCAACAGGCGCACTGGTAAGAGTAACAGGCTGCAGACTTCTGGGTCTGTCGTAATACCGTCCCTTCACAATGACAGATTATTATTACAAGAAAATGTTTTGGTTTTGAAATCTTTTGTAATTGACAAAGCACAAAAACACCCTGATTTGTGTAGCATACAGTACATTTATATATATATAAAAAAACATGTTTTGTTTTTTTACCATCAAGAGAAGCATTTTATAAGTAATAACTGAATAACAAAAGAAGTTATGTATTTTTCAAAACGTTTTAAAACGTAGAATCTATTTACAGCATCATGTGAGAGCAGAGGGAGTATGAAAGCACAAACACAGAGTGGGGGGAGGAAGTGACGAAAGACGAACAAGGGCAGTCAAAATGTTCTTCATAAAAGAAGTGTTTTATTCAAACCTACGGTCAGTTTCGAGTCTAAATGAAAAGTGTTCAAAGAGTTCTTGGTCCTTCAAGAGACCAGGAAGGAGGGGTTAGTCCAGAGCAATGATGTCATCGTCGTCATCATTGTTGGTGGGGGCGGCTGCTTCACTTGATTGGACCGTCCGCGGGCGCTTGGTGGAGGTCTCGCCAGTTTCTGCGTCTGAGTGCTTCCTCTTGGTGCCGCTGGTCGCTGCTGCTGCTGCAGAGCTAGACGACCCCCCTTCTTCCTCGTCAGAGTCAACGATCATGACATCGTCATCTTGTGCTGGAGCTGAAAAGGGAGAGGACAACAGCGGACGTGGATGAAAAAGAAGCAGATACAGTGACAGTGAAAACTATATGCTAAAAGGTCAGTTTAGAGCAGAGGCATGTTTCCCAAAGCCTGGTCAAGGCTTTCAAGCAGCCTGTGGGAAAGTTATGACGATGGAACAGGGGGATCAGAGTTGGTGCGCCTTTAATACCTCTCTCACACCACTGACCAGGGTTAGGTTGTCTGATCAGGGTTCAACCCTCCTTTTGGAAATTCAAACCAAGCCAGTCTACATGGGTATATCCCTGGTCATGACAATTCAGAGATCAACTGGCTCACAACCTAGGAGCAATACATCACAATTACCTTAAGTGCTATAAATGGGTATTCAGTGAACAGCTAACTTGTCACATACTCCAGACCACAAGACAAACATTAATCAGATCATTTTTTGCAGACTGATTTCTCCTCTGCATATTTATTGCAGCATCTGGACAAGGTCAGGACCATTTTAAGACGAGGGGAGAACATTTCATTTTATTTAAAGTAAAGTTGGGATTTGCTTTTGGCTTCAAGTCATTTATATTAAAAAAAAAAAAAAAAAAAAAAAAAAAAACTACCCAGGAGCCGCACTGAAATGCGGTCTACAGAGAAATGTCGGCAGTGTTTGAGAGAATTAAAGTTAACTTCTCATATGTTTACGTTCTAACGCGGGTTTTTACAGGTAGTTTTGCCTGTAAAACTCTGCTACCACTTGACTTGCAGAGTCAACTTTTGAGACCAGACTAGGGCAGCCTAGTGAACACCTGAACACTAAGCAGACTGCTCCACTCGGCTGTTGTTGAAGCTGCCTGTTAAAATCCTAGTTGTATACAGTCTATGGTGAAAACCCGGCGTAAAGCAGTTACCTTGAAATCGATGAAAGTCCTACCCTGATCCCACCCACCTCACGATCTGGGTCGCGAAGCTGAGTAGATTGAGGAGGGTTAACCCCAAACACAGTCGACATGGGTATGACCCTGGTTGAGACTTTGTTGTGAAAAGGATATAAGCTGATAGCAGACGACGTCACAGAGCCATAACAGCAACAAACAGACGCCTGTATGTAAGGGACAGCCAGTCAGCCCACAGGCAGGTCGAAAAGCGACAAAGCAGCGTTACAACTACGAGTAGCCAAAGTT
Source organism: Etheostoma perlongum (assembly GCA_026937815.1). NCBI lineage: Eukaryota > Metazoa > Chordata > Actinopteri > Perciformes > Percidae > Etheostoma > Etheostoma perlongum. The sequence goes on along the minus strand of CM049378.1, from coordinate 8,325,746 downwards.
ATCAATAACTTACATAAATATAGCGTGCATAGTCCAACTTCTACGTCACTTGCTCTCTTCCTCTCTCCGACACTAACACATACACTTGAATGCTGCGTCTGTCTCTGTAAATTGTGCTACTATGATGCATGAAGTTGGTGCTTAATAGATCAGGTTGGGTAAGGGTGGTTGATTAACGCTGCGGATCGGCTCGCACAAGCACTAGACGCCTTTCGCCTCTTTTGCACCCTGAATGCCATGTGAAATCACATACTGGGGCGGCATTATGTTGCCTTTGCTTTCTTCTGAGTGAATTATGATGATGATGATGGCAGACATCGACTGTGGCGCTATTGTGCAATCTGTGTGAAAGGGGCTGAAGATTCACATCTAGGTGCGCTGACAAAGGTAAAAAGTAATATAATACTATTTATTCCATCATTCTTTGCACTATGCTCCACAATCCAAATATTATAATTTACTCCTGCATACTTTGCACTCTTCACTGCACTATTGCCTCAACCTGTCTATATTGTCTATATCTGTTCAGAGTGTGTATATATTAATGTGCATATATTGTTTGTTTTGTATGTGTAAGGGCATCATGAGCAATATGATCCAAAGAAGAATTCCTCGTATGTGTCCTCATACCTTGCAAATAAAGCTGATTCTGATATTATAGCGTAGTTTGACGCCCCCATGAGGAATTCTAAGTAATGACAACAACACTGTCAGCGTGTCCACATGACAACGTTCGAACAGAGTCCCAGTAACCGCACTTTCAAACCACTTACTAACCAAGGTTACAGCCGGCGCATTTAAAACTGCACCAACTACAGGCAAAACTTTTGGACACTTGAGTTTCTAAGTTTGTGACTCAAACACACATTAGCATTGAATAGAAAAAAAAAGGCATTGGCCAATCACATAGCTGCAAGAGCACATTCCTGGTGGATTATTTGGTAACATATATTTCTACTGCTAACCTCATGACTATCACAATGAAAGATAAAACATTGCCATAGTAACTTTCCAGAGTTGTAAATCCTATCTTGGAGTATTACAAACCACTGTGCAGTGTCTTGGAGTCTGATCACTCCAAAAAAAGGCGGCCAGTAAACACACAAGGTGGAGCAATAATACAATATAGCACATACATGCCTGCTCAGTGTATATTACAAAGAGACAGGACCACACAAAGCAGCACCGTGATTTGAACTAAGAAAAGCATGTGTCTCCTGCTGACCTTTAGAAGAGGTTGATGGCTGGGCGGAGTCCTTGTTGCCATTGGTGATGCTGTTAACATCTTCCTGGTTAGTCTGAGGGGGCGGAGCTTTGTCTGGGGCTTCACCTACTACCTCAAACTCCACATCCCGCTCTAGTTCCTCACTGTCCACACACCCAATAAAACAAAACATGATGAATAAAAAAATTGGCACATGTAAATGTCACAATGTACAGGTATTTCATTCTATTTACATACATATGCACAGAGGTACTTACGTATGCAGGACATTGACGAGGAGTGTGTAATCCTGGAGGAAGTCATCAACTTGGAGACGGCTGCCGTTACGGAGATTCCAAAATCAGCAAGGAATTTGCTGTTGTTAGCTGTGAAGGGACAGACAGGACCAAATACATTAATACGCAGCAAAGGCCAAATCTTTGGCTGTAAACCACAATACATTTCAGAAGAAAAAGATGATTGATTTTTATATGCATTTGAGTAACTTTTTTTAATGATTTGAACAAGCCATAACTCTATAATACTGTATATACAATTTTCGCATTGTTTTGTCAATCTGAATACCTCTGCATATAAGACTCTCTGCTGATTTTCTCATCCATTCTGCAAGTGCTATGACAAAATGTTCCAATCTATATACTTTTTAATTACAACCCTGTGCAACAGATATGCTATACCTAAATGCCTTTTTAAATCTCCTGTCTGGATAGTTAGCTGAAGACAAATTGACAAATGTTGCCACAGCGCCCTCTTCTGTCTGAATGAAGAATCACCGTGTATCAGTCATCTATTTCCCCCTTCCTCCTTACTTTCTGTCTCTCCTTCCTCTGAGGAGATAAGGATGGTCCCCTTTCCATCCTCTATCTGAACATCTGGAGCCACCATGCCAAACCTCTCCTTCAGGATCTGATCAAAACATACAAAAACAACAAGTCAACAAGTAAGTAAACTAACAGACTCAAGAACAGTTTCCTCCGAAAGGCCATAACCACCCTGAACTCACACATGCACTGACTCCATTCCACAGCCTACCCCTGGCCCCCAGACTTTCTTCTTCCCTCCTACTGTGCAATGCTGTTATATAATACCTTAAAAAGGACAATGGAATCTGCAATTTCATACAGTGCAAAATTTAATATTTAACCATTTCAGTTCATTACTGTGCAATATTCATTCATTTATTTAATTATTTAGAACTTAACCATTTCATTACAGTGCAAAATTTATTTATTTATTAATACTTATCTACTTTTCACACAATGTGTATTCAAAGCTATTTTATATACGTACTGTATATATCTCTCAGGACTCAGGACTGTGCACCAGGTCCTCTCCTTTTTCTCTGCACTACCTATACTTTATATTTTTATATTTCGTGTCAACACTGTAAAGGGGTTGCTTCAATCTCATGCTGCTGGTCCTTATACTTGTGTATAATGACAATAAAGGCATTCTATTCTATTCTAAGTAAGGCAAGAGTAATCATTTAACCCCCACATGACACCATTTGAGTCCAGTTTACAACTCAAGAGAAATAAACAGGCTTATCTCAGGCTGCTCCAGCTATGCATCATATTTGATGTTGCCAGTTGATAAAGACATACAGTACTTGAAATAAAATATCATCCAAGATATACAGTAAGAATATCTGGGTGCAAACCATATTTTGTGATTGAACAAAAGTGCAACGTAAGAGCTATGATCTGGATCTTTTGATACAAGTGAATCGGCGCTGTCCAATCAGGACAGTTTCAGATCACTCGTGTTCAAGGTTCATATGAATGACATCACTTTCATTGAGGCAGGGCGGTGTATGTGCAGAAACAAGCTAATCATATTACCCGGTCCTGTAGCGAGAGAACCATGGTTTTGTGGACGTTGAGTTTAACGGTGACTTCGGGTTTGCTGGCGCAGACGTAGCAGTTGACGCTGGGCGGATCCAGGACACATGGGACCAGCAGCTTCTTCCTAAGGTTGGGACACTTGTTCAGGAAGATCTGGAGAACAGGCAAACAAAGACCAAGATGAAGTGTGGCGAAACAACAGCGCTGACAGAAACTCTGAACAGTTTCTCAAGTGGTGAGGTTTTGGGTTAGGGGCGCTCAATTCTAAATTGATCGAAATGCAATTTTAATGATTGAAATCAAAAGCGGGGTCGGCTATTCCCCCAGACAAACCGAACTAGAAAATCCTCCTGCCTCCTCAAATTCACTGCTGTGGAAACATTTTGCCTTCCCCAAGAGTCTTTTTTTAAAGATTATTCTTTGGGGTTTTATGGCCTTTAATTGATAGAATAGCTTGAGTTATGTAAACAAATAATGAGTGGTAAAACGTGTAGTCAAGTGTAGGCTCAAACAGGATATTAATGGTGTATTTAAGTGCACCTTCTAAACTCTGGGAAATTCAAACTGTTGTTGTGAAGTAGTAGTGGATTTGGAAAATACTGACACCTAAATTTAGAGGTTTAATTTATTCCAAACTGAATAGCAAAATCTCAAAAGAAACATGGGGGCCAAACAACACAACAATTACCAGTCCTTAATATTGGCATTCTTTACCCTGTATTAAATAATTCATTATTTTTATTACTACTTCTCACTCAAAAAAGGGTGGCTGCACTTTTTTGTTATTGGACCTTTACATTCAAGGAACAGTTACCATGGTTGCACAGAAACAGTACACAATGTCAAAGTGTTAAACATTAAAAGTAAACATGATTTCAGCATGGGCAAATATCCAGGTCTTGGATGAGGTTAACCAGTCATGGAAACTTTGTACTAACCGTGCGACAGGATTCCAGTTCCCCAGACAGGATTTTCAACCCCTCCAGAACAATGAGTCCAGCAATGACAGCGTTGGTTGTAGCAATAGCTGGGATGATGTTACCCGCCATGGCTGAAACAAACAAATCAACAAACAGTCCAATTAAAAACTCTTAGTTAGGGACATTCCTCTGAATGTGCACTATAACTGTATAATGGAATTAAGATATCCATCCAACATTGCGTAACTTTTTTTACCTTAAAATAACAGATTCAAAATCATTTTGATGCTACTCTGACTTGTAATGAAACTCTGTCATTCCCAATGCGTACCCCGAACGCCTGTCCTTGTAACTTTGGTGAGCAGGTACAAACTCCCAGGAGAAGGGCACACCCCTAAGTGACTACCACTAATTTTGGTGAAACTGGATCATATTTGCATATTACCCAAGCGACCTGGTTCAGCAGACGGTACAGACATGATAACAGAGGCTAAGCAGAGCGAAGAGAGGACACGGAGAAAGCTAAGAAGAGAGAGTGACGGAGCTGCTGCCAAAAAACTCAGACAGGCTTTTAGTCTGTGGCGAGAGAGAGACAGACAGCAAGCTGGCCATCTTGCTATTGGATTAGTAAATAATAACAGCCGGCCTCTCTGTCTTGTGTTGTTGCACTTAACAACTTGATGTTTGGCTGTGCTAATGATAAGCTATGTAATCATACCAAATGCACTTGTACACCTGTCTATATTTCCGACAGCGGTGTATAAGTCAATTATACTCTCAAATTTTAGGCACGCCAAATTGCAAAAATTATGAATGTAGAGGAACAGCACACAGCAAATTCTACATTATATCGTTTCCAGTGTAACCGGTTCACTGTTGAGACGTGAGACAGCCAACTTACACTTTACATCAAAGCGACTCTTCATGTTCATGCTAAAGATGTGCATACGTAGGTTGGCTGCTGCAGTAACAAAGTCCATGGCTGGACGGTCATCCTGAGAACAAGAGGAGGCACACACAAGCCATTAAAACCATAATGCGTACTGTGTACTCTAGCAAGAAACCCAAAATGGTTAAAAAAAAAAATCATTTAAAGATTTTTTTCTTCTTTTAAAACCTTTTGTTTTTAAAATTATTGTTTTCTAGAAGAGCTGTTTATCTTTCTGAGATTTTTACGGAAGGTGTGCAGACATTCCCTCTATGACTTTGTGCTAGTGGTTTTTACCTTGTCCCACACCAGCTCGGCTCCTTCTCCCTTCTCCTGCAGCTGTGAGCGGAGAGTCTCCACGCTGTGCTGGAACAGCTGGCAGAGAGCCCAAACACCCAGAACCTGCTGGTCCTTCAAGCCTGAACCCACAGACTCCTCCTGAGGATATGCTGGGAGACACAAACCAGTATGGATGAACATTAAGACCTAAGATAGCCAAGAGACGGGCATACAGGCCCACAGTGACTATGCCTACTAACACTCAATAATATGACAGGGGTTACAATAGTTGGGGAGGTAGTCACGGCAAGCCATGCCGTGAGTGACCACGAGCAGTACAGTCGTGCAACAGCTTTTAATGTTAAGCAGCAACAGTTTGCATCAGCAGTAGCTTAACACAGCTCCAACTCGACTGAATGCAATCAGTAAAATTAGGCTGATATCTGAGAGGACAAAGAGCAACACAGGAGTGAGACTAAACTCCAAACCACATTTTCAGCATGCAGTGAACTACAGACACCACTTGAAAACAGCTTCTCTAAAACCTGCTATTTGTCATGTGAAGCTTTTTCTCAGCAAACAAGCAACCAGCCCCCAAACTACATTTAACCAAAAGCTAAAGTTGTCCCCAACATAAATACTCCGACATACCGCTGTTCTCTAGCTGCTGCCAGTCCAGAGGTAAAGGAGCTTTCCTCTTCTTCCACAATTTGTCCATGGTCAGCAGGTACATGATGTCATCTTTGAAAAGCTGGGGAGAATAGCCAATCAGAACCAAGCTTGTTTCTGGATGGCTTTAGTGATAATAAACTAGTATTCATGTTCTACTAGACTACGCGTTTTGTCTCCTGCAAGACAGACAAATAGTAAAAGTGCAAAATTCTAAGAATATATAAAATGGAAACTTCCCAGGAAAATTAATAGACTTTTTTTTATTTTGACTTAATATATTTTTTTAAATCATTAAAATATTCACCTAGAGCTGTGCCATATAAAAAAAAAGGAAATATCACAATTTTTTTTTTAACCAAAAATACATTGATGTCGATAATACCTCAATATATATATATATATATATATATATATTTTTTTTGTTAGATTACGTTTTGGGCAATTTCAGCCATCATTTTTGACATGACAGCTAAAGATATGAAAGGGGGAATGACATGCAGCAAAGGGCCGCAGGTCGGAGCCGAACCATTGTACAAGTTTGTCTGACTGGTACCTTGTTGAAGAGTTTGACAGGGTCGTATCCCGTGGAGCGAGCCCATTCCTTGGTGGACACTCGCTTGATGTCCCCATCCTTTTCTGAGGCTGTGGCGCGAGCTGCTGTGTCTTCTGGATTCCCTGTTTACAGAACACATGCACATTTTACAACTGCTGCCCCAAACTGCTAGAGCAAATATAAGAGCAATAGAAATAGAACTCATTAGGGTGTGACGAGACACTCAGCTCACAAGACGAGACTGGGTTCACGAGAACAAGACTAACACTGTTTAAAAGCAAACTTAAATGCTGAAATATCACTGGAAAAATAGTATTTTATCCAATCAAGTCACTAAATGAAAAATTAGCACAGTAAAAAGGCTTTGCCACAAACTCAAATGACTTTTCTCCTGTATAACTAACCTCGTCAGACCTAATAACTGCAGCGCCCCTCTCTCCTCAGAGCTGAGCTCCGCTCTCTGCGAAACATGCAAAGACGACAGAGAAGCTTGAGCTTACGCGCTTTGAGGTACCAAGATTTGGCACCGATTGATTTAATGTCAATTGTTCCTTGATAGTAACGACATAATTTTTCACTTGTGTACTTATATTGCAAGACAACTTTTAACCTTGACGAGAAATGTTATTTTTTCGTGGGACGAGATCTCATCACACCTCTATAACTCAGATATTGTGAAACAATTGCAATGTTCTCACTCACATGAAGCCTCTGGGTCCGCTGTGTCAGGTGACACCTCTTGATCTGCATCCTCTTCTCCAAATAGCTGGCTATAGTAGCAATAGACAAACAATGCAAGATGACCAATAGGACACAGTTCAGTGCCACATAGGGCCAGTCTAGTGAAGGTTTATTGTGCAGTGTGCCTGTATTTGAATTGTTGTCAACTTTAACGATTCTCGTACTTAGTTATGATGAGCCTTACTTGAAGAGATACTTGGCCCAGACAATGCAGTGAATGGGCTCAGACGGTGTGTTTCTGATGGTGCATCCTGGGAAGGTCTTCTGGGTGGGCTTAGGTTGGCATTCGTAGCACTCCGTCATCCCCTGTGGACAAGGGAACAAGGAGAGAAAGGAAAGGTAGGGGAAAAAAAAGAGGAAATATAGTGCGACAGAGACACAGTGAAAGATGGTATAGTCCGTGCCATCAACATTTTACTCGATAGGAATTCTATGCAATGGATGTTGTGATGAATAAACACTAACATACTGATGTGCATGTTCTACCTTCTTGATGACTGTGACTTGTCCCAGGTATCCTGCAGTGCCACTCTCTATCAAAGGGATGTCTGCTGCCAAGCACATCCTGTTCACATGGTTACGGGCCGCTACGGAGAGACGAAAGTGTTTTATTGTCTTCAGCATTTGAATGTGTTGGCAGTTAGGCGTAACACAGAGCGTCTGAGTAGTGAGGTCACGTGAGAATACCTCTGTTATCCAGAGCATTCATCACTAGCATGAAGTTTCTGAAGAACTCCACGTTGTAGTCAGGGCTGTTGGGAGGTGACAAGAGTTCCAAATCAAAAGGACAAACCATCAACCAAGCACAATAATACAGCAGCAAAAAAATAACTGACCTACTGACACAGCAACCCTTTAATTAATTTAATGAAACGGACTGACTAAACTCACTTCATGATGCTGTCATGGTAGGCAGTGATATTTGCAGTGGGACAAAACTGCAAGGCGCTCTCCTTGGCCACCTGCAAAACAGGAACGAAGCAACCTACTGAGCCAGAACATGTACAACAGCTCACACACCACAATTTACTCTACGGTATGGTGTAATAGAAATAGGGCTGCACAATATCTTTTTTTTATCGTTAGCCCAATATCAACGGCCACAATAACCATAACACGAGAGGCTGTGACATATTGCAAAAGATGCGTAGAGATTTTTTGTGTTTGTTGAAAGAAAATATCAATAGAAATCACACTTTAAAACATAACTGTCACTTTATTTTGTAATGCCTTTTATATTCAATTATTTTAATGTGTTCAATAAAAGAATGTTGGAAATTATTTCTTTTCATTTGTTTTAAATTCAACAAACTATTTGTTGCACTTTAGCAGAATTCTGAAAGTCGCATATATTCCTCATATTGTGCAGCCCTAAACAAAAAGCATGCATATTGCAAGGTGTTCAACACAACACATTGTCAGCTCAAACAAGATTAACAACACTACAGCGACAAAAGGCTGATTCCCTGATATTTACATACCTGTGCTTTAGACTTGCCAACATGCTTCTTCTGAAAAAGGAACTGGCGGTTCAGGTTGCTGACATCAATTGTGTCCAAGTCAATCTGTCGAAATCAACAGGGTTCTAATATCAGTCATTTTTACATGTAACGGGATATGACAGCAGCTTATTACAACCAACTTGTTGCACAAGCACTGTGACAGCTTTTAACACAGAAATTTGTTTATATTGAAATTTGGATTAAAATATCTGCCTGTACACATGACAAAAAGTAACAAATCCACTATTTAATAAAAGTATTCTTCATTTCTTTAAAAAAGTACTGATGGATCTCTGCAAATGTTACTGTGTTAATATGCTACCCTTTACTGTGACGACACCATTGAATTATATATTCATCTTACAGTTTAAGAGGGTTCATTTCAAAGGTCAGTCTCATTGCTTTTGTTACGAATAAGAACTGTAAAAACAACAGAGTTAAGATCACAAATATAAAACCTTGATTCAAACAGTCAACAATAACGTCACTGACAAGGTAATAGGAATAATCATCTTGTGATTTTCATCTATAGACCTCTACTGTTTACTGTGCTGCTTTCAGACTTCCTCAGGGCTTTTCTTTCATTTGACTACAGTACAATCAAAAAATTTTCAAAAAAAAATTGCAGCACAACATAACCTGACATACCAAACAATCAGGGTGTTCAAGTGTCTGGTATTTAGCCACTAACCAGCCTGCCGTATAACGTTAGCTAACCATAACATTTCAAAGAAGTTGTCAGGCTAACTTGCCATTAGCAGTGTTAATGGCGCCAAATGCTATAGCTACAACTGCTATGGCAGTGTTCTTATTTGTACAACTTCATGGCCGTGCCTGTGCACTTGAATATGCACTCGGGGACGGAGGGGATAACAAGAAACCACCAAGAACAATCGTATGTTTTACGTATTTAAATGCCATGTCCCAGGAGTTAGCCGGAGACCGCATACCTGCAGGCGCAGTCTGTGCAGCACAAAGACCTAGCATGATAGCAAGCAAGCTAACAGACGCACACAAACAAACATAGCTATGTATGACGGACCACTTCGATGTTCTTGAAGCCGGTGAGGACGAGGTTCTTCAGCAGCTCGCAGCCGATCCCCCCCGCTCCTACCACCAGCACCTTGCAGGTGGAAAGGGAGTCAGCCAGTTCTTTTCGGAGGGAACCCACCAGTTGGACCATGTTGATCGGCTAGAGACAGAAACAGAGCATGCAGCACCGAGAGGCTAGCGGCTAGCTTCTTCATCTACAGAACAATTAAGGTCTCGCCTACTTCCGGGTTAATCTCCTTCTTCTGTACAATTCTTAGGCGCTTGTTTGTCATATTGGTGCCGTTAGCGCCCTCTTCTTGAAGGTTGTCAACTCAACGTTGATGTGCGTTTGTTGTCTATGGTTTGAACAGGAATTATTACAGGAACCCATATCAGCATACCTTAGAGTAAGGCTGGAATGAAATGTACGGAAACGTAATTAATTCACTTGAGAAAAAAGTATAGGGACTTGCCTTAAACAATTAACTAGAATTTTAGAAATTCTTAAATAAGTGTCATGAAAAAAAACGATCTGTTTTGAATTACTGAGATAATTGTTATCAGAAATTCTGAATAACTAAATAAAAACAAATCTGCTGAATTAACGAGATACCAAAATTAAAATGCGGTGAGAAGCTGCCATCTGCATATGGTCACTTCTAGATAGATAGATAGATTGATTCTCCTGAAAGGAAACGTTGGAGGCAAAAAACAAACAAACACCAAGATAGACATTTTTGAGTAAATGCCCTTCTGTCACTTTTTCAGGGTGAACACACAACTTGCTTTGGAATTAACTTGTATAAATAATTATTTATACAAGTTAATTCCATGCAAGTTTAATAATTATTATTATTATTATTATAATTATAGTTTGAAATTGGGACAGCGCATCTAAGCGATTTGATCACGTTTTGCACCATATTTACTTCATATCAAGTCCACGTGGGGGCTCAGGGTGGGGAGGGATGTGTCTGCGTGGGCTGTATTGCGAGAGTGCTTCGGTTTCCTCCGACACGCCAAATCAACTGAAAGTTTAAATAATAAAGTTCAAACAAAATCAATTTCCTGCATCTGTAAAACGTCACGTATGATTTTATTGATGGAAATGAAATGGATAGAAACCAGCGTGGCAGAATGGTTAGAGCGGCAGCTATTTTTAGGTACCATTGCCATGGTAACATATAATAAGCTTTATATCGTTCACGTTGCACTGGGAGTGCAGGAAATTCTGCTTTCGTTGTGTTGGAATGTAACACTTGGCTAATTTCTGAGGACTATGGTTACCTGGTCCTCAGATCTCTGCAGGATAATAAATCCAGACAGCTATCTGTCACATCGGGGTTATACGACACACGCACACACACACACACACACACACACACACACGCACACACACGCACACACACACACACACACACACACACACACACACAGACAGACAGACTATGTTCCAGCTATTTGTCACATCGGGGTTATACGACACACACACGCACACACACGCACACACACGCACACACACGCACACACACACACACACACACACACACACACACACAGACAGACAGACTATGTTCCAGTGGCGCAGTTTAGCACCCCCCATGACGATTGTGATTGACATGATTGTATCATTGACAGACATGACAGATTGACAAAGTCTATGATCTTTGTCAATCATTTACAAATACGTGTGACTGGATCAATAGGGCAACGGGTAAACAAACGTTACGCGTTCTATTTGTCCCTGTGCCTGCCTGCGTGTGTTCGCGTGGGCCGATGACTGTTTCATTAATCACCCTTGTAATGCTGGTGTTTCAGAGTAGGCCTATAGTTCCTTTTACAGTTGGCCAGGTAATAACGTTTCCAGTGGTGTGACCTCACGGTTTCTGCCCGGACCCCCTCTCCCTCCGCCTCCAGCAGCACACACACACACACACACACACACACCGAGACAAACTCCGTCCAACACCACAGCTATTTGAAAGAAACATGGCACCCGCAGGACACCTCTGCTCGGTGCTGCTGGCTGTATGTCTACTGGGGCTTCATCACTCCTCAGGTTTCTGGATCGTCAACGTCGTCTTCCCGCCAAACGCCAAAGCCAGAATACCAAGCAACAGCACTCCACCACTTATTATCGGTAAGCGTAGCTTAACGTTAATGTAACAATTCAGAATTTTGGACGTCATACTTTTTTTTACTATTCATCTCTCTTTAAATCACTATAAATCTCTCTTTAAGGTCTCAATAATTATTTACTAACCTGAGGCCCTGTGTCAACTTTAAATACATTTGGTTCTGTAGCCTATACTGCAAATAACGTTATACCTAAATAACCTTTGTTTTTAATCAAATTACGACACAGTCAAAATTGCATAGCTAGTGGGCGAAACGAGGGGTTAATATCGGCCAGGTAGTTTATTTTTCTACTTTTGATGTCTAGGCTATCAGGGAGGTCTGCAATCTGTAGACCTACCTTTGACCCTGTGTTTTAAGGTTTGTGTTATAGAGCCACGACAGTGTTTGAAATAGTCACTATCCCACTGATATTTTTCTGGGTCTTCCTACTTTTTATCCGTAAGATTGAGGTTTTAATGAAATATTATTCTGTGCAGCATATAGGTCTAGTCTTTGTTATAGGCCACAGTTTAAAAAGGCACAAGACAGCAAATTTGGTTTTAAATGTAGCTTCACAATTACCCAAAGAGTTTTACCTTACTGTTTTGGTCTGATAATCTGGGGGAGGGACCAATACAACTTTGACACATGATGCTAAGCCCTTCTGTACTGTAGATAACAGTGTATGTTTTTTTGTCCATCTCTCTTCATGTGGCCTGGGACCAGTTTGACAAAGATAGACTTTGACTAGTGTGGCTTAGATCAAACTTCAGATACCTATCTAAATGCATCTGTTGCACAAAGCTGTCTAATCAGCTACACATTCTGGGTAAATAAAGACTTTTTTTCAAATAAAAAAAACATGGCGGAAGCAGCTGTGTCTAACCATAGACATAATGAAGAGAAACCTTTATTATGTCTATGTGTCTAACCGCTCAGCTCCCTTCACTCCCTTCACACACGCTGAAAATGTTTGCCTTCTGGAGGAATTCAACAGTTACAACATTTTACGGTAAACATGGCCAGAGTGTACCTGTGACTGTAATTAAGACAACACGAATGTTTTACACTTAATTGTACAAGTGTGTGACGTGCAAAGTAATATACGGCAAAATATGTTAGTGTTGTTAACTACTGGCCTTTAAATTACTACAAAAAACATGTCACCCAATAGCATTTAGTCTGTGCCGTCTAAAGGCAGTAAAATAATGTATTATAGTCCCATGATTGTGATATATTACGGTAAAAACACATGCACCATCTGCACATCCTTCTTCATCTTTTACACATATTTTAGGAGTTATAAAAGGTTTTGGGGCAAACTTGGTGTCTACTTAGTGAAATATTAAACTGATTCATGTTATTTAAGACCGTACGTTTTGTGTACACTGCCATTATTAGGAATCTGATTTGGGGGTTATGACTCTTTGTTTGTAGTCAAAAGGTCATTGTCCAAACCAGGATCCAACCAACCTACTGCAGGGGAGCTCCAAGATGAGGGTTTCCACATTTTGAAAAGTTAACAAATCAACAAATATCTGATGAAACAGTTTCTCCCAATAAACATTTTTATTTTGCACTTTATTTGTTTTTATATCCATTATAATGTGACACATTGTGCAAGATATTTTGCAAAACAATTTTCAACACAAATAAAGGTTGTGGGGTCATTGTGAATATTCAAAATCCTCATATGCAGTTATGAAATGAAGGAGCATGGGCCAAAGTTAAGATACATACAAGGTAAGGTTAAGGTACATACTTACATTGTACATCGTTACATATATTATTATGTATTTATATTTTAAAGCAACCTTTTCAACCGCTGAAAACCAGAAAAAGTTGCCTTGCAGCTTGCATATATTTACCAAAGAGTGATATTCGCCTCTAAACTTTTCAGATTGTTTAATTTCAATACTTAATAGAGGCTCAAAATCGCCAATATTTTACACAAAAAAAAACATTTAAAAAAAAAGGTCCAAATATTTTTTTTTGTATTTATGTAGCAGAACAATGTCTTTTACTTCCTCCTATTCCATTACGTCTTGTGACACCTCAGATTCATCTTGTGACCATTGGAGGGATTCCGACTCCCAGGTTGGGAACTACTGACCTACAGTATTCTTTCAGTGCCTAGCAATGTGAGTCACTCATGTGATGTGTGTGTGTGTGTTTGTGTGTCCAGTGCCAGGGAACTTGGGGAACCGTCTGGAAGCTAAGATAGACAAGCCGACATTGGTCAACTGGATGTGCTACAAGAAAACTGAACATTGGTTCTCTCTGTGGATTGACCTCAACATGTTCATGCCTATAGGTGTAGACTGCTGGATTGACAACATTAGGTAAAACTGACTGCCCTTTAATGCCTATCCTTTTCTGTATTATGCATCACTTTTGAGCAATGACAACATTGTCCCTATAACTCTGCTGCCCTAAATCTTCCTGTCACTATCAAACATTCTCTCATGTGACGATGGGAATATATCTGAAAAAAGCACAAAAATATTGTGCTTTCCCCAGTATAACTGTCTTGTCGGAAGGTGACTAGGACAATTACACTGGGGGATGCACAATATTTTTGTTCTTTTTCAGATATTATTATAGACACGTTAAAGAATGTCTTTGGCCAGCTAGACTGACAGGAATGTCCATGTCAATTTTTCGTGCCCCAGACTTGTTTACAATAGAACGACTCGGCAATCATCCAACTCCCCAGGGGTGCAGGTGCGGGTGCCAGGATTTGGGCAGACATATCCCATTGAGTTTCTTGACCAAAACAAACTGGCTGGTGAGAAAAAAATGAGTCTGTACTGGTAGATTTGGAGTTTGGGATTTTGTTATCTTGTGTTGGAATAGTACAGAAATGTCAAACGATTTCATAAAAAAGCCATGTTAGATATCCTACATGCACTTCGCAGCTCAGCTGCTTTGTACCAAGTAATGTTGATTTAGAAATCTGGTGTTGACTGAGTCTGCTGCTCGTTTTTGCAGGTTATTTTCACACTATGGTGCAACATTTGGTCAACATGGGCTACACCCGAAATGAGACGGTCCGAGGAGCACCGTACGATTGGAGATTAGCTCCTAGTAAGTAGCAAAACTGCACACGCACCCTCAAATACACACTCACGCTGCACTCTAAAAGAGCTCTTTGTACAGTAGATCGAGCCTGTGTTGGCTTGGAAATTGTAGAAAAAGTACACCAGAAGTAAAAAAGGAGCCTGCAGACCAACTCAGCTTGACCTTTTTAAGTAATAATGTCCTGTGTAGTAAAAACATTAGATGAGAAAACAAAGAATAAATGTAACTCATAAAGGCCCCTTTTATACAAAAACTAATTTAAAGCTCCTCTGATACATCTTATTTATATTAACGATGCATTAATTGCTTTTGCCATTTAGTCAGTGAGACAAGCTTTATTTTAAAGTGCCCATATTATGAAAATATTTTGGGGGTGCTATTTTGTGTCTTGATGCCTCCACATGCATACAAACCTGGAAAAAAAACTATCCATACTGTTTTGAGTGAGATAGAGGTTTCTGAATGTCCAGTGCCTTCAGTCTCCGGGTGAGCTGTTCACAATCTGCATGGCTCACTACGTCACTAGTCGAGACGAGGTGGCTAACCGTAGCACATGCTAGTGCTAGCATGCTAGCTCGTTCTCAATGGCAAAACACTGCTACAACACACATTAATTCACCATAATCTCCAAAAGAACTACTTCCATGTCCCTGTTCTGCAGGTATTCCACAGCCCTTCGTTTAGAAGAAGTCTCCCAGCTAATCCTGCCTTGTACTGACCAAAGTTAGAGAAAGAGTTATCTAGCTGATGTGATCTTACCTAGCTACTTAGCGTGTGCGACTTCCAACAAAGATAGTATAGAAGTGAGACGTCTCACTCTGTAGCTAAAACAAGTGAGCTGTTTAACTCTGTAGCTAAAACATAGACCTAAACACACAGGGTGAAAACAGGATCTGCAGTAATGTGCAGTACAACAAAAATATGGTGTTTTTTGAAAATGAAACCATGTAAACCTATTTTGGTACAACCTCAAAGTACAGTTATGAACCTGAAAATGAGCATAATATGGGCGCTTTGAACACAACATTGACATACTGTATTATCACTGTATAAAGTTATTATGGCACCATGTTATTAAACAATTACTAATTACTAGTTGGTAACTAGTTTCTAATGTACACATCTAGCAAACACTGCAGCATTAGCATTCATTTTAAGTTGTGTTTCTGGCCTCCTAATAAATATAAGTCTTTTTGGCCTCCAGAAGTATATATCCTTGATGTTCCGTCTGGTCTGGCAAAACGAGATTAGGGCTGCAGTAACTCATGAGGAAAATGTATGACTCTCTTTAGCATCTAAATGCTCCACTCTGTTCCAAAGCTAGCTATTGTCTGTCTGTCTTTTGGTGCTGGAAAGGTAATGAACAGTGCAAACAGTGCAAACAGCTGCCTATTATGACTTAAAATAAGGTTGATGAGAGTGGTGAGACGGAGCTTAAACAGTAAAGCTGTGGGCTGTAAAACTAAAACAATGAGAGGCAAGAGCTCTCACATTACAAATGGTGATCTGATGCATTAGCAATATAAAAATATTGATTAGTGCTAGACTGGGTAAACCCCACCCACTCTGCCAGTGATTGGTTTTCGCCCTGCAGCTCGTTCTGTAAACCTGCACGTTTAATTATCCTACATCAGTTCACAATCCAATCACATACTGGGTTACCAACCTGACGGGCTTTTGGGGGATTTAGCACAATGACGATAGAGAAGCAACCAAGCAGCTTCTTGTTTACATTCAACATAGCGGCCACCGAACGCCACCAAAGCGCAGCAACCCATTGATGCCGCTGTCGCTACTAGGTTACCCGGATTGTTGGTCTGATTGGTTGAAGGACTTTCCAATTGCGTACAGAGTCATTTGAACTAATGCCCGTTGGTCACGCCTCTTGTGCAGAGAAAAGATAAACCAGTCTTGTACCCACACTCTTTTACTATGAAGCCACGCTGTTGTAACACGTGCAGAATGTGGCTTGGCATTGTCTTGCTGAAATTAGCAGGGACATCTCTGAAAAAGATGTTGACCAAAACCTGTATGTACCTTTCAGCATTTATGGTTTCTTCACAGATGTGCAAGTTACTCATGCCATGGCCACTTATACCCTCATACAATCACAGATGCTGGCTTTTGAATTTTGCACTGATAACAATCTGGGTGGTCCTTTTCCTTTTTGGCCTGGAGAACATGACGTCCATGAGTTCCAAAAACAATTTAAAATGTGGGTGTTGGGCTGTAGATGATAAAAATCCCTAAATTCCTTGCAATTGTACATTGTTCTTTAAATGTTGGACTATTTGCTCATGCAGCTGTTTGCCTGTGGAATGTTCCAAACAGGTGTTTTTTGAGCATTCCTAAACTTTCACAGTCTTCTGTTGCTCCTGTGCCAGCTCTTTTGAAACGTGTTGCAGGCATAAAATTCAAAATGAGTGAATATTTGCAAACAAAACAATAAATTATATCAGTTGGAGCATTCAATTGAATATAGATTTGAAAGGAAATCATTGTATTTTATTTAAGTTTTACACAATGTCCCAACTTCATTGTAATTGGGGTTTGTGAACACACTTACATGCACTCAATGTTCCTGCTCCCACAGATGAGAATGCACAGTATTTCACAGAGCTGCGGGACCTGGTTGAGGAGATGTATGACCAGCACCAGCAGCCTGTCTACCTGCTGGGACACAGCATGGGCTGCCACTATGTCCTCTACTTTCTCAACCACCAACCTCAGGCCTGGAAGGACAAGTACATCAGGGGCTTCATTTCCCTGGCAGCTCCATGGGGGGGTGCTGTTAAACCACTTAGAGTCCTGGCGTCAGGTAATGGCAAAGTACTTATGGTAGAATACAGTACAAGAAGAGGCTACTAAATGGATCTGCACCTGGCACTGTCTATACAACAAAAAAGTTGTCCCATACATCTTTTATATTTTGTGTGATTTTTATTACTGAGGATCAAAAAGTAGTAGTTTATTTGAACATGTAAAACATTACAATAAAAAATATATATACATTCATTCATGCATACATATATACTGTATAATTAAAATGACAGATAAATAAGGTCATGTACTTCTCAGCACAATCTTCCAAAATGATTGAAAGTAATTTCCACGTTCAAAAAGGAGTAGGAAGAAGTTCATAAACAACTTTTCAGGTCCCCCTTTCTCTACTTTTATCCTTTAGTAAATACAAAATCTTATGCTTCACTTATTTACACATCATAGACACAGATGTGCATACATACCTATACACATTTACACTGTTTTTGTTTCTTTTCTTCCCTTTCTTCTTCTTTCTTTACAATCTCTCTATAACAGATTAAATAATAACACATCCATACTAGACAGAGTATATACAGTAGATGCCAAGGAACCACACAGTCAGGGCAGAGATAACAGGGCAGAGATAACTTTGAAACAACCACCTGATTTGATTTGAATCAACCATGACCCTGCAAACCTGTACGTTCTTTTTGAAAATATGTTTATTGCAGATCAACTATAGGTACATTCATTCATTCATACAAGCAAAACTATTTTTTCCATTTTTTTATTCATACTGGCAACAATACAGCAACAACCATGAAAATACAATTGTAATTATTTGGCAGATTCTAAATACATTAATGGCGAGGCAAGACTTATGATAAAAGACTAACGAGCAAACCAGGAGTCAAAGGGATTCCTTTGAAACTACCACTATTACAGTATTAATATACAGTATGTGACCCCTCATCCTACACCTTCTTCCCTTAGCCCCGATAAATGTTTCAAAACTGGTCGCCATGTCCTATCAAACACACGCCTCCTCCCTGCATTTGTGAATCTAAAATTCTCCAGATAATCCTGTACATTCTTGCTTTAGGTGACAATGACGGCATCCCGATGATTTCCAACATCAAGATCCGCGAGGAGCAGAGGATGACAACAACTAATCCCTGGATGCTACCATCTGATATAGCCTGGCCAAAGGACCACGTGTTCATCTCCACACCAACCTTTAACTACACCAACCAGGACTACCAGCGCTTCTTCACAGACATCAATTTTGAAGATGGCTGGTAACTAACAGCTTTAACGTTATTCCACAGCCTTCCCATTACACACCTCAATTTTATATGCACTTTATTCCTGATTATTTATGTGACTAAAATGCTTTTAAAATTTAAATGATTTGCAGAACAGTGACTATCTAAGCCATTGCGCAATGCATCATACTGTACTCCAAAAAACCACTCCTACGGGAAAGGAAAACAATCAGTATCAGAATATGCAACCAAGGGCTGAAACGCTAACAAAATGCATGTAGCTAGAAAAACATTAAATTAAAACATTTCAAGGGACTATTTTAGCAACCTTATCTACCAGAGAGGACACGCAAGCTGTTAGTAAGATAATGTTAGCTATGTGTTAGCAAGCTAAGGCACTTTCAATACTGCACATTCCGCTATAACAAGTTGCACACCGTCAAAATGATTTAGCTTAACTTACATAACTATAGTGAATCTAAAACTGACATATGTAATGACAAATGTCTTACGTATTGTTAGGCATTCTGAGTGTCATGATCTCATTCTTCCTGCTGATGGCTCATGCTTATTTCTTGTATCCACTTTTGTCTTTCTAAAAGCTCATTCATTTTTTTCTGGTTTAGCAGCTTATAAATATTCATGGATTGTTTACCCTGTTGTTAGTGCATCCCACCACACAGCAGCTTTCAGGCATTTTTCTTTTGTTTGCTAGCAGTAATAATTGACAAGCAGGCACCTTCACGCAATACAAAGTCAATAGAAAACTATAAATTGTTTTCTCCTCAGATGAGGGAAGGACTTTAATACACTCTGCCTATATAGCAGTGCCAATCTATGATCAGTTTTACCACTTAGGACCAGGCCCTCAGAAAGTGCCTGGTCTTAAGTGGCCACTGCAGCCAATTTTGTGCAGTGGCCTCTTGGGCAACTTGAACTGCAAACAAGGTCGGGTATGACTCTTTACATTCAGAATTGTTAATCCATGGACCTTTTACATTTAAAAAACTTCCCTTTAGACAAGAAAAGCAATTTACTATAATACTATAATTACTATATTAATTACATTTAGAGGGAGTTAACCCAGATGCTTAGAATTTTTTTTTTTGATATACACGTTTATGTGCCAAGCAAGCAATTCAATTGAACTGAGGTGCCATTTTGGGAGCCGGAATCCATATGTGAATCCAAAATATCCCAGGTATGGGTATCGCCATTTTGCAATTTTGGAGCCAGAGTCACCACAGTAGTGATTGGACAGTGGAGCCGCGGTATCAAATACACCGCCCATACACCCACTTGACCAAACTTGAAAATCACAGCTGTTAATTATGACGCTTCACCCCATTTTTATAGCATCAAATAACTAATAAAAGCCAAACGTATCAAAAAAAATTAGTGTGATAGGAACTACCTAAAATGACCAAAAAAACATTTCTGGGAAAAATGTATTTGACGTGTTATTTTTAGTTTGGCCCATGTCCCATCTGCTAACATGGAAGGGCAGGATTTATGACCTATACTTCAGCCAGCCAACAGGGGGCGATCTAATTTCTAGCAGTGGGCGACTTCACTGGTTGAAAAAGAAGTGTATGGGAAAATGACCCTACTTCTCACTTGATTTATTACCTCAATAAACAAAGTCTCCTTCAATACAGCATGATGTTTATTTTGTAGATCATGGTCCCATTTATTTTATAATACACAATAACGCAGGGAATGCTTTAGGGGAGTGGCTACACACCAACCTGTCAATCAGGACAGAGGCTAAGCAATGCATATCCATGGCCCTGTGTACATTAAAATAGCCGTGAACTTGTTTTGGGGTGTTGTCCATGTGTTTATCTTAAACTTTGACCCTCTTACTGTGTGTTTTCAACTTAATTGGGACATTTTGGTCGCCTAGAAATGCCTTATTCAGCGTTGCTACTCAAGCTAGCTAGCTATTGTAGCTAGTGTTAGCTGATAACTTAAGGGAATGTTTGCTGTTTTTCTGTACTGCTGTATGCAGATAAATGGTGGCAGTACCCAGAGGTCTGTGTTAACCACCAGGCAAAACTCCCGCTGGATGACATGCTTCAGAAGGGTTGAAAAAGTGCAACTCTTTAGCGTTTGACTTAGCACAGCGCCATTGCAACATTAAACAGCACTGGCTTGGCCGTGACATCTTCCCTAGCTCAAACCTCTTGTCAAAAATGATCACATCCTGTCCAAAAAAAATAAGATGGTGCCGCCCGTATCACCAAATTCAAGGCTTCAAAACGGCAAACCATAAACCAATGGTTGACGTCACGGAGGCTACATCCACTAATTTTATATGGTTTTGGCTATGCATCAAACCTTGCTTAGGACACATTAGCATCTGGTCAATTATGTAAATGAACTGCTTTGGAAACAGTGTGCAGTTTCTACATTACGTGTCCCTCCACAGTAATACACAGCATACAGGACAGTTTTTCATTGTGGTAGCACCTGTCTAGATACATTATTGTGAAGGATAGCAGTTCAAACAACAAACTGTAAAGCCCCCATGTGTAGAATTGTCATGTTTAGAGCATATTTAAAACTAACATATGCGGTAGGGGCTTTAAACCTGCAATAACAGATTTTTGTGGCTCCAGAGGGGCCTGTGTGAAGTCTGATAAATTGTCTAAAATGATGTCACTTAAGTCAGATGGTATGGGCTGAAGACAAAAAGTCCAATAAAAACATCTTCTGGGGGTGTGGAGTTAGAAAGATCTCTGCTCACCTCTACAAGGCTACATTAGCCTCTACTGGCATAGCACACCTAAATCTGTGCAGTCGAATGAATCGAGTTGAGTCGCAGCCACCAAGTTTTGACAAGTAAGAAGAATACATGAAATAAAAAAAAGACAATTTCTCTGGCTCTGCTGCATCAATATGTATGCTTTTCTTTTTTCGAACTGTCCCTGGTGGTGCAGCAATGTTATAGCAATGCTAAAGCAGCAGAGTACTTTTTTTAAGGTTGCTATAAAGTTCCACAGCGCTGAAGGGAGAGCTACAGAGTCAGGTGATAATTCTCTGAGGGTTCATCACTTCCAACGACCCTTAACGGTGGGGTTCCACACAACCAAACATCTAGTGATTTTTGGTCAGCGAAATTTAGCCACAGGGGCGTGGTCGCGAAAACAACACGCAAGACCGCAACAACACCAGCTGCTAGGCAGCTAGCAGAGAGGGTTGAAGCTACAAGACGTAAAAATGCACAGCAGCAAACCATCGGTAAAATGTTAAATGCTCTGGTAACCTGGCTATGTAGCCTAGCTGCCTTGCTATGCTTACAATGAAATGCAATGTCCGAACATGCTAGCGGTTGACCTTTTGGCTTGTATGGAGTGTATAAACTAACCCTAACCCCATCTACAGTGGTGTATTAGCCCTGTTTAAGTTTGTGTGACATATACTAGTGTCAATGTTTGCCAACAAAAACATGTAATCAAACAAATGCACAAGTAGCCTAGCTGTCTGGCTAGGCTTTACAATTAAATGCAATGTCCGAACATGCTAGCGGCTGACCTATCAGCTAGCTGAATCATTTTGAGTGTTTAAACTAACATCTACAGTGGTGTATTTGTCCTGTTGAAATTTGTGTGACATATAAACAACAATTTGTGTTGATACAAGCATCAATATTCGCCCACAAAAACATGTAATCAAACAAATGCACTAGTAGCTCAGCTGTACTTAGCAATGAAATCCAATGTCTGAACATGCTATCATGAGTGTTTAAACTAACATATACAGTGGTCTATTTAGTGGTGTATGTGCCCTGAATAAGTTTTTGTGTCATATAAATCACAATTTGTGTTGATACAAGTACCAATGTTTCTGTAGAAACATGTTAATCACATACAGTACATATTTTCATTATACAGCTCTGATAACCTCCGCCATCTTGGTCATACTTTTTTTTTGTAATTCCCGCCTTCAAACACTAACACGCAGACCTGATTGGTTCTCGAGTGGTACTCATTTGAATAGAGCTCACCAGGCCCGCCCACAGCGGGTTTCCATTAAAAAAAAAAAGTTTAAAAAAAAAAGTAAAAATACAATGCAATTTCTCCATTGACAATTGGAGTATAAGCCATAATATCCTAACCATCAACGGTAGACTTAAAACCAGCTATGACATGACTAAGCGATTGTATAAGCTCATATAGATGCCAAAAGTTCATAGGGCACCAACCTTGTTTTGAGATACATGTCTTTTATTTGCGATGTCTTGGATAAGTACTTCATTACCCACAATCCTGAACAATCCCACAGTGATGCCTCTGATTGGTGGAACTTATTCTAGTGAGGAGGGTGAGCTGTCGATACTCGATCTATGCACATGTGCAAGATGAGAATCCTGTTTTATCCTGTTTTTTCTGTCATTAGCCTCCACCGGGAAGTTAACATTTGTTAGCTGCCTGGCCAACCGCTAGCTGGCAAACTAAACACTGGGAAAAGCAGGCTATAGCTGACGTAACAGCTGTTTTATATTTTAACGGTTATTTTCAGGTTTTATTTTGAGGGTCTTATAAGTTATTACATGCTGTCTCAGCTAGTGGTTAGCCAAATTAGCTGTTAGCTAAACAAACTTTATTC
This sequence comes from Etheostoma perlongum, assembly GCA_026937815.1. Lineage (NCBI taxonomy): Eukaryota > Metazoa > Chordata > Actinopteri > Perciformes > Percidae > Etheostoma > Etheostoma perlongum. Next base: position 8,302,212 of record CM049378.1, on the reverse strand, counting down.
ATTGGTGCGCGGTGGTTTATGGGATTCGCTCGATAATGAAAATATGTACACAGTCTTGTACCTTTTGACTTTTTTGTATTTTCTGTTTGTTTTTTTCACTCAAAATGATATGTTGTATGTTTATGAGTCACGCTGTTGCTGGTTAGCCTAAGGCATGTTCTAAAACTCTTTATATACAGATTTTTCCAGACGTCAATGGGAGAAATTAATGGAAAATTTACTTCCGGTGCCCAAGGTCTCTCGGAAGAGGGGCGGGACTGTTGAGCTCTATAAGATTAAACTTCTGTCCACTTTGTTTCGCTTGCTTGTGTGATTCATCTTGCCCAATCAGGGTGAATTTCATCTCCATTCCACCTCAATGAGAGCAAAGCGAACTTTTGTTGTGTGGAACCCTACTGTTACACAAGTAGTCATGTGATTCATTATTAATATAAAACTATTGTACTTGTACCATTCTATTTCACAACCCCTCTCTCCTTCTTGTTGGTTGCAGGTACATGTGGGAGGACACCAAGAACCTTACTGGCGATCTCAACCCACCTGGTGTTGAGGTGTGGTGTATGTATGGCGTGGGGCTTCCAACTCCGGTAACATACATTTACGATGAGGAGTTTCCCAACGTGGACCCAGTGGACTTTGTTTACGCCGATGGGGATGACACAGTGGATAGCTTTAGCATGAGTCTTTGCAAACGTTGGGCGGGGCAGCAGGAGAAGCCGGTCCATGTTACAGAGTTCCGAGGGCTGGCCCACCTAAACATAGTGTTTCATGATAAGGTGCTCAACCAAATCCAACATATCCTGGAGGGGAACTCGGATATGCCCAAAGAGGTTGACGTCCGATCTGAAGCTTAATAGAAGGCAACAGCATTGAAGAGTTTAAAAAACTAAAACACATGGAATGCTGGATTTTTTTTATTTTTTTTACATAGTTGACTTTTGAGTCTAGGTCCAACATATTAGCCCCCCCTCTTAGTCCACGGAACGGTTCTAAACAAATCTGGACTAGCAACCAATCTTACCTTGACCCCCAAGCCCATAACCATGACCCCTTATCTGGATCAAAGTGTGATGACTTGCAGTATTTGACCCTGATCTGTTTATTTTTATTCCAATGCGTTTAGTTTGTTGAGTCTTCCTTATATTTGATGGTGATCATGATGAGACTTGATACACATAAGACATGGTACTTATAATAATCACATTAATTACAAACATAGTAATGGAGATTTCTTATTTTTATTTTATTTTACCATGGTTCATTTATTGTTGTATGTGTAGTTTTCTCAGTCCATTCAGGCAACTTCAAATCCTGTTACAGCTTTAAGAAAAAATGCACAATCCTGCTTAGTTTACTTTTAATGGATGCTGAATTAATTATCACAAAGTGCACATACACACAAACTACAATTGTGTCATATTCTATAAGCAGACAGTGTGATTGTAATGAATAGCTCATAGGGACCTCGCCAGTAACCTATTTTTTTCATTGTCTATGATGTCACTGTAATATTTCTATTGGGATTTATATATATTTTTTATATATAATTTGTTTAGAAAAAATATAAGATCACTTTTCTCCTCAGGCTAATGTACAAGCATATTAAACTAGTGAACTGAATGTATACTGTTCTGTAAAAATGCCAAATGTATTTTAATCTTTCCAATTTTAAAAGCATTTCATTTCACAAATGTCATGCGTGTCAAATGATTACCGGTAGTTTAGATCCGGTGCAAATGGTCAACTGTCTATTATCTCCATAGTTTATCTCTCTTTGCGTCCGTTTGAGTACATCTGCGGTCGATTACTTTTGACTTGATTGCTGAAGTTGCATTGACGTTAGAGTGCTCTATCTACACCTCGTGATCGTCACCTCCTTGTCCACTGCTCATCAACAACTGGTAAACATGAGCAGAAGGCTTTAACAGCAAACCAGAAAGACTTCGCTGCAGACGTACACACACCCGGGAGGCGACCATGACCGCTTGGCTATGAAACATCGGGAGCCATGGCGGCTTGGCACCGTATAACCGCCCTCTCAATGCTGCTCCAAGTCGGTTTGTTATTGTTGCTGTTGTCGGCTTGGAGCAGCGGGAAACCGCTGGAGAAATGTCTCGATGGCAAGCCTTGTTCGCCCCCGAGACCCCCCGTGGTCCTCAGTAAGTGTTTTCCTCAGTGTTTTACAGTGTGTCTAGTCTTGTTCAAAAAACTGTTGCTAAATAATTATGCAAGGTATTGTCACCCGTCAGCCAGCTCATCAACAGCTAGCTACGATGGGCAGTATTCAAGATAGGCCAAACTCCCTTCAAAATGAAGCCAAAATAGATATCCTTGCATTCCGCAAACGGTAGCTAAAGCTTTAAGTATATCTAAACAATTTTCAGATTACTATTTGGCAGTTCGGCTTGTGAATATTCACAAACTTTGTGCATACCGAACGTTAGTTTACATTTCAACTTTTGTAAATGTTTGGCCTGTCAGTCATTTCTCTCAACCATTACTCGTAGAGAGCCGCGTTTACCTGTAGCTATGTCGAATTTTATTTGAAGAAATGCAATTTTGAGTATAATGTTGTACATAACTTGTTTACATCAATTACGAAAATGTATTTGGTCAACGTTTGTTAAGGATTTAGCTAAAGTCCCGGAAGCCAAACTGCTTTTCACAATATTGTGAAAGCAGTTTGTCTGGCCGTTGTCACGGAAAGGAACTCGGGTAAAGAATAAAGTGCACTCATTTTGATGTGTAGCTAGGCCTATTTGCGAGATAAATAAACATTTAAACCGTTTTGTCTGCAGACATCCTGCAAGTTGTCCTTCTGTCCAAAGATAGCTGTGGGTGGGTTGTTTTTTCATCATATCAGAGCTGTAATGTACCGTGATCATATGACAGTTGAAACAGAAAAGAGCTGAAAAGTCCCGCCCATCCTCTGAGAGCTCTTGGGTTCCTGAAGTAAATTTCCTATTTATTTCTCCCATTTACGTCTGGAAAAATCAGAATATAAAGAGTTTTAGACCATGCCTTTGGCTAATCCACTATCAGGTGACTCCTAAACATACAACATATCATTTTGAGTGAAAAAACAAACAGAAATTCCAAAAAAAGTCAAAGGTACTAGACTGTGTACATATTTTCATTATCTAACAAAGTAGCTCTATAGCCTTGTCATATGTATTTCTTTATTTACAGACTCAAGGTCCAGATAAAAAAAGTACACTCAACACATTACAAAAGGGGTTCAGACCAAACACAAACATAAATACATATAGACAAACTGATCCCCAAAAATATCACAAAAGAAACATACATACATACAAATTGCAATGCCCAATAATTTTATACTCATATTCTGCACTACAGCCAAAAAGATTCCAAGGATACTTTGCTACGTTAACACATGGCTGGCTATTTTCATAAACAGACATTTCAGTCTCTCCGTTAAAAAAATAACTTTCTGCTCAGAAAAGTGTTTGGTTACTTGTACGATCTGTGCTGCCTGCACGATCCGTCACGCGCATGCGCAAGATGTTAATCCTGTTTTGAGGATTTACAACACTGCACAATCTGTTCCATGCTCGTAGTTGTAGCCATAGACATAATAAAGAGTAGACGCCGCATCGGCTGCTGAGCGCGAGAAATCCAGCTGCCATCTTGGACCGGTCATACTCATTACTTGGCAGCAGAAGATACAAGATGCCAGAGCACTGTGCAGCATATTCCTGCTCAGATCGGCGGATTTTTTTATCTTATCTCTTTCACTCTGGGTTCTGTGAAGCATTTTGTAGGCCTATCTGTGTTTTGAAATTTACTCTTATAAGATAGATAGATAGAGATATATATAATTATATAGCCTTTTCAATAGCAATGTGCTTGAGTACAGAGTCAACACAACATAAAAGAGGTGTATCTGTCCAAATACTTATGTAATAAGAGCTGAGACAGCTGGTCATTTATCAAATATATCGAAAGTCGCAATAAGTATGCAATATTTAGTTTATTTTGTGGAGCTGTCCTGTTAACTTTATTTATGTATTTTATACTGTGCAACCAGTAGAACCCGTCCTGTTCTGTAGACATGGTCCTTAGTTATTTATATTATAATTTTATTTATATATTTTATACTGTCCAACCAGTAGAACCCGTCCTGTTCTGTAGACATGGTCCTTAGTTATTTATATTATAACTTTATTTATGTATTTTATACTGTCCAACCAGTAGAACCCGTCCTGTTCTGTAGACATGGTCCTTAGTTATTTATATTATAACTTTATTTATGTATTTTATACTGTCCAACCAGTAGAACCCGTCCTGTTCTGTAGACATGGTCCTTAGTTATTTATATTATAACTTTATTTATATATTTTATACTGTCCAACCAGTAGAACCCGTCCTGTTCTGTAGACATGGTCCTTAGTTATTTATATTATAACTTTATTTATGTATTTTATACTGTCCAACCAGTAGAACCCGTCCTGTTCTGTAGACATGGTCCTTAGTTATTTATATTATAACTTTATTTATATATTTTATACTGTCCAACCAGTAGAACCCGTCCTGTTCTGTAGACATGGTCCTTAGTTATTCATGTTGGACCAGTCCAATATAACTTTCAGTTAAAATAAACCTTGTGTTGTAAGAAAACTTGTTTAATTTGTTATGAATCTATTTTGTAATTTTATATATGTTTAAAAATATCGGAATTCATATCGATGTTGCAATATCACATTTTGTCAATGTTGTGCAACCCTAGTGTGTGTGTGTGTGTGTGTGTGTTGGGAGTGGGGCTGCTAAATGTCAAGGTCTGGGAGGCAATTGATGCAGAACAACGTGGTAGTACTGTGTGTGTGTGTGCTTGTGTGTGTGTGCGTGTGTGACAGAGAGAGAGACAAATATAAAAAGCTTCAAGTAGACTCTAATAATATAATCATATTGTTTCTTGTACTTAAATATCTGACTTTACGGTCACTATCTGTTTCTTCTTCCCTATCATATTTATAATGTGTGTGCAAATTATTTTTCTATAATAGGTATTTCTACCTATTATAGCCTACATCATATATGTGATGTAGGGGTATTTTGCAAATACCTATCATTTACAAATGATAGATACACCGAGGATGTCTGGTCTAGGGTGACCAGACGTCCTCGATTTAGGGGACAGTCCCCCCCTCGTTTTTGTCCCCTGACTAAATACAGAAGAAAAAACTAACTCTGTCCTTGTTCTTTTTTTTTAAAGACACAACATTAGGTTTTTCAATCAGATTTATAGTCAAACTGGAAATATCCCCGTTGCTCTCCCTTTTCGGGGATTATGTTTCCAGTTTTGATCTCGGACGTCTGGTGAATTTATATCATATCAGAATATTCTACTACTGTTAAGCACACTATAAATATTAAAATACGCCTAATCATGTGTCCTGTATCATAGCTACATGTATGACCTTTGTAGCAAAAAAAAACATGAAAACCAGTTGGGTATTCAGTGAGATTGATTAATTAAACGCGCTGACAGCTCATTGCACCTGCCAAACACATTACACTGAGTGGAGCGGGTGACCGGTCCAAGATGGCGGCCCCAAATCTCGTCAGCGCCAATAGGCAGTAGCGGTCGATGCGGCGTCTACTCTTTATTATGTCTATGGTTGTAGCGGTCTGCCCGTTAGCTTCCACCGGGAAGCTAACATTGGTTTAGCTAACAGCTGATTCTGCATTATTTAGACTGAATCAAGCTGACAGCCGGAGGTTAGCCAAATAGCTGTTAGCTAAACTAACTTTAGCTTACTGGTGGAGGCTGTCTATACCCGATTTGAGTTGAGTGCAAATGTGAGTTGCGCATGCTCAGATTTAGATGGTTTACGGCGTGTCAGACCCGATGTGAGTCGAGTGCAGATGCGAGTTGTGCATGTTCAGATTTAAACGGTTTACGGCATAACGTATTATGCTGAAATTTGAGAAACCAATAAAATGATAAACTTTTTTTCATTACAAACAATAAGAGAAGATGGAAATCATTTCAAAAACCTTTTAGCTATCTATGATTGTTTGATTGCTAACATTAGCTCAAAACGCCATTCAACTGACAACCTTTGTTGTCTTTGATTGCTAACTTGTAGCCAGCATTGAACAAAGTTGTTAAGTAGGTAAATCTTTACTGAATTGACATTAAAGAAGTCTCTCGTTAGCATCTTGTAGGCTACTTGTCGCAAAGTAACGCATGCACAAGTCAAATCTGCAGTGAACTCACATTGGGGAGTGACAGAGGCTAATGGCAGAACGCTAAAACTTATAGACCGTATCAGTCCCAGTTTACATGCAAACGAAGATTTCCAAAATCTCCCCTCTGGCCGGAGTTTTTAGAAAGACTTGTTTTCTGCAAATACTCTTCTTCTACTACATTATTGGGTTCAGAGTACGGCTACACGATATGAAGAAAATATCTAATTGCGATTATTTTCACTGATATTGCAATATTATTCACACTATTTGAAGGAATGTTGCTTTTTGTATCATTATTCTTATTTCCATTGAAAAATATGAAATAAAAAACAAAATAGTTCATGGTGTGTTTTTTTTGCGACCAAACAAAGTTTTTTTTTTTTTTTCTTTATTCTGTCAGGATGCAAATTGTAGGCTGGGATGTCTGCAGCAGCACAATACTTAATTCAGAATGGTTTGACACATATTTTGCCTTAACAAATAAGGCTCTGCAATTTGGATATTGCACTAGTCCATATGTTGCGATTTTGATGACATCGCGATTAATCGTGCAGCCCTAGTTCAAAGGAACCATATCTGTGTTTGACCAAGTTCCAATGTCTGTGATAAGAGTCTGCGTAGCTGATTGACCCACACTGAACTCTTGCTGTTTGATTGTGCTTGAGGTTAAACACCAGTGTGCTGTGTATGTGCTAACTGTGTGAGGAAAAACAAAAGTTGTCTCTAAATAAAAACAGAATTATGGTTAAAGATAAAATATATAACTTTTCTGCATCAAAATGTCTGAAAACAACTAGACATGTTTTGTTTATATATATATATATATATATATATATATATATATATATATATATAATATAAATAAATAATAGTTGTGTACATACATTATCCAAATGTTTCCAACAATGTTCAAACCCAGAGAAATGTGTCATATTAATCAAGGACACGGTCCGTGTCATTTGGTCTTATTTCAGAGGCATATCCTCTTTGCATGCGTCAAGCATTGAGTGTATTTTAATTAAGAGACCCCCAGCGAAAGAAAATGTATATATTGTATGTTTAATCATAGGGCTGCGGTTACAAACCAAGTCCCTGCAGATTGAATAACATAAGACAATGGATTGGTGTTATAACACACACACACACACATCAATGTGGCAATTAGAAAAATGTTTCCTTTCTTTCCATCTTACTTTAGCCAGATACTACTGACTGTCATGTGATTAATATCATTGATAGTAGGTGCAAATTGCCAATTGAACAAGCCTTTGAGTGACTATTAACACTCAAATGCATTTCTACAAACAACCAGTAGAATATTCCAGTTATAGATGCAGGCCTGTGTGGCTTTTGTGATTTTGTGCTACACTGGCAGTAAGGCAACCACAAGGGCCTATTTAATTATGTACTAATAACTGTAGGAGGCCATTTAGTCCCGCGGTTATTGCAAACTCAATGTCAGAGAATAAAATCTGATACCAGGATCCTAGTGAACAAATTCACACTGACCCACACAAAATGTTTTGTTTTGTGGATGTTTGGTCATGCACAGAGAGGCGGAAAGCTTTCTGCCTAGTCTCATTTAAATTACTGACTACAGTCCAAAAGAGAAAAATATCCAAGGCATCCTTCTAGCATTTTTTTTAAAGCCTTTATTTAAATAGCTGTTTCATATAGAAATCTTTGTACACAAGCAGCCTTCTTACTGCCTAGCTTGCTTTTTACATTTTTTGCAAGAGTGCCTTGGACCTTTTTTTTCTCTTCTGAACTTTTGTTGTCCCCTTCCAAAGACTTATCACTTTCATGTTTTGTTTGAACTTCTGAGCACTCCAGATTTTTTTTCCTCTTGAATTACTGATAACTGACAAGAAGGAGTCCTATATCCATTACACATATGTGTGGAAGCAGGGTAGACATTAAATAATCATTCAAGGCAAGGTTGCCTTATTTGTATAACACATTTCAACAACAAGGCGAATTAAAGTGCTTTACATTGAGAAGCACTGTGTTACTGCCATTAGACTTCATTATACTGTAGTATATCCAATAACAATACTCTTTTGGAAAATATTGTGACGATGTTTGTGATATGTGATTGATTGCTAACGTGACTCTTTGCAGTTCCGGGGGATTTGGGAAACCAGTTGGAGGCTAAGCTAGATAAACCCAGTGTGGTCCATTACATCTGCTATAAGAAGACCGACTCCTTCTTCACTCTGTGGCTCAACCTGGAGCTGCTGGTCCCTGTAGCCATAGACTGTTGGATCGACAACATAAGGTATGACATCTATTAACGGCAGACTCCTGCACCGAATCGGGCAGGTACCCAATGGGTAGTCTCGCATTGCCAGGCCCTCCTTCACAGCGCTGCAGAGCATGGTCTGGCTAGTCCACACAGCAGTTTGGGATGGGAGAAAACATGCTCTTGTTTATTGGCATTTCTTTAATCCAATTATAATGTGTGGCGCTAAGCACCGGACGGAGCCACGGTGTTGCTGTAAAATAGCCTCAGGAAGGAATTTGTTTTGGTGGATGTACGTTCAAAAGTAGTTTTAGTCATGCAAGAGAAAACTCCGATTGGACAGATAGTCTAGCTAGCTGTCTGGATTTACCCTGCAGAGATCTGAGGAGCAGTTAAATCCACCGGAGATTAAAATTCCAACACAAAGAAAAAAGGAAGGTAACAGACATCTGGCTGAAAAACACATCCAGAGGAATTTCCGGCGGCATCGGAGCAATCCCGGAAGTGGAACGTTGTGGATATACACAACCCAATGGGTAACTCGCAAAGTAGTGGTGTAACGTAGGGCTGCTCGATATCAAGAAACTTGTAATCACAATCATTTTGGTCAATATTGAAATCACCACTATTTTGCACAATTACTCATTGACTTTTGGAAAGATGTTGGTTGTATTGAATTTACAAAACAGTGAAACTGTTAAACAAATCATCTGTGAAATTTCCCTTAATACTTATTCCCTTGAACTTTTTGAATTCCCCTTAAAATAATTAATGGAGGAAATATATTCAAATGTTGGCTGAGTGAGTTTAGCGTTCGGGAGGGCGAAAGTGCGCACGTCATTCAAAACACAAGACAACATAGCAGTTTACTTTCTCAATTACATTGTTTTTCTGATCGCTAGGAGCCAAAATCAACAAATCAAAATTTGATTATTGCACAGCCCCAGTGTAACAGATAAAAAATATAAGCAGATTTGCAAAACTGGACTCGTGCAGGACTCTGGAACACAACCAGACATAAAGTAGGCTACTGATTGTCAGTGATCCATTTATCCACCTCACCAAATGCACAAGATGTTCTCTTGTAAGAGGTTTGTTGATGTCCAGGGAAATCTGGCATTCTTTTCAGCTTACATTGCTATTTTATTTTGTGTGAAGAAATCATGAACTTTTATTATTGATAATTGACTTTTATTATTGATGATATTATTTTCTTTAAAAACATGTTGTGGTGCAAATTCCAAAAGTGCATATTCCTTCCTTGAGGTGCTGTCAATACGATCAGGCAGTGAGTACATGGGATCAATGACCCGGTTGGCTTTGCATTAGTAGTTATCTACTTACATAGAAAAGACTAACCTTCGGACCTTCCATTTATCGACAAACGTATGGAAGGAAGGAAACATAACATTCCTTCCTAAACTGCAGTTAAAGAATTGATTTGCTAATTTGATTTGAGACTTACATTATCTGGACTAACAACATGCTCTCATTGTAAAATGAAGTCAACATGAGTAGATAAAAGGCATCTACTCATGTTGACTTGAACATGTCATAAGTAGATAACTTGTAGAACTAGCTCATCATATGATTGCAGTCATGTGACTGGCTGGCGTGGCATTGGCTAAATACAACATCATTTTTGATTCAAGCCAAGTGTATACATCACTTAAAATAGAAGTAAATGTAATATATTGTTGTGTGTCTAAAGGGTTAGTCTTAAAAGGAGGGGTCATGATCCAGCTAACTGATGTTCATAAGGGGCACTTTTGCAAGTTTGGGTGTAAAGCTAGCTTATGTAACTGACTGTGCAGGAGGGTTCAGTTTTTGTGGTTAATTGTCATGGGGCATGATATGTCATGCATGATTGAGCCACAGAGAAGTTCAGTTCAGTCCATTTAACAGAAGTTTTATTTATAAAAGGGAATGAAGACAATTATGCTCATGATCCACTCTGATCTGACAAAAGCACAACAAATACACAGGGGTGGGAGAATCTAGGAAGAAACAAATATAAATTAGATATTATAGACAATATTCTCACATGTGCATCATAAAGTAACTAGATAAATAAAGCTGTCATGTAAATATCAGACATGTTACTGAGAAATAAAGTAAAACTCATCTTAACCACTGCTACCACATGTGAAGGAGTGCAGTCTTTAAATTAGGAGTGATCAGGTGAACTCAATCAGGTAATTTGGGTGGAAGCAAAAGCCAATCAGTGACATGGGAGGAAAGGAAGTGTCAAAATAAGGTAGGAATAGGGATCTTTCGTACACCACGTCCACAAGTGACGTGTACAGGTTAAATGCTCAAACAGTAGAGCAAGTAGACGAGTAATTAAAGGCAGTGTTAATAATGTTAAAAAGCTGGCAAAACTTGAAAGTAGCATCTCCTTGGGGCTCCGTCTAACCAACACACAGACGTGCACGAGCACCGCTTCAGATCAGATTGAAGAAAGGAGCGCAATTTCACTCCTCTAAACTTTTTTGAAAGTTACTAAGTTACCATGGCAGTGGCAACTTTTGGTGAGTTTTCACCTCCATTTGGCAGCAGACTTGCAGTAACTCTGGTGGTGACAATGCAAAATAGCATGTTGTCCTATAAGGACAACATGCTATTTTGCATTGTCACCACCTACTTACCACTTGCATTGTCACTGTCCTACCAGGTTGGCAAACCTGGTAGGACATCAATCAATAACCACTTTCTTGGTCTTGGAAGAGGAAGATGTTGTTATCCCTGCACCAAGTGACCAGTTGGAGGACCTCCTTCGTGTAGTAGGTGGCATCATTGTTGGAGATGAGAACCTCCACGGTTGTGTCGTCCGCACACTTCACCATGTGGTTGCTGCTGAAGGATGCAGCGCAGTCAGGGTTGTCTATCCAAAGTTTGCTAACAGAATTTACATGTTACATTGTTTTATAATAACCAAGTTTGCTTCTGTTTGGCAAACCCAGACATCTTCTCTCACATCTGCATGGAAGTTTTAGAGCGGAAGTTGTTGTCACACATAACTAACAAGGTGGTGGGACGATGTTGATTTGAAATGGGAAGTGTGTCTGTTGCCGCGTGCTAGTAGGATGTATTTGTGAGTGTGACAGTTGTGTGGTTCACCACAGATGCAGAACTGACACTGATCAAATTCTTCTTGTGATAACTTGTGCGTGTGCAGGCTGATCTACAACAGGACCACACACAGCACCTTGTCACCGCCGGGTGTGGACGTTCGTGTCCCGGGTTTTGGAAAGACATTTCCACTGGAGTATTTGGACCCCAGCAAACACAGTGTTGGTGAGTTAAAGGCCCAAAACCAAACAGTTCTTTAGAGAAGTGAGAATTGGGGGAGAATGTCATCACTCTCAAAGGTCTAAATGAGTCCACACCAAGCTGGACAAACAGGAATCTGAACCTAACTTTTGCCAGTGCTTATGTGTTGGAATGAGACTGAAATGTATGATGCTTTTTTTCTTTTCTTGTTTGTCTGTCTCGTAGGCATGTATTTCTTTACCATAGTGCAGATGCTGGTAGAGTGGGGCTACACCCGTGATGTTGATGTGAGAGGAGCTCCCTATGATTGGAGGAAAGCCCCCAGTAAGCAACCACGCACTGACATTCATCCCCTTAGCTGCTATCCTAACCAACCACTGATGAGACCCCACCTGTAAAACCCCAAATGCACTTTTTCATTCTCATGGTTTTCACAAGTCTCCTAAGATGATGTCACAACAACAATCGTGTAGCTGCTCTTCACAAGGACAGTACATAAAGCATATTAGATATATAGATATTAGAATGTACACTTAGAAATTTCCATTGCACTCCATTCTAGACAGAATACCAGCTCAGATCAGTTGCATTTGTTTTTTGTAACCAGGGCAGCAGTTTTCAGATTACATTATGTGCTTACATAATTGCAAAAGGGTTCTCCAATGTGTTCTCAGGTAGTTTTTGTAAACAGAATGTGCCTTTGGAACAATGGATGAATGGTTGCTGATAAAGGGTTAATGTAGATATTGCATTGAAGATCAGCCACCCACTCAGATCATTTGGTATGCTATCTATTATGGAGTGGAATGGAACATTGTAAGTGACCCCAAACTTTTGACCGGTAGTGTATCTTTTTGTGTTTTGTGTGTTAATGCAAGTGGAACAAACATGCAACACATACCTGTGTTAAATTCAGCATTTAAGGAATCTACAGAATCATTTAGCAGGCATGTTAAATGGTTTGGAGCCCTAAGAAAGACTTGCATCTATTATTTTTGGGAGTAAGTATTGGCCAATATGAGGAGACAAACAACAATGAGCAGTGTTCTAGCCAGTATTGGAACTTGTGGGCTGTTATTTTTTTAGGCATTAAAGTCAGAATTTATAGGGATCCTGGGGAAGTGTAGAACATTTTCCCCATCCGGCCACATATTTCAACTGGTCCACTCCTGTTAGAGCTTAGCTTAGCTCTCCAACTTCTAATTGCAACACGGGGTGGGTTTCACAGCAGTTCCAGCTTTCTTAACTCTGTTGATCTTTTGTCATTTATCAGATGAGAATAAAGAGTATTTCCTGGCGCTGCAACAGATGATTGAAGAGATGGCGGAGAATGCGGGTGGGCCCGTGGTACTCATTGCGCACAGCATGGGCAACATGTACACCTTGTACTTCCTCAACCAGCAACCACAGGCCTGGAAAGACCGATACATCAAAGCATTCATCACCCTGGGAGCACCATGGGCAGGGGTCGCCAAGACCCTCCGTGTGATCACCTCTGGTAAGATATGGAACCGGTAATATGGAAACAGTTTTATTGTGCTTATGGGGGTCCGATCCTGCAGTATGTTTTGTAGTAGACAAGAACAATTATCTCCCTGCCTTTACAGGAAAAGTTCAGGATGAAAAAAGGTAGGGCTGGGCAATATATATCTATATAGTAGATTTTGGATATCCTAATATCTTTTACATAGATAGTGTTATGTAATTAAAATGAATGTCAATTTATTAACTTACCACATTGCTCTAGCTGTTCTATTATTAGCCTTTAACCATTTAGTTATTATTGATGATTATTAATCTAAATGTGTAAATGTTTTGTTAAAGGTGCTCTAAGCGATGTTGGGTGACGTTACTTCTTGTTGACTAGTATTTTCAAAACGAAAACTAGCTTGCCCCTCCCTCCTCCTCATTCCGTCCCCTCCCCCTCCCTTCTGTGCTTCCGCGCACTAACCCCCCCCACCCCCAAATCCTTATTGTCGATTATTGGCTGAAACGCTGTTTGTGTATGCTTCGTGGTGCAAGTTGTCAGTTTTTGTTGCCGTTTGTAGACCCTGGGCTGTCTACAGATGGTCTATAATATTGTTATATATGATTTTTTTACATAATAAAAATAATAATAATAACCACTCTAATGTTACAAAAAGATAAAACATAAAATATTTTGAATGATATTAGACAAAAGTCAAGCATAAACCCACATACCTTCAGAAAGAGAAAAACAAGGCATTCAAGGCCTTTTTGTGCATAAATTGTCTCTGCGCCACAAAATGCTTGACACAAACAAGTTAGTAAGTGGAGTTAGTTGTTGTGTGAATGCTGATTCAGTAGCATTCACAGTATTGTTATCCGATTCTTTATTCTTTAACTGGCTGTGGTCGCCTCTAACTTCTACATACAGCTGCAATTATGGGCACATGATGGTACTTAGTCAATGAGAGCAAGCTTTATTTATTTAAACTAATGTATTAATTATCTTTGCTTACTATTCAATATTTACACAGCTAAAACCCATATTTAGCATTATTGAGATTACTTTTGTTAGGGCATTCACAAACGTATCTGTGTTGCCAGATCTCGCACAAGTTTGTTCTTGAGACAGGAACAGATCTCAAACAAAGTTAGTTTTCTCAAATTTGTCTGTCAGAAAAAATGTGTAATAATGTGTAGAAACTGCTCTCCTTGTTCCTCTATCAGATTCCTTCAAATTGCTCAGACATTTACATCAGATTGTGTATATTGGTAAATGTGTTCCTACCTGTAACCCTGACACAATCAGGATTAGACAACACTGTGCAACACATTCCACTCTATATTTGGGTACATGGGTTTCAAATACAGTGAGGAAAATAAGTATTTGAACACCCTGCTATTTTGCAAGTTCTCCCATTTAGAACTCATGGAGGGGTCTGAAATTGTCATCGTAGGTGACAGACCCCTCCATGATTCCTAAGTGGGAGAACTTGCAAAATAGCAGGGTGTTCAAATACTTATTTTCCTCACTGTATGTCTCACGGGACATGAATAGCGTGTTTTATTTAAAGAAGCCAGAAAATGAAACTCTGGCTGGAAATTTTTAGCTCAGTTTCAGTTCTCTGGTACGGATTTTACTTCTCTGCCCACAGGGGATAATAACCGCATCCCAGTGATCAGCCCGTTGAAGATTCGCTCCCAACAACGTTCTGCTGTCTCCACCTCCTGGCTGTTCCCCTATGCCCACTCCTGGCCCAAAGATCATGTGAGTGTGTGTGTGTGTGTGTGTGCGTATGTATCATTTTCTTCAAGGAGATATTTAGTTTCTCTCTTCTTGCTGTTGCCAACCACTCTGCCTAAGCCAGCCAGAGATCTTCGACAAGGGTCCGGGCCCCCTAGGGGGTCCTTAGAGTTACTGCAGGGGGGCCACCAAGTTACTGTAAATGTTTAAAAAAAAATGAGTACAGAAATAAACTTTGCACATCTATAATGTGAGACAGGTGCATCTGGTAAGTATGTCAAAAGTTTCAGAGAAACTCCCGCACACTGCCTAACTTAAAAATAAATTTAATAGTGAATCCAACATATTATTAGCAAATATAAATCAGCCTATATGTGAAAAAAACACTGATAATAGGTGTTGTGGCCTATGGTAAGATAATCTCCATGGTAGCCATCCACAGATACAGTTAATCCTAATGATTCACTGTGTCACAGTATGTTTTACACTAAAACGTGATTCATAAAATCAATACCAATACCATTTTTTATAGCTTAGTTTTCTATGCACTAAAAATGTCTGTATAAAGGTTTTAGTGGAATTTAATGTGGAATTTCATTTTATAAAATATGAAGGGGCGTCCGTGCTCCGTCTCTTTCTCAGATAAGTGGTCCTTGGCTTAAAAACGTTGAAGACCCCTGGTGTTTAAGTGTTTAAAGGTACACACAAATGTTGAAATGATATAAAATGCCCATCCCTTGTAGCTGTGATAAATTAGCCTGTAGCTAATGCTTATCTGTAGAAGAAAATTAGCCAACTCTGCGTCCTTTTGGGCTGTAAGCTGTCTCCACTTTTCAAATACATCTTCAGTATTTACTCTGGGTTTGTTACGTCTCTGGTAACACAACTGATAGAAACATGCCTTGCCTTTTTTTTTAGTTTGGGTAGAATCTATCTCAAGATTTCGGGGCTATGCTAGCGTTACAGCTAGTATTAGTTATTATTTATGTTTTTACAAGTATATCTGGCAACCTGGCCTGGCTGTCAAACTGGGCAGTTGATACATCAGCATTAATGCAGCTATCTTGCTTCGTATATTAGAATGAAACTATTTATAAAACATTTAAAAATTCCCGATGAAAGTATAACTGAACACAATGTGTTCTTCTTAAAGCTATAGTGCGTAGTTTCTTTCACCCCTATGAGGAATTCTAAGTAATGACAATAAAACTGTCTGCGCATCCACATGATACAAGCCTTCCGTGATTGTGCACCGCCCTCACCCCTCCTCCACACAGGTGCTAGTAGCCAAGGAGGACACGGAGGATTTAATAACATGATGGACTCTTCAGAAGAGGTAATTATCTTCACTCGAGAAGTGCGCACAAAAGTCACCGGATGACACTAGATTCTGAACATAGCCATACTGACAAATACAGAGAGTTGTGTGGAGCCGATAGTCCTAATTAGCTTTGTAGCAATTTATTTGGCAATGGCTTGGATGTAACGGACATTCTATAATATAACAAAAAGTTACGCACTATAGCTTTAAGCATTTGTTAGAGGTAACTAAATAAAACAACTAAGAAAGTAATTTTTTCTCTATCTATCACCAGATCTTGGTGCAGACGCCCACCACCAACTACACTGTGTTGGACTACAAGCGCTTCTACTCAGACATCGGTTTTGAGGACGGCTGGCTGATGCGGCAGGACACCGAGCCACTGGTGTCCGACCTCAGGCCCCCCGGCGTGGCCGTCCACTGCTTGTACGGTAGCGGTATCCCCACGATGGAAGCCTTCCAGTACTCTGACAAGTTCCCCGACGTGGAGCCCACGGTTGTGTTGGGCGATGGGGACGGGACGGTGAACCTACGGAGTGGCATCCAGTGCAGGCGGTGGGTGGGAAAGCAAAAAACAGCCTGTGACAGTAAAGGAGCTTCCAGGGAACGAACATGTGAACATGCTGTTGAACATGACGACTGTGTCTTACATCAAGACTGTGCTGTTCTCCCCATAATGCTGGTAGAAACCGATGGCTTTATGTGCACAAGCACACTTACACAGACACTGACTCATCTCGCCTGTCTTGCTGAACAGTGACTACCAAAATAGTCCTGTGTACATGCCTCATAGCTTATGAAAAATAATGGACATTTTGTAGAACTGTTGGCAGAATTAAGTTAATTTAAATACAATGTTTATATTGGTCTCTGCTTTTAAAGAATCCTTACGATTTTATCTACTAAATCCAAATTAATATAGTACGTGTATGTACAAGTTAAAAACCAGGGATATCCTTTATGTGCCACTTTCCTGAGCTATTAATCAAAGTCAGATGTTTTTATTAATGTTGAGAGATTTATGAACGCCCTTTACTGTAACAGTAAAGCACATACTGCTTTTTTTTCTTATTATATCTTTCTCAGTGCAACAGGTCAGGTTTATGCTTGGTATGTGTTCAAAAAGAAGACCCTAACCAAAACAATTTGCTTACATTTTTTTGTCATTTGATTTCTCTTGATCCTTTGTTCTTTGTTTGTTTTTTGCATGCAGCAAAAAAAAAAGTCAGGTTGCAGACACTCAAAGTTCTAACAAAAAGCTCAAACCGTTTTTGGACAGAAAGTCTTAACTCAAAGTCCACTTACTAGCTTTTTCAAGAGCTTTGAATGACATCTCAGTCTTAATCAATAAAAGGAGTTTGTTCTGTTCAATGATGAAGACCAGAGATGCAGTTGAAAGCTCCAGAAAAAGCTAGCAAATGGACTCTGAGTCACGATTTGTTTTGTCAAAAGGTTGACAAATTGACTCAAAACAATTTGCCAAAAATACAACTTACCTCAAGGTCCAATTACTAGCTTGTGACAAGGCTTTCAACTGCATTTCATGGTCTTCATCAATAATCAAGAGTTTGCTCAGTATTTGTGGAGATAGCTCAGTTGTCTAAAGCTCAGACCAAAGTTTCAGTGCTTAGGCCCATGCGATGCTTTGTCCTCTGCTGAACATAATGTAGGTGAAAGCAAATGTTTTTATTTTGTCAACTGTTTCTGACGGTCAAGAGATGGCTTGTAAGCTTAATTTCTTCAAACAATTCTTTAAGAACATTGCTTTCTAATTGTATCAAATAACAGCCACTTGGTAGTGACAGGCTATTTGTTCTAAATTAAATGACCTGCTATTTAAAGCTCTTTCTCTTCACTTTCCATGTCCTTTACGGTTCACGTTGGATGGGTCTGTATATATTTTGTGCCCAGGTTTGGTTTGATCCAGGTGCCTAGACAGACTGGATTTACACAGGCACAAATGAGGGGACTTTTATTGTTTTATGGTATAAATTGTATTTCCCTGTTTAATTTTATTTTTCTGCATGCAGAGTTTAAAACCTGACTCCTAATCCTTGTGTGACATGCAGTGAGAATCTCTCTGACCTAAATGATTTTACTGTGCCATCAGGTTCTCTCTGCGCTGGACCAATGTGATATACTCTTGAGTGTCATAGCTCCTGTAAACTATCAAATGTTGGTTATAAATTTGTGCTTCTTTATGGAGTAAATTATATTGTCGTTGAACCTACCAATTCTCTCCTGTGTGTTCATTTCAGTGAGGTCAAATGGCAAGATATGACTCACCACTCGGTGAGGTTTCAATACTGATTAGGTCCACAACTTCCTTTCATTGAGGCTTTTGAATTTCACCCATTCAAATGTGTCGCTTTGCACATGTGAGTCATATTTCTCTAAAAGCTACTTTCGGTGACACTTTGATCACATCTCATAGCATTGGTTTAGCACAAAAAGTAATTAAGCAAGTATAAAACTAGTAGCAACTTTATTTTTTAAACAGCATTAAAATACAATACTCAACTGCCATAGAGCCTTGATCATCTTTGTTGTAGTCTCGCCTCCACGGCGCTCCGGAGGAGGGTCTGGCTAGTCCACACAGCATTCCCGGGATGGGAGAAAAACATGCTCTGGTTTATTGGCAATTCTTTAAATCAATCACAATCATCTTGGGCGGTGTTAAGCAGCCACGGTGTCGCTGCAAAACAGCCTCAGGAAGGAACTTGTTTTGGTGGAACCTGCACGTTCAAAAGTTTTTAGTCGTGCAACAGAAAACTCAGATTGGACAGATAGTCTAGCTAGCTGTCGGGATTTACCCTGCAGAGATCTGAGGAGCAGGTAACCATAGTCCTCAGAAATCCACTGGAGTTTAAAATTCCGACAAGGAAAGCGGAAGGAAGTGGACAAAAAGATATGCATCCTGCGGAATTTCCTGCGGGACAGTAACTATCCCGGGAAGTGGAACATCGTGGATATAGACTATCTTTGTTGTGACATGCTACATATCTGCCAGCAGTTATTGATGAAATACAACATATCATTGTTGCACCACTAAATATGTTTCCAGCTCATTTAGGAGGCTCAGATTATCACAGCTGTAAAGGACGAGTGGTCAAGTTATACATATGTCCAGTTTTAGGGCTCCAGAGGGAAGCGGAAGGTCTTGTTTCCCGTCCTGCAGCGCAGCTCCACGCAGTCCAACCTCAGCAGAAATGGTCCTTCTTCGTGGTCATCAATTAGTCTCTAACAGATAGAAAATGAAAGATATGAACGGTTCTGTGCATGTCATTCAGTCATTCAGATACCCAGCATTATCTCACCTGCTATCAGAATGGTTAGTAGTGTTCAGAACAATACACATGCAAAAAGTACATTAGCACCACAACTTAGGTTATTTAAGGTATCATACTGTACCATGTTTATTTCCAGGTTCATACTTGTATTTCACCCTATAAATGACCTCACTCATATTTGGAATTTTTGTGCTGCAGTTTTGAATCGGCCAACATGTATACATATTCCGATTGAGACACACTGAACACATTGGGGCACTTTAACATGGACCAAGGCACAACAGCACACTTTAGAATTGACTGTCTGTTACGAAGAACAGTGAAATTATTTCAATGTAAAAATGAACACACAGTGATGTCATTGTTGGAAATTCAGACGGACAGACACAAGATGTCCCAGTACCTGCATCTCCTGAATGCACTCCTTCATCTGTCCCGTCACGTCTCCAACACACCAGGCCAGACTTACGTGGAAAGATGGATCCTAGAAAACACACCAGTGGGAACATTAAGACACGGATGTGTGCACTGCTTCAGATTCTTTTGGACAATTTATCAGGGTTTCTGCAGGTTTCACCCAGTCACATCCCCTATTTCCTCATTGGGTCTGGTGTCTAGATTGGTTGCACAATAAGTTGCATATTAGTCTAATTCATAGTCATAATACAGCAAATTATAATTGGACTAACGACAAAAAGAACAACAACAACACAAAATTAAAAAAGAACATTGTGGACGCCCAGATAGCTCAGTTGGTAGAGCGGCCGTCCATATATAGAGGGTTTACTCCTTGACGCAGCGGGCCCGGGATCCGACCTGCGGGCCTTTGCTGCATGTCATTCCCCCTCTCTCACCCCTTTCATATCTTCAACTGTCCTGTCAAAAATAATGGCTGAAAATGCCATTAAGACAAGACATTGTTTTAAAATTATTTATTTATACACTAAATCATCTGAAATGATATTAAAACACAACTGCTCTGTACCAACAGTGTGAGTGTGTGTGTGTGTGTGTGTGTGTGTGTGTGTGTGTGTGTGTGTGTGTGTGTGTGTGTGTGTGTGTGTGTGTGTGCTACAATGTGTCGATCCCTAACCTTATAGAAAGTGTCCAGGTGAAACTCGGTCATTGTTCTGTCCAGGACTTGGCTCAGGTCCAACAACTGAGCATGCCCAGTACACACTTCCATCCCCAGAAACGTCCTGCAGGGGACAACAGACAGAGACACATATAGGCAGTCGAACCATGACGAACTGAACACATGAAAATGTATCTTTATCTACAATCTTTCTTTTAATAGGGATAGACCGATTCCCGGCCCGGACGATTATCTGCCTTTTTTTGGCGGTTTGCAGATTATCTGTATTTTCATGTTGGATTCACTTAGAGATGGTCCGATACCATTTTTTTACTTCCCAATACAGATACCTGAACTTGTGTATCAGCCGATACCGAGTACTGATCTGATACCAGTGTGTCATATATTTTATTATGTTTTAACAGCTGTATACTACTATCCACGTATGGATGTGATATGATTTCTATCTTTGTTGTCGGTCTGGCTCAGGTTAAACTCTTTATGAAACAATGAACGCCACAGAACTTCATTTTATCATCCGGTTGTCATTTATAACAGAAAAACTAAATTACTACTTTAAACGTAGACTTTCTTTAGGGCTTTAGAATCAGAAATACTTTATTACAGGGTATCGGATCTGTGTATAAACTCTAGTACTTTCCATTACCAATACCAGCGTTATAGACAGTATCGGAGGCGATACCGATACTGGCATCAGTATTGGAACATCTCTAGTTTTACTCCCCACTGAGTCTGACTTAATGTCCCACCCACAACACTATCGGACTATCTTTTGCTGGGTATTATGTTGAATGTTTCTAAGTTTTTTAAATAATTGCTTAAAGCATTTAAACTAAGTTTTGTGTTGGAGTTTGTAACACTCCAAAATCTCACGTCTTTTGATGTCAAGATTTTCATTTTCAATGTAAATGCATGTCGGTTCCGAATATCGGTTACCATTGACTACTAATTATCGGTATCTGCCTTTAAAAACCAGTATCGGTCCATCGGTAATTAACTATAAAGAGAAAGAGAGAGAATTAAAGGATAAGACTGTACCTCGTCCTCTCAGCGTTACAGTAGACCCTCAGTCTCCCTGCTGAGCACACAAACCTGGCAACAAGAAGCACAGCTAGAATGCAAATCCACCGTAGTCAGCTTCTGATGGAACGTTCACATCTTTATCTAATCTACTTTAACTATTCCATCTACTGAAGTGCAAGTGATCCTCTAGGCTGCTGCTGTAAATCAAGGTTTACTCCCCTTGCCTTGAGAAAGTTATTACCAGAGGTGTCAAGTTACAAAGTACAAATACTTTGTTACCTTACTTAAGTAGAAATGTTAGGTATCAATACTTTACTGGAGTAATTATTTTACAGCAGACTTTTCACTTCTACTCCTTACATATTTCACATAATTCTCTGTACTTTCTACTCGTTACATTTTTAAAAATAGCCTTGTTACTCCTATTTCAGTTCAGCTTGTTTTCATTTTGGCTTTTCATCGTTCAAAAAAACCCAAAACCTATCCAGATAAATGGTGCCATCCCATCACAGATTCCTGCAGCTAAGCTTGGATGTATACATAATAAAGGTTAATTGATAACATGCCTCTGAAGTTTGACTTTTTGCACCATTATAATATGATAATACTTCTAGGTAACAAGTCATCATATCTTCCGCTCCATGAAACACATGCCAATGCTCCGTAGTACACACATGTAGTTCTTTAATGTATTTGCATTGTACTAAAATGTGATAAATAAATGGCATAAATGCAGGGGAAACAGGTGCATTCCATATTTTTCAACATTAACATTTTAATATAACATTATAATCATTATGGCCTTTAGAACTATGTTTTTTGGGGAGGTCGGGTAGTGCACTAGAGGCCCCTGTGATGCAGCCTAAGCTTTTGTCCTTAATGGTATTTTTTCCCATAACCTTACTTTTACTTTTATACTTTAAGTAGTTTTTAAACCAGTACTTTTACACTTTTACTAAAAGTAAAAAGCTTGAGTTGATACTTCACCTTCTACAGAAGTCTTTTTAAACCTCAGTATCTATACTTCTACCTGAGTATTGACTGTAAATACTTTTGACACCTCATGTTATCATAGTTAAATCATATTTATAGTAGTGCAATGATTATATACAGTATGTATATAAACTATCTTCATTGTTCAATTTCTCTTCATCGTTTCATTTCCTTTTGTCTTACTATCTTTGCACGTTGTGATACTTTTGATTTTTTTCACCAGCTAAACCCTTTTCTAATACTTTTTGCATTAAGCATTTTACTTTTTTAGTCTTTAGTGCAATTAAATTACCCGTCCTACAAATGACACCCTGTACATTCTGCATCTGCTTTGCAAACTCAAGGGCTAAGCTAAAACAAGTTTTCCTCTGGTGTATGGGTATTTGAGCAAACCTCTTGCTGTGCACCAGGCCTGCCCTGAGGCTCTGGGTGAAGGTTTGGATCCAGTGGTGTCTGAGCACCACCGTCTTAGACAAGCTGAGGTGGAACTCCTCCTGCGGGGTTAAAACCACACCGTGGTCCCCGGCTTGTGAGAGCAGCTCCTCCAACAACTCCCTGAATTCCTCCTCAGGATGGTCTGATGTGCAGAAAAGAGAGAGAGAACATACACGCACACAAATTATATTAAACCAATGATAATTGACAAATCAATCGTCAGTACAATGTGTTGGTCTTACATGGCAAATAAACATAGGTAGCCCAGTTGCCTCTCTCGTGTTTAAAAGAGCGCACGCGTCCACCATGAAGCGAGCTGTCTTCAGTCTGTGAGGCCACTTCATCTGGAAACATGGCCAACAGGCAACCAGGAAGAGGCAGCCTAATAGAAACACAGCCCAATAAGACCTTACATTACCTTTAAGAGGTGCTCTTGAGCAAGGCACCGAACCCCCAACTGCTCGGGGCGCCTCTCCATGGGCAGCCCCCCCCCCACTCTGACATCTCTCCATTTGATGCATGTATAGGTACTGAGCATGTGTGTGTAATGTGTGTAATAACAACAGAGTGTAAACAGTAATTTCCCTTTATGATTATTTTTGTTATTATTATTATTATAATTAATAAAAAACTGTTTCAATTGGTTCATCATCCAGGGATTGGCTATGGCAAGAAGTTGGAAAATGACATGTAACGTTAAAGCTTACGGGACGACTGATCATACAAGTTTAATAACTACTCTTGGACATACATTTACAATTTGTGTTTTCTGTCTCATCCTCTTTTTACAGTCTCTTGTCTATCATGTTCAACTCAGCCTACAGAAAGCCAGCACAACACACACCTCGTTTTAGGAACCTGTTCCTCAATTTTGTGTTTCTTTGTCGCTGGGCTGCCATTGTTAGCATCATCTTCCCCTTGACACTTTCGAGATAAACATGTGTTAGCAGTTGCTGCCGCCGCCACCGACTCGCTTTCCTCCTCCGAGCTGCTGCTGTAGCCCACCAACATCCTGTGGTTTGTCAGGACATATTACACATGCATTATCCATGCACATTTGCTAATATACGTCAAGGGGTTAACATAGGTATTAAATGTTAAACTACAGGAAAAAGAAGAAACATGTTTGCTCGGGCTTAAAACGTATTTTCCAGCGGCTTTGAACAACAAGACGCTGGTTTATCGTAGTCCTGCACTTCCCCACGTAAACAACGTGTTGTACTAATAATTTAGGTCCCAGTGAAACACGGCACCACCTCGAATCAGTTCCACTTTCATACTTCTCAGAGGTTTGCCACAATATGTGTATAACAGTGCATATGAGGGATCTGTGTATTGATGTTTTTGTGTATTACTCGGCCTTTAAAAAAAAAATAAAAAACTTAAGTCAAAAATGCCTGACTGTCATAGTGACGTTTAAAGAGGTGACAGGTTCGGTTAAACTGAAACTGAAGTTGGCTTCCGTTCCGTGGCTTCCGATTCGACAGTTAAGGGAAAATGTAAGAACAAATTAAAGTTGAAGTAAGATTTACATTCTCAGCGTCCGATTCGTCGTTAATTAGGTCTTAAACACACTTTTAGATTTGTGAAAGCTTTATTATGAGAACGTAATATATGGATATGTTATGTTTCTTCACATGTAGACCACATCAAACCAGGTCCAGATAAAAAAAACACTATACCTAGACTAATCTGGTCTACATTATCCCAGAGAAGCTAAAAAAAGCTTCATTCTATTAATGAAAATGCAACAAAGAGAGATTTCATGGATTTCTTCACACGTTAACCTTTTTGGACCAGGTCCAGATTGAAAACCATTATACCTAGACTTGTCAAATCTGGACTAATTATCCCAGAGAGGGAAAAATCTGTAGCCTCTCTAATATCTAAAAGTGTGTTTCAGACATAATTAATACTTTACCTAAATGTCTAACAAACGTTCACAACAGTAAAAGGTGCAAAAAACGGAGGATTAAGTCGCTCAGCAATGTAAATTATGTGTAGGCTACGCTGTGGCTGTAATCAGTTTTAAATTTCCCTTAAAATTCCCCTTAACTGCCGAATAGAATTAAGCTACGAATCGGAAACCAACTTCAGTGTTTTGTACTGGAAGATTACATTATTTTACATGATCGTTTTGACTTATAAAAACAGTATCTTACACCTTTTACTCGTTATGGCAGCCGGAATAGATGTGGTGAATGAAAAAAGGAATGTTACATTAAAGCCATAGGCTAATAAACCTGGTTCCGTTCGTTCGTTCGTGTGTGCGTGCGTGCGTGCGTGTGTACGTGTGTGTGTGTGTTGTGAGCATGCCAATTAGCTCTTGGTTTATTCATGTTCCCGTGCGCGGGCAGGGGCTCAGAAGCTAGGCGATAGCTAGCTAGCAATTTATAACACAATGTATAGGTTTTCGTATGCCGAGAGAATGTGCTAGAACCACAGACGCCAAAGAAATGTTTACGTAAAACGATACCGCTTATTTGTGAAATTGCGATATAATCTTTTGCCCACACGCACACTCTCTTTTTTCGGCCCCTGGAGCCACAGCGCTCGAACAAGAGAGCATCCGAGCATCCGAGCACCGTTTGAAGTGACCTGTTATTTGGGGGAGTAGCTAGCTAACGTCAGCTAACCTACAGTAGACTGTCATTTGACTGGACGCTCCAGGTATGTACATGCAGAATTTATCATCACTGTTTAAATTCACCACTCAATAACAAAGGCGTCGCTGCAGCAGTTACTACTAGCTAGGCTATTATTTCCTGTGGCTACTCCGCTAACGTTAGCTAGATCTTTTCTGCGCCTCTGTGGCTGCGTTAGCATGTGGCTATGCTAGCTAGCTAGCTAGCAAGCTATGCTATCCTGATTACAGTGATCTTTGCCTGGAAACTACAAACGTTATGATGCGCAGACGCTGTTTTCCACTTTTTTTAACCGCAAGTTGTTGAGCATTTGGATTGCTGCATAGAAGCGGGTGGGACTACATTACCAGTATAATAAAGATTTAAATATACGGCTTAGTGTTAATGTGTCGTGTCCAAGCGTGAATGTTCAGTGATCATCTTAGATGTGATTTTGCGTTTACGGTCCACATCCTGAAGTTGTTGTAATTAAATTGTACTGCATTGGGATGCTTTTGGCGATGTCCACATACCGTACATGTTGTGAGGAGGATGTTTTACACGATCCTATGCCTTTTTAAACACTCTATGATCAGCTCTTCTGTCAGAGTTGCTCAACATGCAGACAGGAATAATCTGCTGTGATGTGTTGCTAGAGAGGTTGCCTGCATAGTCTGGCACCTATCTGTAATACTTACAAGTTGTTATGTCTCAGTTTCTGCTGAGTTTATACTATTATATAAAGCTAATGTAGCAAAATTGCAACGGTAAATTTGCAATCTTTCTATACTTTTTAAAAACATTTTGCTACACAAATGTTTTTTTTCAGCCAGTGTGTACTGTCTTCTGGATTAGTGGATGTTGGAGATGCAACATAATGCTACACTGTTGTTATGTAGTAACCTCTTTCTGCACATTTATATTTTAACATATGTTGATTCTCTTTTCCATACAGATACCACTTGAAGGCCACAAATGAAGTGAGGGCAGGGGATTTTCTTCCATCTCTCCCCACAAGTCTGATCTCCACACAGCTGTTCTCCTCTGCACTAGCTAAGTCCTCCGTCACAGCCCCTTCACCAAGCACCCTTGCCAGTTCTTCAGTTCCACTTGCTGAAATGGAGTAAGTGTTTTTCTCCTGATTTCTTAGCACACTCTTAAGCCGTCAGCCCGTTATTTAAATATGTTCCAATCTCCAATCTTCTTACTGCAGTTGGGCCACGCCAGCTGCTAAGCTGAATCCCTACACCCGAGCTCGCATGACAGAGGCCTGGCAGCAGCATGCAGTTGCTCCACCTCCAGTTGTCCACACCATCCCTCCAGGAGCTGAGAATGCGTTGGGTTGTGCAGTGTATGGCATTGTCCTACAGCCAGATGCTACGTCTTTACAGCAGCAGCCACAGACCCAGCACGGACAGCACAGCCAACACAGCCAACAACACAGCGGGAGTCAGCAGCATGGAGGCGGGCAGCACAGTCAGCAGCAGCAGCACCCTACCCAGGCCCAGCAAACCTCCATACAGGTAGGGACCGAAGGAGGACACAAGTGTGGGGCCTGTGGACATGATATCTCTCACTTAGCCAACCCACATGAGCACCAGTGCATGGTGAATCAGGACAGGTCATTCCAGTGCACTCAGTGCATGAAGATTTTCCACCAGGCAACAGACCTGCTAGAACACCAATGTGTTCAGGTGGAGCAGAAGCCGTTTGTGTGTGGGGTGTGTAAGATGGGCTTTTCCCTACTCACCTCTTTAGCCCAGCACCACACATCCCATAACAGCACCAACCCACAGAAGTGTTCAATATGTGAAAAGACCTATCGACCCGGGTCTTCTGGCAGCGTCACACCCAACTCAAATAATCTCCAGCAGCCCAGCAGTGACGGGGCATCAGCAAGCAGCAGCTCGTCCATTCTACCGTTTCCCTCAGCCCGAGACCGGCCGTACAAATGCTCCGTTTGCCAGAAGGGCTTCAAACACCTCTCAGAACTCACAAGGCATGAGAGGGTGCACACAGGAGAAAAGCCTTTCAAATGTGACACATGCGACAAGGCCTTCAGCCAGTCGTCGCACCTACAGCACCACCAGCGAACACACAGCAGCGAACGCCCGTTCAAGTGTGCCGTTTGTGAAAAGAGTTTCAAGCACCGCTCCCACCTCGTGCGCCACATGTATGTGCACTCTGGGGAGCACTTGTTCAAATGCAACTTATGTGAGTTGCATTTCAAAGAGTCATCGGAGGCTTCTTCACCACCCCTGCCACCCGCAGGGTTCCCGACCATTCCGCTGTGCCACGTGTGGTAAGGGTTTCAAGCGTCCATCTGACCTTCGGCAACACGAGCGCACACACTCAGAGGAGCGCCCCTACCACTGTGACGAGTGTCAGATGAGCTTCAAACAGCAGTATGCACTGGTGCGACACCGACGCACACACAAAGACCCTACAGACCGGCCGTTCAAATGCAACCTGTGTGACAAGGGCTTCATGCAGCCCTCTCACCTCCTGTACCACCAGCACGTCCACGGCATGGACAACTTGTTTAAGTGCGCCTCATGCCAGAAGGAGTTTAGCCAGTCGGGAGAGCTGCTCAGGCACAAGTGTGGCGAGTCGTCCAACTCCTCGCCCGACAAGCCGTACAAATGTGACGTCTGTGGCAAAGGCTACAAGAAAGGCTCGACGTTACAGCGTCACCAAAATTCTCACTGCCAAGAGAAGCCCCTTAAGTGCTCGCTGTGTGACCGCCGCTTCCTGTCCTCTTCGGAATTTGTACAGCACCGCTGTGACCCTTCGCGGGAAAGCCGCTGAAGTGCCCTGACTGTGAGAAACGTTTCAAATACTCATCAGACTTGAACCGACACCGGCGCGTGCACACAGGGGAGAAACCTTACAAGTGCGGCCACTGCAACAAGGGTTTCAAACAGCGCGAGCACCTGACCAAACACGCGAGCACACACTCCAGAGAGGGCCAGTTCAAGTGTGTTTGGTGTGGCGAGCGTTTCAGTGACTTGGGTTCTTTGCAGGATCACACTGTGCAGCACACAGCCGATGGAGGGGGTTACCCAGTGCCCCAGTGCATATGAACCCTTGAAGACTTTTTTTCCCTTGAACAGACAGTCCCCTAAACTCCTGTCCCCTCGTCCATCCCTTATATTCAGCTTAACTATCTTCACATTTGCAGGACAGTCCAGGCTATTATTATTGCAATCATTACTACCAGTGATAGATAAGTTTTTGTTGCTTCACTAATGTGACCGAAGCCCTTTAGCACTGTGGCCCTGTCATTCCATAAGATCCTGAGCGTTTCTCTCTCCCTGCACGTTCCTCTTTGTTCCACCTCTCTTTCTTCTTATACCTGACTTGTCCTCTACCCTTTTTCTCAGCCCCACAATCAGACAGTTGATAGCACTAAAGAGGCCACAACCACTTAAACTGACATAATTCATACTTAGGCTGCATTTACACCAAATCAGGTGTTGTGGGAGTGGCCCATTTGTTTCTCTCTTGTGTTCCCATGGTGCTAGCATTTAACCATGCTGCTAGTATGCCGGGTACTACGAGTGGTTGTCCACGTTGACAGATTTAATTAAGAAAAAAAACTTTCAATAACTACCCAGGATGCAAGGCAAGACTTAACATTATAGTGGGGTTTAACCTGGTGCACAAGGCCAAATTGAGTGTATACATGTGAAACATGATGTTACACTTCATTGTGTTTTTCCTGATTTGGCAGTTAAGTGATATGTCTCCACAGCGTGACATCGGGTTGCTATTCTCCAAAAGTTGACTTTTTCGGTATACCCTGCATTCCCCCCCCCGCCGCAGCCTAAATGCACTTCCCGCATTCAAATGAATCTGAGGACTGGCGTTTTTGCTGCAGAGCCTGATTTGGTGTGAATGCAGCCTTAATCAGACAGTTGCATTCAGAAACGGGTGCCATAATGCAAGTTGATCCAACAAATATATCCCTCCCAAAATGTAAATGTTCCTTTTTAATTGTGTTAAATAAGACGGACATATTTGTGTGTGTGGTTTTTTTTTAAAGTATTTTTTAAGGTTTACTGAATGAATCAATTAGAGTTGAGTATCCACCTAAACTGACGGGGCCAAAGACTTGAAAGTCTTGACTTGACTGCTGGAGTGTCCACTAGAGGGGGATCATTTCCTTGTTTTTTTTCATTCCCCCTCTCTTTCTCCAATGACCTCTTTTCCCCGCCCTTAAATTACTCCCCTCTCTTATTTATCCACTCATCTTTGCTTCCTCCTTTTCCTGTCGCTGTTTAGTATCGGAAGACTGGAAAGTTTGACTAACCCCTCAAACACACATGTTCTCACATTCATTTATCTTTGGTCAGGTACAGAAACAGTGTATTGGTCCCGGCCCGACTCTCTGTGTCCACATCACTTTTTTTAATTAAATAGCCAGTAAACTCCCTCAACGTAAGTGAAGGGAAACCATGTAGGGGGGAGTTTGGGGATTTATTGTCCTATAGTGAAATACCAAACGCCAGTATGAAGCAGCACCCGATCCCAAAGGTGTGTAGACTAACCAACCAGCTGAAGTTACCATCATTATAGGAAAAAAAACTGATGATTGATACCATCCTCACACTCCAGTATAGACAACTATAGAAGTATATCTTTCTCACTAATATAAAGGTCATATTCCTGCATACATCAGTGCTGTTTGACTTACTTGTACTGAAAATGTCCAAGTTTGAACATTACACTTCCTCTCAGCCTGTACATACTACGGATCTGTGAGTGTACTTAGCCAGGTAAGTTGAAAATGTCAGAACTTCTCTTTCTTAAAAACAATATGTAAGAACTGTTTTCGTATTCTTGCTACTTTTTACTATGTGAACTGTTTGGACAAATGCTCTTTTGTTCTTTTTGTAGTCCATGTGGTGATTGTATCAGTATGTTGCAAGGGTGTGTGTGTGTGTGTGTGTGCGCGAGCGAGCGTGCTTGCGTGTGTGTGTGCGCGTTTTATTCTGTCAAACAGGGAAATTTAGACTTTAGAGAATAGTATTAGAAATATTTCAGCAGACCTTCGCCACTTTATTATTTTTTTATGTACTAATCTTACTGGTCTGTCCGAGCTGTTTTTGCAGGATGAACCTGCACTTTGTGATAAATATTTTCCATATTTTAAAAGAAATTTTAATACTCAGTTTTCCTGTTACATGTTGAGTTGAGCTGGTAGACGTGTCTGTCAGAGTGGGTTTCTGTCAGAGTGGGTTTCTACCAGAGTGAAGGACACCTTCCACGTCTTTGAATGCTATGAGATTCTAGTTGTGCTTAAGAAACCCAGCGAACAAGTTGGTTTACATGTCAGCTGTGATCGCCATGGTTCCTTTTCCTGTTCATCTGCAGAGCGGCTCTCTCTCACTGTTGTCATGGTTTGAGTGCAGTATTGAAAACAAACAAAGGAGGCCAAGAAGATGGAAGTAACATTTTTTATTTTATTCTGGCTTGCAATTCTTTTCTTTTTCTTTTAGCCTAAAAACATGGCCATGGTGCCTCTCTGCCTCTTCCTCCTTCTGCTTTCTGTCTCTGTCCATCATCATCAACATCAGACGGTTGGTTTCATTAGCCATCATATTTATATTTTCTGAATTTGTCGTAAGACTGACACAACTTGGACTTAAATAAGTACTGTTTTTTTTAATAGTTTCACATGTTTGTATTTTTTTTATTAATCTTTAATTTGATATTAAAATCTATATTCCTCAATGGAGAGACCAGGGCCTTGGGTTGGTTTGGGATAGAGATGGCTGTATTTTTTAACACGTCTGTCAGAGTTGTACTCAAGCTTTTCCCAATGTAGATTTGTTTCTAACGCCAAATCACAGAAGAAACCATCTCTGCACAAAGAATTCGGTAGGGTGGTGGTGTAAAAGTTGAATAATACAACACAAACACATCAGGAGTCCATACACGTGGGTTCTCATTTGCCTATGGCTGGAAGTTAAGGCTTTGATGATAATTGGTGCTGACACATCAGATGTGCATAATGAAAAATAGTCACTCCAGATGCAGGACAAGGACCTCACATACTACAGTGCAGACAATACACTTTGTATGCGTTAATAATAGTACAAGTGTACACTCAAAGCCTAAGAATAATTCCAGGCCAGTGGCACTGGTTTAGTTGCTTGTATTGGTGAGTGTGTTACTCCTGTGTGTGCGTGTTATAGAGTGCTGATCAGGTATAGGTACAACATTAACAGACGGTGAGGAATATTGCAAGGTGAAAACAAGAACTGCACTTATTACATCTCGATCAATTCTGGGTTTAAAAACTCCATATCCAACACACAGTCAGGGAAAGGAGAGGAAAATCTCCGGTCTAAGCACAAATGAAATAAATCCACCCTTCTGCATATTAACTGGTGGTTGGTTCAATAGAAAAAGCCCTCCCCCCCCCCCTTTCCCTGCTACTCTCTTTTTTTCAGTTCCAAAACATGAACCTGTCAGACCCTGGTGTCTAGCTCTCTGCATGCTTGCTGTGATGTTCCTGTGTTCTCTCCCTGCAAACTGCTCCCCCATTCCACGCGGCACTGTTCCCTCTTATAGCTTTTTCAAATTGTATTGTAGTTTATGTGAATGATGTTGGGGGAAAAAAGACAAAAACCTTTGTGGCGACGTACAGTATATGTACATTCATGCTAAGATTATCTGTATGTATGTAGCATTCAATTACACACAGCACTAACAAATAAAACTTTTTCATCTACAAATTTACATGAATCATGAGATTATTTAAGCAGGGAATACACTCTTGATTCAAGAGCGTTCTTGTTGACATTTATCTTTTTTGTTTTGTTCTGAATGATGTATTATATTAAAGGTGAAAAAAATAACAGGCAGTGTCTCTGAAACAGAATGTTACAAAATGCACTGTAATTATCAGAAGTAAAATTATTCATCATTATGAAGGATGACCAGCCACTGTAATTGCTACTGTATGTGTATAACATCAGAGTCCTTTAATGGTTAATTTAATTATCTTTCTATGACACTGGTTTATATCATTGGGATTATTATGGATGCATTAACATGTTATGCAGCATTTTAATTTGGTCTAGCCAAGGAGATCAATTTAATTACTATGTATAGTAATTAATCATGACAAAACCATCTAATATGTATACTACCATTGTCTTACTATGGCTGTGAAATAAATGTGATAGAGTAAAATGTACAATATTTCCCTCAGAAATGTAATGCCATCAAATGGAAATACTAATGTAAAGTACAAGTACCAAAAAAGTTCTAAAGTACTTGAGTAACTCTACTTCACTACTATCTAGCCTATCACAGGTGATTACCTCATACGACCACTATCTGTTGGTCTCTATGTTTTAATGAAGACGATAGATGATGTCATGTTAGGCTCCATCATTAATCTTATCAAATATAATGATATCTTTAGGTGATTATTAATAATTCGGAGTGCAGCGAAAAATATTACAGTGTCTACACAAATAGTGCCTTTTTCTTCATGGCATCCGTATAATACTATGAGGTTCTGGGGAAACTCTTAAATAGGGATACAATCTTTGACAGAAACAAGGCCTTCAAATATTTGCTCCTGTATTAATCGCATCCTCCTCACTAGGGGGCGCTGTGTCCGGGCTGCTCAGTCGAACATACCGTTATTCCTCATCTTCACCCGGGCAGCCAGAGGCTTCACATCCGGGCGGCTCTATCGCTCCTCTTCAATCCAGTCGCAATCCGCTTCCCTTCCCTGCGCTACGACCGGGGAGGTGTGTGGCTGCAGAAGAAACCTCCGAATCCCGGACCCTCCGTTGGTGTCTGGTACCCGGGCCCCTGAGGCGCTGCTTCCCCGCACAGCTGGTCGCACATGACGCGGGCTCCGCCGATGGTGGTGCACGGCGCCGAGCGCTCACAGTCGGTGCGACATCTCCGTGCTGAAGTAGCATCGCTGGCTAACGTTAGCTAACAACATCGATCTCTTTGCTGCTCCACCCCCCCTCTCCCTCCGGTCGACTCCCGGTACCGATCCGTCACATCAACAGTTGATTGATAGCTAACACTAGAACACCGAGAGCACCCCCTCCTCGACCGTCCTTCGGCTATAGCGTAAAAAGCCCACCGGTTACCTCCCCTAATGTTTGGGATTTAGGGCCCGCAACGACAATTGGAGTTTTAACCCGTGATATTCAGATCACCGACCCCCTTTCCTCTTCCACTGTGGCCTTTTAGGGGTCCGTTTCCTCTCTACCTCAACATCCCTATGCCTCCCGCCCCTTTGTGTAGCTAACCTCAGCTGCGACTCGGATCAGCCCCCCTTCCGAGCCCCACTGACCTCGGCTCTGCTGCTTCTGACAATCCGGCCAAGGAGCGCTGCTTGGCGGGCACGTCATTGCATCGAACCGCAGCGGACAACTACGGTTCCCTCCCTCCCTTTTCTCTCAGTCCGGCTGCACATGGAAGTTGCTGGCTAACCTATTCCAATTCACATCCACACAGTCAGCAAATCCCCCCCTCCAGTTGGTCCGTGATCCCCCGACCCCAGCAGATCTCCGTGACAAAGGCCCCACAGCGCCCGAGCCACGGGTCTCGTCATGCCGGGTCCGGTGGCCGGTAGCAAGTCCCGTGTGTACGCAGACGTCAATACGCTGAAGAGCCGGGAGTACTGGGATTACGAGGCCCACGTACCCAACTGGAAGTGAGGACATTTCTGTTCAGGTTGCTCTAATTGCATGCATGTCATGTCTGACCACAGAGGGATCTGTTTGCATGTGTTGAAGAAGAAAAGGGAACGTGTGGCAGATGGGTGTCTATTATCATCATCATCATTATTATTATTATTATTATTATTGTATTACGTCTAGCAGTGAAGGTAGGAAGACATAATAGTACAGTCTGTCAGTCTGCACTGTCTTTGACACTTCCCTCCCCCTTACCTCCATCTATGTCCCCATGTCTGTTGACTTGAATAACATCTGTCTAAAGATCATAACCAGAAATCACTTCATTCCCCAAGGCTGGGCTTCATTGCAGTGACAAGAACACTTAGCAACAGCTCTTACACTGATTTCATTGCATGCTGATGCTAAAAAAAATATTTTTCTCTTTCTCACACAAACTGCACTGTTTCTCGGTCTGCCCCAATAGCAACCAGGAGGACTACCAGCTGGTTCGTAAACTGGGCAGAGGGAAGTACAGTGAAGTGTTCGAGGCCATTAACATCACCAACAATGAGAAGGTGGTGGTCAAGATCTTGAAGGTGGGCAGCTAGATATCCTAAAACTAAAAGCTGAATGGCAATGTCCTGGATGAGTGTGTGGTTTATAGGCCTCCACTTGAAATTGAGTACAATTTTATAAATGTCACTGTAATATGGGGCATGGGAGTGTTGATTAGATTTTTGATTAATCAACTAATTGTTTGGTCTGTAGAACCTTCAGGCCACAGTGACGCATTTCTATCACAATTTCCTAGAGCCCCAAGTGATGTCATCAGATGCCTGGTCCTAAAATCCAAATATATTCAATTTAATATAATTCAATACAAGGAACAGCAGTACATTCTCACATTTGAGAACCTTCAGCCATCAAATGTTCTGCTTGAGAAATTACCTGAACAAAGAATTGATCATCAAAATAGTTTAATAGCAGTTTAATTTTCTGTAGATGGACTAATCCTTGCAGAGGTCTGTCTGCCTGGCAAATATTTATAGGTTCATTTATGGATTTATTGATCAATTAGTAATTTTTCTGTCCTCCATAATGAATACAGTAAAGCTTTCTGTCCATGCAGAGAACACAAGTGTTGTAAATCATAATCATATAGTAATGGATTATGCAGAAGAATCAATTAATAAATAAATAAATTCGTCCATTATTGTTTTGCCTCATTCTGAAGCAGTGATTAAAATGACTTGACATCAGACTTCGTGCTGCATCAGCATCTGTTGAGCTGTTTCACCAGAGATCATATGTCTTTAAAGGCGCTCTAAGCGATGTCACGCGTGTTTTAGGCTGCATTTGTTGTCACAGTCAGCAAACATCTCCTCACTATCTGCGAGCTGCCTGTCCCCAGAACACACTGTAAAAAAACATCTCACTATAAGCGAGCTGAGGAGGAGGGAGGGGCAAGCTAGTCTTGTTTTGTTTGAAAATACTTTGAACGTGAACAAGAAGTAACGTCATCCAACATCACTTAGAGCACCTTTAATAAATTTAAGACGGGTAATGTTTGGAGCTGGTGTCATCTGAGTGTACTGTCCAGCTGTAATTTGACAAGGTTATGACTACCGCCCTAGTCTCGCTTTGCCCTCCTCCAAAGCTCTCTGGAGGAGGGTCTGGCTACTCCACGTAGGATTCAGGGATGGGAGGGAAACGTGCAACAGCATGTGAAAAAACAACGTTTTCTTGACCAAAAAGAACGTCAATCTCGCAATAAAAAAATTGATGCCGTTAAAATGGGTTTGTGTTAACACCGTTAACGCGTTTAACTGACAGCACTAAATCAAACACATCAAAGGCTGTCACTTGAATGGTGTTTTGAGCTAACGTTAGCAATCAAAGAACTACAGATAGCGACTTCTGTTATTGTTTGTAATGAGAAAAGTTTATTATTTCATGGATTTCACAAATTTCAATGTTTTGGCGTAAACCGTTTAAATCTGAGCATGCGCTACTCACATCTGCACTCGACCAGAGCCAGTCGGACTCAACCCTCATCGGGTAGGACACGTTATGCTGTTAACCTTTTTAAATCTGAGCATGTGTGACTCAAATCTACACTCTCCTCACATTGGGCAGTGACAGTCCTAAGCACCCGCGGAAATAGGCTCAGAAGGAACTTGTTTTGGTGGAACATGTGTACGTTCAAATGTTGCTTTAGTCGTGCGAGAGAAAACTCAGATTGGACTCATAGTCTAGCTAGCTGTCTGGATTTACCCTGCAGAGATCTGAGAAAAGGTTACCCATAGTCCTCAGAAATCCACCGTTTTAAATTAACAGTTTAAATTCCAACACAAAGGAAGCCCAAGGCAACAGATATCCGGCTTAAATGAGTGAAATCCGGCGGATTTTCCGGTGGCAACGGAGCACTGTCCGTATTTGTCTAGCCCAGCTGATGTCTTGTGTAAATGTCCTTGTGTGTTGTCGTTTTAGTTGTCTAAATTTGTTTAGTCCATATCGATGTCCCGTACAAATGTCTGTCCCGACGTGCTGTAACCATGTTTTATGTTTCTGCAGAACAGGAACCTGCTGACAACCAGTTTTTTAACTGAGTCAGGCCCGTTTTACATTGTAATGTATTCTTACTTTTAACTTTCCTGTAGAATGAATGAATGAATGAAATCCCGGATATAATAATCAAGGATATAGACTACTACTGCCCCAACTTCTATGTGTCACTCAGTGCTACGTCACACGTTTTGTTGCTCTGATTGGTTGTAGGTCTACCTAATTTCAGGTTCAGAGGTTCAAGACTAATACGCAAGTGCAAATAAGTTTGGCCACGCCAGGGTAGCCAGTGTCAAATTATCAGTCAGTCATTTAAATGTAAACATCGACCTGCCGCCCACACTAAATGTCTTTGTATAAAAAGATTGACAGAGTGGAATGCAGCAGCGACACGACATGCAGAGTCAGCAGGTTCAAGATCAGGAGTCAGAAATAGCACATGGACATCTCTTGATATGCTTCTTTTCTTTTTCTGTCTTGTACCCTGAAACATCTCTTTTAAATCACTGTCTTTGTTTGCATGCTTGTTTTTCTTCTGGAGTTAGCCGGTCAAGAAGAAGAAGATCAAGCGAGAGATCAAGATCCTGGAGAACCTGCGAGGGGGAACCAACATCATCCGATTAGTGGACACAGTCAAAGACCCAGTGGTAGGCTCGCTAATGTTGTCTGTCCTTTTTTTTAATTTTTTTTTTTTTAATTTTTTAAATGAATGGGGAGTGTTGGACATGTTAGGAATACTGGTAGAAGTTAACAAGTACTCAATTTAAAATATGTAAACCTCACTGCATGGGACTGACTGGGATCATTCTTTTATGTGTAAAGTTAACTTGAGGATATAACATCACATCTTAAAGGGGGGGATTGCCTACCAACCCACAAACTATAAAGTAGGACAACAGAAACAGGTTTCCCGTGTAGTACAGGTGGTTAGAAAAGTATTATTATATCTGAATATAATAATACTTTTTACACGGGGAAACCTGTTTCTGTTGTCCTACTTTATAGTTTTTTTTTTTGGAGAGTTAGCTTGAACTCAAGCTGCAACGACTGGCTATCAAGCGTGATGATTTTACTATATGTCAAATTGGGGTCCAGTTCACTTCCAGCAAGTTATTGGTTAACCGTCATGTGTCATCGGGTCAAATTGACCGGTTTTCCTATATCAGTGTTCTTTTTACTTCCCAATTGTAATTACCCAAAATAACTTGATTGATTACACACAACTCTCTTTGGCAAGTACAAATCTCTACTTTCATTAATTTTGGGGTGTCTTATTCAATTTTATAGCATTTGAAAAGAAAAAAAAAGTGTTGATTTTCAATTTTGACAGAAAGACAACACAAGCGTTAAGACCACGCCGTGGGGTTTTGTCAAATCTGGTGGTTAATCAGGGAACTGAATCAACGAGCTATATGCTGCTCTGTTTTTATTCTTGTTTTTGACTGATTTTATCCCACTGCCACTCCCCGTCCCCCTCTGTCTCTCTGTGGTGGCTGTACAGTCCAGAACTCCAGCGCTTGTCTTTGAATGCATCAATAACACAGACTTCAAGGTACAATGATCACTTTTCTTCTTCATGCTTCTGGGGGGGGGGGTGGGCTTTCTGGTCTTTGACGTCACATTGAGTGTTTTCTGCTATCACTGTGTGATTACGCGTCTTTAGCGGGCATCAAAAGGTTTTCCCTTGAACTAAATTTCAAATGTAAGGCTGAAATCCTGATCAAACTTTGTTTATCCCTGCAGGAGTTGTACCAGAAGTTGACAGATTACGATATCCGATTCTATATGTATGAACTACT
This sequence comes from Etheostoma perlongum, assembly GCA_026937815.1. NCBI lineage: Eukaryota > Metazoa > Chordata > Actinopteri > Perciformes > Percidae > Etheostoma > Etheostoma perlongum. The sequence goes on along the minus strand of CM049378.1, from coordinate 8,263,461 downwards.
GAAGGTGAGACTGTTTATTTTTTTTCATTTTATTTTTAATGTTGAACTTAATGAAATAGACATTTTCCCACTTAGTCTAAATTTTTTTTGCAAAGTTCATGGGAATTGAAAAGACAGTGTACACATATTTAAAGCTTTGTCTGCTCTGATGTTACTTGTGCGTGTGAATGTGTCTGCCAGGCTCTGGACTACTGTCACAGTATGGGAATCATGCACCGTGACGTCAAACCCCACAATGTGATGATCGACCACCAATTGAGAAAGGTAGGTGGTTCACCCAATATAGTCTTGTTTCTGATTTTCTTCACACTCTCACCCACTGAACATTATTTCAGCCTGCTATTTCAGCCTCTCTCTCGCTGTTTATTTTCTCTCTGGCTCTTCAATCCTTCCATTCCTCTCTTTTATACTCTTCCCACATTTAAAAATAACTTTATCGTTGGTTGGTTATGCTTTAGTATTGGCTTGGTGTACCAGTAATATGTTTGAGTACAGTCGGAGTGAGATCCTTAAAATAACAGCAGATGTAATTTCAATCTAAATAAATGTTTTCTGATTTTCTCTTTTGATTAACCGCTACAACACAATACAATCTGTATCCAATTCATGAAAATTGTCTTCTGATCTTCTGACAAAGAAATGCCATCTGGTCACAAATAAGCACTAGCTGTGATGGCAGTACAGACAAAGTAAAGAGCGCCACCTATAGAAAGCCTGTCAATTAAGAAAGAAGAGGAAAGCCAAGCAAGGACTGTAGCCATAATCGCTGTCTGTTACTACAAGCGCCAGTGGGCGCCTCTTGCAATGGCTGTAGCTAATGGCTATTGCAGTAACTGTAACATCAGATGTGGCTTTTTTTTTCTCTTAAGACCAGAGATGGTTACATGCCAAGACCTTGGCCAGCAGGGGACAGCAGCTTAAAACAGATGGGAATTAATCCCACAGAATATTTACCACACACAGGTTATAATATTTTACACCTATTCAATGGTCACTGTGAAGTTCAATGAGGATAAATTGTGTGTTTCCATAGCTACGACTTATAGACTGGGGTTTGGCAGAGTTCTACCATCCATCCCAGGAGTACAACGTCAGAGTGGCCTCTCGGTACTTCAAAGGCCCCGAACTCCTGGTGGACTACCAGGTAACACGCACACACCACACCACACCACACCACACACAGAACCAGCTCACAATTCAACACCCTTTAGATATACTTTACTTTTTGTATCGCTCTCACATTGACACACAAAGACAGACACACAACATGAACATTTTGTACAACGTTGACTGTCACACACTTTTGAGAAAATGTTGTCAGCACACATGGATAATTCTGATGTCTGTGTCTCATCATCGGCAGTGCTGTTTGATGATTTTGTGTTTCAGATGTATGATTACAGTCTTGACATGTGGAGCTTGGGCTGTATGCTGGCCAGTATGATATTTCAGAAAGAGCCCTTCTTTCACGGACAAGACAACTATGACCAGGTGCGTCTGACACACACGTGCAGCTCCTACACACCATTGAAAACCGCAGCATGTTTATGTCAAGAGGAGGCAGATAAGTCACGGTCATTGATTGCAAATTTTATAAATGCATAACTGAAAAACACAAGAAAAAAGATCAAAACATCTGCTGGCTTGCTTCTCAGCACACACATAGCTTCCTGTGTCTCTGTTAGATACAATGTCCCAAACATGTAATGGAGACAAACTGTATTTGTATCCTAAGCCCTTTACTAGATGTTGTCTGTGGTGCCTTACTCTCAAGTGTCAACTGTAGTTAACAGGAAGAAGGCTCTGCCATTCAGCACAAACAGAACTTGTTCTTTGAGAGTGGAAGGTGTGAAAAATGGAAAGAGGGAAAACAAATGCAGGTTGATGAGGGAGAAGGAAGGGAAGGAAACAAGTGAAACTAACAACATAGATTTAACATGGAGACTAACAATTGGTTGATGAATATATGCATCAGCCATAATGTGACAAAGATTTGTTTTATATTTGAAAGTGGTCCACAGAGTTTGAACCCCAGTGTGTTGTGTTGTTTTTTTTTTTAGTTGGTGCGAATTGCTAAGGTCCTGGGGACAGACGAGCTGTTTGGCTATTTGCGTAAATACCACATTGAACTGGACCCACGCTTCAAAGACCTGCTGGGACAGTAAGTCCACTCTCACGTTGCCTCCGGGGTTCCCATCACATTCCACTTATAGTGTCATACAGTAGCTGCTCTGGAGCCAAATGTAGCGTAGAAGCTAAATCAGAATATATGCTAAAAATGTCCAGAGGGGCAGCAAAGTAACTTGGTGCAAATCCTAAAAGAGCATCTGCACTGCTAAAGTCCTTGACGAGTCGCTGATTTTAACATATTTTTTTATATTTTTAGTGCTGCATATTCCCTCCCCTGACTTGTACTCAACCCCAAAAATAGTTGTCAGGAAATTATTTAACACCCCCTGTTGATAATAAAAAGACTCATAACATGGCATTTGAAATTATCCTTAAAGGGTAATTGTTAAAGGAGAATTCCGGCCAATTTTTACAGGAATCTTGAAATTAAAAAAAAGGAGCCAAATCGTTACAGTCAACACGGATTATTTGCAGTTTTAGAGTGCCTTTGTGCCTCTTAAAAGACACACAATGCGATTAAAATGTCTGTGCAACATGTACAGGGCACTTATGTGACAACAAGATGCATTTTCAACTCACTGGTGGGTTTGGCAATAACAATTTGGGGGATGTTTTAATGTTTAAAAAAAAGGATTTTACTCTTTTAAAAGAAAAAAAAAAGGTCAATCAGATTATTGTTTCAAGGTACACTTGGAACAATAATCTGAGCATGTCTGTGGCAAAACAAGCACTTTTGTGGACGTAAATTGAAGGTGCGCAATTGCCAAATAACTTACATTGTAGCTTGTATTGCTTCTGCCGACTGCAGCGATTTTGCTTAATACCGGACCAATTTCAGAGATTATTGTCAGTCAATTATGCATAAAAACATGGCTAAAGCATAGGGTCCGGGGCAAACCTTTACCAACAAAAAAGGAAGTTTCTGCTAAGTTCAGTTATACCTCACACAAGACTCTAGCTTAAAAGTTTCAAAAGCCATACAGGGGGCGTGGCCCGTGGTACATGGGCGCGGTTAAAGTATAGGGGCCGGCTTAGTATCACAAGTAGACCACATATTCTGAGGTTCATGTAAATTAGATGATGTTTGTCATATAAGGCTGATTTCCTGTTGCCAGCGGGGGGCGCTATGACCAAAAGTCAATATTGGCCTGTAGATATCCTCAGGCCTGGACTTTTGTTGATTGTGGGAAATTTCAAGCAGATATGACTATGTACACTGTAGTTACAGCCACTTTCTCCTTGATTGCTAAACACTCAAAATGGCCGCCACACCGTTCAAAGAAAAGTTTTTCTTTTAATAACTTTTCATCTTTTAAGGTTTAACCAAATTTGGAAATCCATCGGATTAAATCTCTAGGAGGAGTTTGTTAAAGTATAGCACCTTGACTTTTAGGTCTACTTCCAGGTGGCGTTATGACTTTGAGCCAATATCTGCCTTTATATGTCCTCAGTGTTGGAGTCTTATGAATCCTAAAAGGTTTAGAGCCAATTGGACATTGTACACTCAAGTTATACCTACATGGCAAAAACCCACAAAATGGCCGCCACGCCACAGCCATGCCCTATGACGAAAGGTTTTAATACATTTTAATCTTTAACGTCTTAAGATGGCACAGACCAAATTTAAAGTTGATCGGATGAAATCTCTAGGAGGAGTTTGTTAAAGTACGACATGGCCAAAATTGCACTAATTTTGAACTTTCAATTCAAAATGGCAGACCTCCTGTTGGGTTTAGGGTGTGGCTCCAATGAGCTTTTTTGTACGTCTTGACATTCTACATATGTGTACCCAGTTTTGTTAGTCTACGTTAAACGTACTGCAGGGGCTCAATTACATTTTTTTTTAACTTTGTCGGGGGTGCTAGGTTTATTGCTTGAGGTTGCTGGATTCTGTGTTGGATTGGGAACCAGTGGAGGTCTAGGAGGACTGGAGGGATGTGGTCTCAGGTGCTGAAGTGAGATAGTTTTTTGAGGAATTTGGTGGGTGTGCCTTACAGAATGCTGTTGCAGTTGTCCAGTCTTGATGTGATCAATGCGTGGATGAGAAGGAAAGGGAGGGACGAAAGCGGGCAACAATCTTAAGATAGAAGAATGCAGATTTTTGTAATAGGGTTGATGTGGTACCTGAAGGAGAGGGTTTGGTCAAAGATAACATGAGGTTACTGATTGTTTGCACGGGGAGAAATTTTGGATGAGCGTTTTTTGGGATGATGATGAGGATTGCAGATTTGTCGCTGTTGAGTTTGAGGTAGTTAGCCTGCATCCGTGCTTTAGTTTCTGCAAGGCGGTTTGTGAGGGTGGAGTAGGTGCAGCAGTGATGGATTTGGTGGAGATGTAGAGCTGGGTGTCATCAGTAGGGATGCAGTGGTTAATGTTAATGGCAGCGTTACAGAGCCGACATTTGCATTCACAGTAAGTGCACTGGCAATAACGTTTGTACGAGGCAAAACTTCTTCACCCCGTATTGGACATACGGCTGCAAAATGATCTCTCCATTGCATTTCGTCCACGGTAACATGCTGCGAATCACCCTGTGACAGGTGTATCATGAGTGTTCTTGTGATTTCATACATTAGCAGTAAAATTAATTGATTCATAAAACCGTGATTATTCATCATACATTCTTCAGACTATAATTGTACCAACAAAATCTATAGTCGTTGCATCCGTAGTCATCAGTGGAAATGGAGTCATTGGTGGGGTATGATTTGACCAAGGGGGAGCATGTAGAGGATGAAGAGTAGGGGACCCAGCACTGCACCTTGGAGGACTCCCTGTGAGACTAGAGCAGGATTTGTTGATGCTTATGAAGTGGTGGTAGTACAGTGCCTTGCGAAAGTATTCGGCCCCCTAGAACTTTTCAACCTTTTGACACATTTCAGGCTTCAAACATAAAGATTTACAATTTTTATTTTTTGTGAAGCATCACCAACAAGTGGGACACAATTGTTAAGTGGAACAAAATCTATTGGATATTTTAAACTTTTTTAGCAAATAAAAAACTGAAAAGTGGTGCGTGCAAAATTTACTTTCAGTGCAGCAAACTCACTCCAGAAGTTCAGCAAGGATCTCTGAATGATCCAATGTTGTCCTAAATGACTGATGGTGATAAATAGAATCCACCTGTGTGTGATCAAGTCTCTGTATAAATGCACCTGCTCTGTGATAGTCTCAGGGTTCTGTTGAAAGTGCAGAGAGCATCATGAAGACCAAGGAACACACCAGGCAGGTCCGTAATACTGTTGTGGAGAAGTTTAAAGCCGGATTTGGATACAAAAATATTTCCCAAGCTTTAAACATCCCAAGGAGCACTGTGCAAGCGATCATTTTGAAATGGAAGGAGTATCAGACCACTGCAAATCTACCAAGACTCGGCCGTCCCTCTAAACTTTCAGCTCAGACAAGGAGAAGACTGATCAGAGATGCAGCCAAGAGGCCCATGATCACTCTGGATGAACTGCAGAGAACTACAGCTGAGGTGGGAGAGTCTGTCCATAGGACAACAATCAGTCGTACACTGCACAAATCTGGCCTTTATGGAAGAGTGGCAAGAAGAAAGCCATTTCTCAAAGATATCCATAAAATGTCTTGTCTAAAGTTTGCCACAAGCCACGTGGGAGACACACCAAACATGTGGAAGAAGGTGCTCTGGTCAGATGAAACCAAAATCAAACTTTTTGGCCACAATGCAAAACGATATGTTTGGCGTAAAAGCAACACAGCTCATCACCCTCAACACACCATCCCTACTGTCAAACATGGTGGTGGCAGCATCATGGTTAGGGCCTGCTTTTCTTCAGTTGGGACAGGGAAGATGGATGCAGCCAAATACAGGACCATTCTGGATGAAAACCTGTTGGAGTCTGCAAAAGACCTGAAACTGGGACGGAGATTTATCTTCCAACAAGACAATGATCCCAAACATACAGCAAAATCTACAAAGGAATGGTTCACAAATAAACGTATCCAGGTGTTAGAATGGCCAAGTCAAAGTCCAGACCTGAATCCAATGGAGAATCTGTGGAAAGAGCTGAAAACTGCTGTTCACAAACGCTCTCCATCCAACCTCACTGAGCTCAAGCTGTTTTGCAAGGAAGAATGGGCAAGAATGTCAGTCTCTCGATGTGCAAAACTGATAGACATACCCCAAGCGACTTGCAGCTGTAATCGCAGCAAAAGGTGGCTCTACAAAGTATTAACGCAAGGGGGCCCAATAATTTTGCACGCACCACTTTTCAGTTTTTTATTTGCTAAAAAAGTTTAAAATATCCAATAGATTTCGTTCCACTTCACAATTGTGTCCCACTTGTTGGTGATTCTTCACAAAAAATTTTTTTTTTATATCTTTATGTTTGAAGCCTGAAATGTGTCAAAAGGTTGAAAAGTTCAAGGGGGCCGAATACTTTCAAGGCACTGTAGGAGAGGTATGATTTGAACCAGGTGAGGGCAGTCACAGACTCTTAAAGGTACTGTCGAGTTTTCTTCCTCATAAAAAACATTCTTAAAGCCTAACACACCTTTTGAATGCAATTCCCTCCTGAAAAAACACTTGAAAAATCATTTTTAAACCTGCATTGTTCACATCCATGTTCATATCAGCTATCTATTTTTCTTCTTCTATATGTTACATTTTTTAGTGCTTTTTTTGCCACCGACTGTTGACCAGTAGATCAGTGCGAGACTGCAGAAACGTGCATCCCCTTCACCAACATGCTCCTTAGCATACACATGGGTCCTTTTTGTGCATACTGGTACCAACTAATCAAAACATTGCTCTCTAGCACCACAAGTGGTCAGAAACTGCACAGTGTGCCTTTCAGTTCTGTGTTGCTGCCGTGTCAATAGAAAAGGCCTCTGCTGCTTCTTTTGCTCACAGCTCAGCTGTTGTAATAAATGTGTCTGTGTGCGTGTCTGCCTGCAGGCAGAGCAGGAAGCGCTGGGAACAGTTTGTGCAGACGGAGAACCAGCACTTGGTGAGTCCTGAAGCCTTGGACCTGCTGGACAAGCTGCTACGCTATGACCACCAACAGAGACTGACTGCCACAGAGGCCATGGAGCACCCCTACTTCTGTAAGTATGACACACACACACACACACACACACACACACACACACGCACACACACACACACACTGGGATGCAGTAAGATTGACATACTTGCTGGCTGTAGCACTAGCTGAACTGATGTTTAGTCAAATACAAATATGTCGCTTTGGCAAATTTTATCACTGGTGAATGCAGCGTAACATCACACGTGTTGGTTGTGAATACTGAGCGTTCGCGTTAGTATCATCATGGATTTAAACACGCAGGAAGTGGGTAACATTTGGCTATACCATTATTCTATTGGTTCCTTCATAATAACAGGTCTACTGCCCATTTAGAATCTCTTTTAAATGCTAACTCTAATTAGCATTAACTGAAGGTTATAGGGAATTCTAAAGTGTTCCACTCTCCTCCTACAGACCCAGTAATAAAGGAGCAGTCTCTGTCAAACTCTGACAACAACATGGTATCCAGTGGCAACACTACAGCGCGATGAAACACAGGTAAACACTCGCTGCTCACTTTGTATGTGGATTATTTAGATTTAGACTTTTTTTAAAGATACAAAAGTTCAACATAATTTACATGATAAAATAATTTCACAATGTACAGGTTGTAGGTGGTATATCTCTCACACACGCCTCATTTAAGTGTGCATGGATTGTTTTACGACAGGTCAGCTGCCGTAAGTCAGTTTTATGGCAACAAGTAAACAGGAGAGCTGCCTTTTTTTAGTTTGTTTTTGCTAAAAAGCACAATAATGTTTAGTTCTACATGAATTTGGTTTATATTCCTTGGTTAATACATCATATAATTAAATGAACATGAAATGTGCAGAATGTTTTTGACATTGTTTTAGCTTTTCTGGGTTAGAACACAGCTCAAAATAGGCTACCAAAAAGAAAAAAATATGAAGTATCTGCACTTGAGTGAAAATGGTTACAGAGCAGATTCTCTCCCATAACACATAATAAGTCGGGGTGGATGAATGCGTCGGATTTACAGCTCACACGCTGGAAAGAGGGGTTCGAGTCTCAACAAGAATTTAATTTTACTCGTAGTTAACGTAGATATATTTATAGTTGACGGAGAATTAAGGCAGAGTTGCTGACAGATTGCAGCTCACTTTGGCAGCTTCTCAATGGGTGCCGAACAAATGCTGCTCGCTTGCCACTGTCCTGGCACAGACTTGCCACTGAGGTGCCAGTGCCACTCTGAAGATGGCGGTCCTGCTGCTTTTTTTCTCCTCATGCTGTCTCTTGTGTTCTCTTTCTCTCTGCAGACGTGGAAGAAGAAGTTTGTTACCTCAGCTTTGTACCCGGTTGTGACAGTAACTTTGACAAGTGTACAGTGACAATGGAACAAAGTAACTCTGACCAGTTACACACTGACAGATAAGGCAAATGGATTACACACATCTGTACACACATACACACATTGATGCAAGCACACCTCTATACAAACACACAGGCAGACATGTATACATAGCACCCTACTCTCCTCTGTATCAGTCTGCGCTTGTCCTGGTTCCCTGTCCAGCAGCCTGACCAATGAGCTTGAAGCTGCTCCCCCATCGTCCCCCAAATCGTCTTTTTCCTCCCAGCTCAGTGTCATGTAAGTCAAAAATGGACAAACTATTTTTAAAGACAATTCAGTCACTCCTCTCTGTCGTCGTTCCTTTATGTCATATCCCCTCTTTGATTGCATCAGCATGGAGAATGAACAGGAGCGTGAGCCTGTACAAGTCCCAACCACCTCCACCCCTCCCGACCTGATCATCCATCCGTCTGTCTGCCCCCCCCAACCACCATCCCCCATCCCCCCTTCCCCATCATGTACAAACAGACAGACAGATCTCTTAGCACTACTCCAGTTCTGAAAGTGGCATGGTGGACTCTCTCTAGATAGAATGATGATGATAATAATAATAATAATATTAATGAAAAATAAATGATTTTTATTTAGATGAAGTCTGCCTGTGTCAAGAGTGAATTATTGCCTGTTACTTCTCTGTATGTGTGGGGCATCTTTTTGATTTGAGGTGATCTTGAAGGTGATGAAAGTGTTTCTTATGATTAGTACACCAAATTATGTGTAAAGAGTCATACAGGATCCGGCTGCGGTTTCTAACTAAAACTGTGACTACGTTTTATTATGGGAAATGTATGATCCAGTGTTTTTGGAGCTTGACCCATACTAAAAATCAGATGAATCATGTTAATGTCTGCTGCTTCAGTTGTGACTTTTTTTCTTTTTCTTTTTTTTGAATCTGTCCACCAACTTTCTGGAAGTGCAGTATTAAATAGTGTGAATTTAGAAGTGTGCATTTGTGTGGCAGTATAGTCTCTAGCTGATTTCTGAACTCAATGGGTCCTCCAATTTGTTTTGTTATTTTCCATTTGTGTCTTTTCCTCCCATCTCGGTTTAAATATTTCCCACTCGCACAGATGCGTGCCACCCTTAGTCATTATTTCCGCTCTAGAGGTGGACATCAGGAATCACTTTGTTCAGTTCAAGCTTTTGTAGTCACTGACTATTTAGGTTGTTTACGCCCCAGAGTTGTTTATTATTATTATTGTGACGCGTTTCTTTTATTTTGTCCATCCTATTTATATGAATGTGGATAGGCTCAATAAAAGAAACACCTCTATGTAAATGTACTGTTCTTATATAGAATTTTCTAGTCTCAAAGACTACTTTAAGCGCTTTTTACATAGTACTGAAACCATTCACCAGTCACACACATTCACACACTGTGGCCAAGGTTGCCGTACAAGGTGCCGCACAACACTCACACACATTTACACTCCGACGCGTAGCATCAGGAACAACTCGGGGTTCAGTGTCTTGCCCAAGAACACTTTGACATGGGATGGCAGGGCCAGGCGACCACTCTACCACTCAACAACCAGTTCAACAACACTACAAACTACATCCTTCAAAATAAATTAATGATGAAATAACCATACAGGTAAAGCAACATATCTAAAACAATTACTAAAACTGAACATTATAACCTTAATTAATGTAGGATATATTGCAGGACTGTTGCATTAGTCTAGGTGTACCTAATAAACGTTTGTACAAGCAACTGAATGTATACATAAAGCCCAAGAAAATAGCCGATTTGGCTTTTTTAACAGTGAACATTCAAAAAACAGACAAATAATTTACACAGGATAAAAATTACGATATGTGTGCAAAGTTACTTTTTATTTAAGATGTCTATAGCAGTGGGAATGAAGGAGTATTTGTATGTGTTTTTCTTGGCTAGAGGACTTAATAGCAGCAGCCTGATGGAAGTAACGGGAAAGAGTTATGCAGGGGGTGAGTGGGAGATTTTGTAATGTGATTGGCTTTTATTTCAACTGCTTGGGTGTGAAGTACTGATACTGGAGTTGGGTTTGTCTATTTATTTTACCTGCTTGATTAATGATCTGGGAAAGCTTAGATTTATTCTTAACAGTGATGAAATTGAACCAGGATGAAATGTTGAAAGTGAGTATAGAGTCATGATTTGTACACACCTGTTAAAATGTCCTTTCTTACATCAAATCCTGTGAGTTTCCTCAGCAGGTGTGTTGGGAGAAAGACAGAAGTCTGTCAATCTCCATTCCCAGGTACATAAATGCCACAGCTTGCCCATTCACCATCAGGGGTTCAAAGAGACAGGGGTGGTGGCTCTTTAGTGTTGGCGGTATGCAGTTAAAAACATCCCCCGACCTGTAACCTCTACCCTGATTCATACCTATTGTAACCCACACTGAACACTAAACCTTATGACTAAAGCATTCCATGACATGAACTTCTGCAAAGCTGACAGTAAGACAACACATGCGCTCTGTTATGACATAAGACACATCCTCCTTAATGGGAGAGGTGGACACACCAATTAGCTGAACTGTGTAGTGGGTGTGAGTAAGAAAGCTGAGCTTTACTTGTGTAAAGCTGCTACAACATGTTTGTTCTTTCTGTTTGCTACTTCCACAAACACTGGATAAGTTATTAACCTAGCAACACTAAATGTAAGTCTAAAAAAGAGCCAGCCATTTCGTTTCGTTTGACCATACAAAGCTTAAACATGACAACACAAATATTGGACTTATTCACCAGGTAGACTCTGACATCTCTCCATTTGTGCATGAATAGGTCCTGAGGATGTGTGTATATTTCAAGCCTGTGTGCAGTGATTACTAACAAAACAGAGTGTGAATTGTAATTTCCCCACTGGGGATCAATAAACAGTATACATTATTATAAATTAGACACAAACACAACTCCAAATTAGTACTAATGTTGCTCTGTAATTACTGGATGTGTAAACAACTGTTTGCTAAATATTTTACTAAATCAACTTTGAAAGGTGATAATACAGTGCATTCAGACCCCATCAATTTTTCACATTTTCTTATGCTAAAATGCTCATTTAAATTAAAATTCGCCTCATCAATACCCTATATTGACAAAGAGGGAAACTAGTATTAGTTTTTTCAAATTGATTTTAAAACCAAAAAACAACTGAAATATCACAAGGACCTAAGGATCCCTTAACACAGTACTTTGTTGAAGCACCTTTGGCAGTGATTACAGTCTTCAGTCTTCTTGGGTATACTGCTACAGGCATTGCACACCTTTGGAGATTTTCTGCCATTCTTCTCAATAAATCTTCACAAGCTCTGTCGGGTTGGATTCTTGTTGGTGCATTGAAGTACTTGGGGGAAGATAGGAAAATGCATGAATCAATGTGCACATATTCATTTTGAAAATGGTCCCTGCCAGTGTGACAGATAGCAGTGCTGCCGTTTAGTTGTACCACTTTTGATAATTTAACCTTGTATTCAATTATTTACTGTATGTGGTCACAATTGTACTTGATTGAATCATATAAGCACCAATATGTTTAAATTTCAAACTTTCTTATTCTACTATAATACATTTTATCACATCACTGCCTATTTATGCGTTAAAACCTATACGGTGTAAGTTATGATTAATTAAAATGTACAACAGCTGTCTTAAACAGGTCACTGTGTGTGTGTGTTTGTTTGTGTGTGTGTGAGAGAGAGAACAAGGAGTCAGGTTGTAGAAAACAGGAAGCCAAAGCTCTGGTTTCCATACAAGGAGGTGATACTTCATGCACGCATGCACACAAATGGTGTGTGTGCATGTGAGCTATAGTTTCCACGGTATTTAGTCAGCAGATGAATAATTGTTGGCAGTAAACAAAGCTGGTGACTTCTGGACATTGTGGTCCTTTTTTAATCAGTAGGCTGACTTTTCTATTTGACCACCTTTTCTTAGGCTCACTTGATACTTATACTTACATGGCTCTGTGTACATTATTACAAACATTGTTTACTAAAATGGTGTTTCATCTGCATTGCAATGTTGCTCTTAAAGGTCCCCAAATATTCAGATATACAGTAGTTAGAGTGCAAAGTATGAGATGTGAGCAAAGTTGTCTGCCTGAATGACTACCATCATAAAGTGCTTTGAATGGTTAGACAAAATCATCACCTCGTCCCTTCCTGACTCACTGGACCCACTCCAATTTGCTTCCATGCCAAAAAGATCAGGTGACAATGCCATCACCCTGGCCTTTCACTCTGCCCTCTCCCTCCTGGACCAGAGGAACACATGTGAGAATGCTGTTCATAGACTATAGTTCAGCTTTAATGCCATAGAGAGGCAAAGTCCCTCCCCTTCTGGTGGATCACCATGGGACCTTTTTTCAGAAAAAATGTTTGGTAGGTACCATGAACTAAAGAATTGCAAACTTCACGTCTTGCTGAAGCTACGATGCCTGTGTGTTTTATATTGAGATGTAACATTACTCACACGAGCAACGGGTCTTGCTCGTTCTTTCGTTTCTTAGTTTATAGAAAGACGCTGGATGAAACCAAAGCCAAGCAGCAAGCAAGGTGATGTAAACTCTGCGAGGTAAGACATGTAGTTCACTGATTTGTTTCACACAAAACATGGTCACATGAAAACTTCCTACACTTGCAAAGTTATCAATATACTTGACAAACATATGTGTAATCCATTGTTCAATAAAAAAGGGATTCAAAAATTAGTTGTGTCTCCCTCATTCATCACCGTACATCTAAAATAAGGTCCAATGGGGTCCACCGCTATGGACTTTGCCTCTCTGTCGTGCCCTCCAAGTTCGTCATCAAGCTCAGAGACCTGGGACTCTGAACACAGCCCTCTGTGGTATGCTTCTGAGCTTCCTGATGGACAGACGCAAAGCTATTTTTTGATCCCCAGTGGGAAAATTACAATTTACACCCAATTGTTAGTAATCACTACACACAGGCCTGAAATACACACACATGATCAGGACCTATTCATGCACAAATGGGAAGATGTCAGAGTGAGTGGGCTATCAGCTGGACAAGCGCCGTGAGCAGTTGGGGGGGCAGTGCCTTGCTTAAGAGCACCTGGCAGTGCCCAGGAGGTAAACTGGCATTGCTCCAGCTACCGATCCACACTCTGTCATTTGGTCCATACAGGGACCAAACCCAGCAACCCTCTGGTTCCCAACCCAACTCCCTATGGACTGAGCTACTGCCACCCCGAAATGGTTGATAGGCACCAACACAATCCTGCTGCCTCTCAGGGCTGCGTCCTTAGCCCTCTCCATTCTGTGTGGCCACCCATAATTCCAACACTATCATTATGTTTAATGACATGACCGTCATCGGCCTGATCCCTGACGGCGACGAGACAGGACAAAAACGTCAATCTCAAAGTCCGCAAAACTAAGGAGCTGATAGTGGACTACAGGAAGCATTAGGTAGAAGGACACACCCCTATCTTCATTAACAGGACTACAGTGGAGAGAGTCAGCTGTTTCCTCTGGGTGCACATCAGTAAGGACCTCAACTGGACTCACCACATGAACACTATCCCTAAGACAGTGAGACAAGGGCTCTTCTTCCTTAACAGGCTGAGGAAGTTCAACATGGACTCCAGGATACTCTGCAACTTCTACAGGTGCACCATTGAGAATATCCCAGTCTTGCATTGCAGGCACATACCAGATGTCAAGCTTTATTCCAGCAATGTACATCCGTTGAGAGTATCTTGACCGGCTGTATCGCCGCCTGGTATGGCAGTTGCACCGCTCTCAATCGCAAGGCTCTACTAGGATGGAGCTGCCATCCATGGAGTACTACTACACCCAGCGGTGCAAGAAGAAGGCCAACAGGATTTCATCAACATCATACCCTTTTGAAAAAGGGTAACTAATCATTAGTTACCCTTCTGACAAAGGGTAACTAATCATTTGTTACTCTTTCAAAAACAGTAAATAATCATTAACTACCCTTTTTTGTGTACCTTATTGTACTGTAAATTGTATGTTACCATTTTGATTAACACTCACGCTTTTTGTTTTCCACGGGTGGATATACAATGGACCTTAATTAACAGCTACTTACTTTAATCAAAACAGTTTGCAGTTATCAGTTTAGACTATCATTATTTATTTTTGTTATATTTGTTTTGTTATATTTGTTATTTAAACATCAAAATTGAATCTGCCCATAACGTTATGGACTACCCCATGTTGTAGTTGACGTTTCACCACTCAATGTCAACGTTGTTATTTTGCAGTAACGTTAGCTGTAGGTTATGGTTGTATAGTTATCACCTAAACATACGTTGTTCTGGTTTATGTAGCTACCTTTCTGAGGCTGTTTGATGATTAACGTTCCAAACGTTAGCTATTTTTACCCATTAGATTCTTCGCTATTGCAAAGCTAACGTTAAGTGTTCAAATTCAAATGGCAGGAGAGATAACATGGTAATAATAATATAATAATATTAATAAAAGACTACATTAAGAATAGTGTGTTTCACTGATTGGCCACAGAAAGTAAAACATAATTTTTTACAAAAGAATTCTAGTTAGTGTGGACTTTGCACCAGTGTAACTATGATGAACCTTACGTCTCTGTGGGGCAACCCAACATCGACAGAACATTAGAATCAAACTAACTAGTTTCAACGTATTGTTTAGTGTGGACTTTACACCCGAATTTAAGATAGAACTTACGCACAGCTGGTGCAACAGGCTGCTGGTATTGTGCATGCTGTCACCCTATGCTTTTACTACTAGTCAAGCCAAGTCACCTTCATTGCCATGAAGTACAATTATTATGTATTGTATCAAATATTTGGATCAAATTAAAGAAGAAAATTATCTTTGTGGAGTTAAAAACCTGTAGTGCATTCCTTCTTGGTGACAGAAATTAAACATGGCAGCAACAGGGTTCTGGGTTCGAAGGCTCGGGCCCTTCCGCATGGAGTTTGAGCGGCATGTGGCTCAGAGTGAAGAAAGGGTTGGCCCTCAACCACAAGACTGGCGGTTCTATCCCGACCTTCTCTGGGCACATGTCAAAGTGTCCTTGAGCAAGACACTCAACCCCAATTTGTTCCCAGGGTGCTGTGTTTGTATGTGTCTACTGCTCCTAACACTTAGGATGGTTTAAATGCAGAAGTCAAATTTTACTGCATTGTACTGTCAGTTGTATATGATGATTCAAAATAAAGTTGGTTTTGTTTACTGAGTTCTTCCTCCCACAGTGCAAAGCCCTACAGGAGTGTGAATGGTCCTGTTCAGACCTTGGGTGAGTGGCATGAGACAGTGTTGTCTAATCACAAGTGGACAGCTCTAATTACAGGTGTGAATGCACCCAAGACACATTGAGGACACATTGGCCCCATTTCTACCTGATATGAGTATGTGTCTTCACATCTGGCAGTAGAATGGGTCTCCAAATGAAATTTGAGAGACCACTTGTGATCAGATCTCACTTCTATGCGAATATACACGTACATCATTTGCGTTTACACATACCGCTAGTTCATACTTTAACATATACACATGAAAGAATGCATTTTACTCCACACTTTACACACGTTATTGCACCAACTTTATTGTAAAAGAGTCAATCTCCACAATCTTTTCACATGGTTTCTGTCTCTGAGTTTACCTCTGAGTACCCAGACTTTAATCAATGGGATTGCCTAAACTGTGCCAACATACTACTATATATAACTTTGCGTATAAGTAACTTTCTTTTAAAAAGGTGTCTGTGGATGCCTGGGTGGCTCACCTGGTAGAGCAGGCGCCCATATATAGAGGTTTACTTCTTGACGCAGCGGCTGCAGGTTAGACTCCGCCCTGTGTCCCTTTGCTGCATGTCATTCCCCCTCTCTCCCCCTTTCATGTTCAGCTGTCCTATACAAAATAAAAGCTTAAAATTCCCTAAAATAATAATGTTAAAGAAAAAAACAAAACACAGTGCAAACATTTTTTTCAAATCTTTTTTTGTCCCCAAGCCAAACGGCTAGTGAATGTCCTAATTTTACCAACCGCTCAGCAGATTAGCATTGGGGTTCTTTTGGCTTGTGAGTGAAGCAAATCTACCAGCCACGTGCATATTTTACCAGCATTTGGCATGTTGGTGTTCATTTTGAATCCTCTTGTATTTTACAAGTCTCTGGGCTCTAGTTTTATAACAAATACTTGTTTTAATATTCATATTTCTTTGAGGGATATGGCATCAGGGCACTATTAGCAAAATTTGAACTAAATCCAATAAACAGGTGAAAAACGACATGAGCTGTTTTATTCTGCACTCTTTCGCCTATGGCATGAGTCAATATATTGCTACATTTCAGCACTTTTTGCTCTGTGAAATATTTTTGTTAGAACCATCCATGTTTGAAGGTGACATATCAAAATTATGAAAAAACTTGGGTATTTTGGTAAAGGGAATCTTAAAAGAAAGCATTAAACTCTTAATGAATAATACCTACATACTTTTTAAAACTGTTGATTTTTATTGATGAATATTGAATCTTAAGTTTAGTGTGAAGTAAAACATTTTTTTAACATTGATTCATACAGCTTTATTGCACTTTTAAGAGACAAATTCACAAAAACATCACTGCATGCAAAAAATAGAGGGAACAGCCGCCATTTCCTTTATTTAGAAATAATTTGTTAGTTAATTTTCTAATTAATTGTTAATACCTGTTCAGTATGTTTAATAAATAAATTATAATAAATATAAAGTAGTCTTGGTTTTAACAATACAAGACATTAAAACACAACAAACGTGCAATAAAATAAACAAAGTCTTGTGGAGAGGAAGAGGATAAGAGGAGCAGGCAGGCGGACAGAATTTCACTTCTCAATTCCGCGAGAGTATGCGAGGGTAAAGTGATGTCAGTCCTGGATTTGGAGACTGAAGGGGGCCAAAAAATGAAATACAAACAATGACACTCTGGTGAGCAACCACAAAAAACACTGTCTTTAAAAAAAATCTCAACCTGTCCTGAGGGTCCGCAAATCAAGCGAACATCGTCCTCAAACATCCAGCCTAAATGTCCAAATTGTTATTATCTGAATTAACTTTTCCATTGGAGGGATGATCTCCCATGTCACTTTGAGAGTTGTAAATTGGTGGGTAGTTGGCAGTCTGCCAGGATGTGTGGGTCAGCTAACACGTTTTATACTGCGTTTTTGTCTGAGACAGCTTGGGGTGCATTTCTTCTCCAACTTGGTGCCAGGCGACGCAGGGGCCGGAGCTGCAGAACCTTGCTTCCTGTGCCGAGAGAGAAACCAGACACAGAGGCATAGAAATGAGAGGAGGAAGTGGGATTGAGTGTTGGTTCTGGCAGTGACATGTGAGTATTTAATTATTAACTGCAGACTCCTGTGGCCTATGTTAGAACCACCTGCTGTGATCACAGTCTGGTCTGGGCCAGCCAAGACCAGAACAAACAGGCTGGTTATTATCCTTCCTCAATACATCAAAAATGTAAATAAATAAAATAAACATTACATCTACTGATCTCTATTGTGTGTTTATAATTAGTCCCAATCACAATATTGTTACAATAACTTCCAGGTAGAAAACTTCTGCATCTCCTAGGCCTACAAATAATTTACCGGTGCTGAGCAAAAGGGAACGAGGAGCAACTGGATATTCTCATCTCATTCATGTAAAATGCATGTTTGATACTTTCATACAGATTGGCTAATCAGGAGCACTGGGAGAATCTAGTTCATCGGTCTACTTCAGGCTCTGGATTAAAATCATAGTATTTCAAAATACTATACGGAATTTCCAAACCGACCATTGTTCGGAATACAAAGTCGTATTTTACAAAAATTGTTCACCAAAAAGTGTTTTTGAAAACCTTTTAAGCGAGAAATAGGCCATGTAGTTGCTGAATCTATCTTCATTACAAAGGTCAGTTTAAAAGATTTTTAACCCGCTCAAATTGCCCCCATGGAGTGATTTTCCTTTTGCTATGTATTGTAATACATAGCATATTGTAATCTGTCCATTTAGTCATCTGCTGTCATTTAAGTCACCACCAATAACTAAATGAGCATCTTTGTATTTCTCCTTCATCTTTTTTTAACTCTACTGCTAGTTGGGTAAACATGTTTTTTAAGCAGCGTTATTATGTCCATATACTGTATATTATTTAACACCAGAATCACGTTATTCTTTCTAAGAACCAGAATAATAATCACCTTTAAATTTATTGAACAAAATCGCTACTCCTGTTGATTGATTAGAAGCATGACTTAAGTAATTCTGATTCCCCCCATTGACTTCTCCAGACTTTCCCATCATCAATACATGAGTGAGTCTCTTGTAGAAAAATTAATTCAGCATTAGAGCGTCTACAGAATAGAAAAATAGCATTCCGTTTAGAGATGTTCTGTATGCCTTGAAATTGAGAGAAACCACTTTTAGGTTAAAGAAAGCAGTATTTGCCATACAATTAGTAAAGGATGAGTAAATAGAAATACAAAGGTAAAAACACAGGTTTGATGCTTACAAATAAGGTAAACAGAAGATAATAGCTAATAGGAACTCTTAACCTTTGGTATTGATTAGAAATACCCTGAACACTGGAGTCCCAAGAAACAAGATGTTGAACTATCGTAAGGCTACTTAATTGTCTACTTGTCAAAAGTTTACTTGTGTGGTTGTATTACCTAGACGACTTATTACTGCGTGAAGATTTACTGCAACAAATTTCACACCATTGATGAAGGCGACCGGACCTTCTGGTCCTCTTTCTTTTCTTGAAATGAGCCTGCTCGACCTGGGGCCACAGTTTGTTCCTGCATTCTCTCGGAGGTCCACGGTGGTACACAGATTCAGCTTCTTCATAACTTCAGAATTGCGAGAGTACTTCCAAATCTTGTACTTGAAGGTACACACACTTATACTGTATTATAATCGGACATGGTGTCTTGCCATCTCTGGGGCACCCAACTCTGTGTACTGTATCAACCAAGAATCAGCAGCTGCAATCTGTCTCATTATCTTTATGACTTCCTCTCTTCGTTCACTCTTTCTGGGAGGTTGTTGAGATGCAAATTCCATCTTCTACTGTAGCGTTTGCCTTCTTGGGTTTTCTCTTTTAGTTCTTCAGTGCTTTTATCTAGCCTTTTCACCTTGTCTTCGGTCTCCTTTGCTTGAAAACCAAGGCCTTTCATCTCTTCTTTTACCACAGTGATATCTTTAGAGTTTTTATATATACGCTGTTCAAAGACAGCTCAAAAATGGCTTTGAGCATGTCAGCGTTAGAGACCTTGTTCTTAACTTTGTTGGCACTTACTTTCTTTGGGTTTGGACTATCAGTTGGAGAATCAGGGAGAGGCAAACACAAACCTAAAAAGGCATCTTTGGGGTCCACCTCCATTATCAGTCCCCCTTTTATGCCTTTCTTGTGTCTTTCTTTGTCATTGTGGTCCACAAGTCCTGTGTTATTAGCTTGGTATGCTAGGTACCTGATCGGTCTTTGCACGTGACAAAGGGGGATTTTTGGCCGTCAAAGTTCTTTGGTAGTTAACCCTTACTTGTTGGTACATCTCTCAAAATCTGATAGTTCTGCAAGTTGTGTAATAGATGTCCTTAAGTACTCAGCTAGTGTTGCAGAGCTTAGCACATGTCAACCATCACGATCGCCATCTTGTGTGACCTCTCAAAAAAGGCAGCAATTTAAAAAGAAGATATCTAGAAAGTGACACGGCCAGATTCACTTTTTTATAAAAACTAGCAAGAGTGATGACGATGAGATGGGTAAGCTAAGCCAGTTAGGAGCAGTACAGGATGCTAGCGGTCTTGCTAAACAAACAGCAGCAGCAGCCACTAGTGTTGCTGCTAACAAAGATAATGAATAGCCAGTAACGTTACCAAGGATCTGCAGTATAGGCTACTTATGACTTTTCATGTAAACCAGCAGGTTTACATTTGAGTACTTTTATGACCAGAGACCTGCCAAACTAATGACATTACCATCAGCTTCAGGTGTGCTTTGTGTTTAGCACTAATAAACAAATGTTAGCATGCTAACATTCTACGCTAATTTGGTCAACACGGTAAACATTACACCTGCTAAAAATCTGAATGTTAGCATTGTCATTATGAGCATGTTGGCATGCTTACTTTTATATTTAGCTCAAAGCACCGCTGTGCCTAAGAACAGCCTCACAGAGCTGCTAGCAAGAAGGAAGACTCTAATGAGTCATTTCCACTGCATGGTTCAGCTCAACTTGACAAGGGTGACCAGACGTCCCCGGTTTCCGGGGACAGTCCTCGGTTTTGGTGACCTGTCCCTGGCTGGATCTGTCCCCGGAAATGTTTTACTGTGACTGACAGACCCGAAATTGGAATGAAAGAAAGAAAACATTGACCAAACAGAGCCGATAATTGCACACCCTACACACATGCAGGCTCAAGACAGCCAGAGCCAGTGCTGATCAGAGAGGTTTTAGAAAGCCGTATTTTACAATGCTAAAATCACTGATAATTTTCATGGAGTCTGGTGGGTTTAGCAAACGCAATTCCGCGGACTTTTATGTTTTTAAAAAAGGATCTTAATCTTTAACAGAAAGGGCGACCTCCTTAGAAATCCTTTCCATAATGTTGTCAGACACTTAGAATATTAATCTGAGCCTGTCAGTAGCAAAACGAGCACTTTTATGAACGCAAATACAAGCTGGACAATTATCCTATTAAATTCCATTGCAGCTTGTTTCTCTGCTGCCGACTGCAGTGATCTCGTTTAATACTGGGTCAATGTCAAAGGAAAATATTTCCTTAATAGTTTTTATTGTATCCAATACTCAATGAGCTGTTGCAGAAACAAGCCTGAAGTAATAAAGCAAAAGCTGTCGAATAAATGTAAACATGACATTATGAAATATTGGGACTTTTTATCTTGAAATATTGGGACTTTTTATCTTGAAACATTCCCCTCTGAGGTGTAGTGGAGTATGAAGTAGCAGCAGGGGTGAGTCTAGGATCAGACCTTTGGGGGGGGGCCCTAATGAGAACAGCTCTAGGTCTAGTGTCCCCGTTTTAAGTTTTACAGATAAAAACATGACATGTTTTGGAGGTATATACGCTTCTGAGCTGAAAATGTCCCCGGATTTTGTCTGACAAATCTGGTCACCTTAGACTTGACTCAAGTCACTTTTTTGGTATCAGTTACTTTTCTCATTCTGTTTCCACTGCGGATGGTACCCCCACAGTGTAGGCGAAGATTCTCAGCTGATCACTATAGCGAAGACGATTGAAGTTGTGAAATCATCTCCAATGCAATACTCGCTGAATCCTTTCATCAGCAACTAAACCGAGGAAATATTGTCAATTGTATGATGTGCTTTTTCCATTCTGCCATTTTTTAAAATCTGGCTCAAATAAAAGAATTGCGGTCGCTATTGACGGTAGTTTCAAAATGGCGGGTTGGTGCAGGAAGTTGCGCAAGTGACAAGTGTTTTAACTCCACCTTCTAGTATTGGCCCAGTTGTCTGGGATGATGACGGCGATGTTACCAGGTATGTACCAGGTATCCACAGTTTTTGC
This sequence comes from Etheostoma perlongum, assembly GCA_026937815.1. Taxonomy (NCBI): domain Eukaryota; kingdom Metazoa; phylum Chordata; class Actinopteri; order Perciformes; family Percidae; genus Etheostoma; species Etheostoma perlongum. Next base: position 8,241,370 of record CM049378.1, on the reverse strand, counting down.
CCATGGAAAACCAAAAAAAGAGCAAGTCGAGTTGAGTAGAGCTGTACAAATGCGGCATTAGTCTTGTGTAGTGACAAAAAGGCGACAGTGGAGATACACATGGTTGTTAGACACGGGAGAATCAGCAGTAAATGACAGTACAGCATGGAGACAGTGGGATTTTATGACGACACTAAGCGCTTTGTATTAACATTTTCTATGTAGATTTGTTTCTCACCTAGCAGCAGCAGCAGCTGCAGCCTCTCTCTTCCTGACCTGCTTCATTATCATCAGCATGCGACAGATCTGTCTCAGGGTCATCTTTGGAGCGTGGCATGCCAGGCGGGGCCGAGGGGTCCAGCGAGGGCCCCTGTATGTGAAGAGTGACAGATAGTTGCCCTGTATGGGTCCTTTCCCAAACAACCGAAGAGGCTGAACACCAGTGGCATAGCAGGACGCAAACTGGGAGCCAGGGAGGAGAGAGAGAGAGAGAGTGATTGATCACATTTTGCATTTGGCTGCATAGATAGATCAGATAGATACATGCATCTGCTTGGTTGCCTTTATGATAGTTTAGTTGTAGAAAACATCCTTTTAAGAACTGATTATGATAATGTCATGGTATTTGTACATATTAACCTTACAACATGGCGTTTCATTCTAAGGTTCAGGGGCAACTAAAAGACAAATAATAAAACCAAGTTAGTACATTCCATCCTTCCTACTATAAGTGCAGTATGTAATGGTGCAATGAAATATGGAGTAGCATGCTGCTGCACTGGATCATTATATGTTACTGCCTAAATGAACACAGTGATGAACTAAATGTGTACAGTGATTGTTGTACTCTCTGCATCTTTACATCAAATGTTAAACTGTTTTTATACCACACATTTGTTACTTAAAATCATTTGATGCATTGAAAAAGTGATAATTATTTAATTACAAATTACTTGTATTGGCCTCCCAACGTGTTAATCTACTTGAGCACAAGACACTGTAGCTGTAAACAGCTACAGTCTCAGTTGTGTGCCACTGTCATTCACACTTCAAATGTTACACACTTTGACTAACACACACACACACACACACACACACACACACACACACACACACACACACACGTCACATCGCATCACACCATTTTAATTAGTATATGAGCCACTGTCTTCCTCTGGCAGATTTAATCACCCTCTCCATCAGAAACCCAAGACACACACACGATGTCTGGCCCACGTGAGATGCAATTGCAAGTTGTACATGCACAATCACGCACACACACACACACACACACACACACACACACACACACACACACACACACACACACACACACACAAAGAAGCTATCACCCAAAGAGTGTTCAGTTTTGCAGAGTCATTTACAGGGCCGACACTTGATCACGTAGATTTGCCCCCACACACGCACACACACACAAACACAACAGCTGACATAAAGTACTACAATATCTTAAAGTTGTCATCTTAAGAGAAAATAACCTTTCATAATAGGGATGTAATGATGCATTGTGTATCAGTTAAACTTTTATTTAAATGTGTAATTTTGCAATTTTTAAACGGCCTAGGGCCAACATCTGCTATATATTAACTATATAATCTACTTTTGATGTCACTTGTTTGATTTAAGACATCTCTACGTATTCTTGGTTGATTTATTTGAAGAGATTTTGTTTCTATTTATTTGGTTATTTTGATATGCCATTTGTTTTAAAAATCTAATCATTCATTTTTTAGTTACATTTTTGTACTTTAAGATAAATACAATTTCAGTTGCACTTTTGATAAGAGGACACATCTGTTGTTTAGCACAGTTTGTATAACTAAAGGAATAGGGTTAGGGTTAGTCATTTGTCTGCGGCTCATTCTGTTAAAAAAATCATGAGAAAACCGTATCATGAACTTTAAATTGTGGATCACATCAAATCATCATCATACACATCCCTATTTCATCATATCTAACATCTACAATATCAATATTACATTTGCCAAACTCAAATGGTTACTAAAAAAGGAAGGAAACACATACTGGTTCAACATACTTGTTAAGTACATAAGTGTTGAAGTTCAAAAGACAATTACAGCGAACGAATGATACAGAACTTAATAACAGAGTTGAAACACTGTGTAAAGTTTGAGACACACACACACACACACACACACACTACATAGATACTTACGGGGACGACAGTAGCCATGGAGGAGAGTTTGTTCTCTGTGCTAAAGAAATAATCATCAGAATGGGAATCATTGCCTTCTTATACATGCCGACATGATTCTTCAGAAGACAAGCTAACTCCGCCTACTTCTTACACACACACACACACACATACACACACACACACACACACACACACACACACACACACACACATACACACACACACACACACACACACACCTGTTGCTTCAGGTTACACAGATACTAACACAGTCAATTATTGAGGACTCTTTTGTTCAGCAGGGTATATTTAGAAGCAGCTGTAATTCTGGAAATGAGGGGAAAAATAGGGGAGCATGATAACCGAGAGAGAGAGAGAGAGAGGCCGAAGGAAGACTTTGATGACAGACAGACGTCAGGAAAAAAGACAGAGATGATACAAAGGTGGAGTTGAGAAGAAAAAGACAATCTCAGTGATGGAGAGAAACAAAAAAAAGGCAAGGTGAAGAAGGAAGCAAGCGTCAGACTGTGTAAGGTGATGTGTCTGAACAATGGGATCCATCAGTGCATATCGTCAATCAGTACAATATTACGCATCACTGATGGGAAGAGACAATGAAGGTGAGGTACACACTCACTATGATGTGTTTTCTAGGTAGATAAAGAAAAGAAACAGGAGAAGGGTTGACTGGCCAACACGTCAAACTGTTCAAAGTGCAATTTAACTTCTCAAATCATTATTCAAATACACTGAACTTAGTGTTAAGTTGTAAAACAGATCTCAAAGTTTTCTAAGATATTAACCGAGAGGCAGTCAAGTATAAAATGATGACGAAATCTCAAGTTGGATTTTTTATTTGTTTTTATTTTAATTATAAGTTTCCTGGAGAAAAGTATGTCAATTGTCATTTACGTGAACACATAACGCCAGTCTTGGCTTCCCTCCACTGGCCACCTGTCCGTTACAGGATAGATTTTAAGATTTTATTGCTTGTTTTTAAGGCCTTAAATGGTTTGGCGCCATCTTACCTGGCTGTTCTCTTATGCCATCATTCTCCAGTGAGAACGCTGAGGTCGACAAATCAGCTGCTCTTGGATGTCCCTAGATTAAAGCTAAAAAATAAGGGCGATAGAGCCTTTGCAGTGGGCGCCCCCACCCTATGGAACAACCTCCCCATGCATATTAAAGCTGCACAGACCTTACAAATGTTTAAATCGCTGCTTAAGACGCACCTGTTTGCTGTAGCTTTTAACCCTTGTTAACCTGGATTCTGATGTTTTAAAGTGTTGTTGTTTGTCTCCCTGTGATGTACTTTGGTTGTAGTAATCTTTACACTTGTTATTTATGTATTTGACATCGACCCTGTTCAGCACTTTGGTCAACTGTTGTTGTTTTCAAATGTGCTATAGAAATAAAATTGACATTGACATTGACATTTGGTACTAGTATAGGAGAAATGCTGTATCTCTAGAGCTGTGGTTCCCAAACGTGTTACCTCACACCTTAAAACAAAGCAGTGTCTTGTAGTGGCTCCTCATCCCAGATTAATAGGGCCTTATTGATGTGTGAGTGGTTCAGAGTGGCAATTTATGTGAAGGGCTTTTAGAGGCCTGAAGAGATAATACTACCCAGTGTTGAACACACAAAAATGCTAAAATAAAGAAACAGAATTTCAGGACAAAATTAAACATTTGTGGTGCTTTCTTATCCCTGTAAGCTAAGTTCCCACTGCAAGAGTTTCAAAGTCGAGCTGCTAATGAGTGGAACCTCACCCCTGAACCATCAGAAAATGAAATACATATAGTAGGACTACATTCAAGATCCAGTTAAAAAAAATCGGAGCTGTCAACATTACCATTAACCTTTAGACCTGCTCTCTCTGCCCCCTGCTTCTTCTTGCCTTGTGTGTGTGCATGTGTTATGCCTTTGTCTGATGTTTGCCTGATTGTTGGTCAGCTACAGTGGGTACGGAAAGTATTCAGACCCCTTTAAATTTTTCACTCTTTGTTTCATTGCAGCCTTTTTCCAAAAATCAAAAAAGTTCATTTTATTTCTCAGTAATGTACACTCAGCAACCCATCTTGACAGAAAAAAACAGAAATTTAGAAATTTTTGCATATTTATTAAAAAACAAAAACTGAAATATCACATGGTCATAAGTATTCAGACCCTTTGCCGTGACCCTCATATGTAACTCAGGTGCTGTCTATTTCTTCTGATCATCCTTGAGATGGTTCTACACCTTCATTGGAGTCCAGCTGTGTTTGATTATACTGATTGGACTTGATTAGGAAAGCCACACACCTGTCTATATAAGACCTTACAGCTCACAGTGCATGTCAGAGCAAATGACAATCATGAGGTCAAAGGAACTGCCTGAAGAGCTCAGAGACAGAATTGTGGCAAGGCACAGATCTGGTCAAGGTTACAAAAAAATTTCTGCTGCACTTAAGGTTCCTAAGAGCACAGTGGCCTCCATAATCCTCAAATGGAAGACGTTTGGGACGACCAGAACCCTTCCTAGAGCTGGCCGTCCGGCCAAACTGAGCTATCGGGGAGAAGAGCCTTGGTGAGAGGGCAAAGAAGAACCCAATGGTCACTGTGGCTAAGCTCCAGAGATGCAGTCGGGAGATGGGAGAAAGTTGTAGTAAGTCAACCATCACTGCAGCAATCCACCAGTCGGGGCTTTATGGCAGAGTGGCCCGAAGGAAGCCTCTCCTCAGTGCAAGACACATGAAAGCCCGCATGGAGTTTGCTAAAAAAACACCTGAAGGACTCCAAGATGGTGATAAATAAAATCCTCTGGTCTGATGAGACCAAGATAGAACTTTTTGGCCTTAATTCTAAGCGGTATGTGTGGAGAAAACCAGGCACTGCTCATCACCTGTCCAATACAGTCTCAACAGTGAAGCATGGTGGTGGCAGCATCATGCTGTGGGGGTGTTTTTCAGCTGCAGGGACAGGACGACTGGTTGCAATCGAGGGAAAGATGAATGCGGCCAAGTACAGGGATATCCTGGACGAAAACCTTTTCCAGAGTGCTCTGGACCTCAGACTGGACCTTCCAACAAGACAATGACCCTAAGCACACCGCTAAAATAACGAAGGAGTGGCTTCACAACAACTCTGTGGCTGTTCTTGAATGGCCCAGCCAGAGCCCTGACTTAAACCCAATTGAGCATCTCTGGAGAGACCTGAAAATGACTGTCCACCAACGTTTACCATCCAACCTGACAGAACTGGAGAGGATCTGCAAGGAGGAATGGCAGAGGATACCCAAATCCAGATGTGAGAAACTTGTTGCATCTTTCCCAAAACGACTCATGGCTGTATTAGATCAAAAGGGTGCTTCTACTAAATACTGAACAAAGGGTCTGAATACTTATGACCATGTGATATTTCAGTTTTTGTTTTTTAATAAATATGCAAAAATTTCTAAATTTCTGTTTTTTTCTGTCAAGATGGGTTGCTGAGTGTACATTACTGAGAAATAAAATGAACTTTTTTGATTTTTGGAAAAAGGCTGCAATGAAACAAAGAGTGAAAAATTTAAAGGGGTCTGAATACTTTCCGTACCCACTGTATGTTCCTATTGTACATTTTAGCTTAATAGTACTTTTTACCACATGTATCTGTCTATGAATAAATAAAATAAAATAGTCATCAGTTCGCCGTGTTGTTCACGCTACAGTGGCTAACACACTTAGATATTTCACCGGGAGGAATCCCCCCCAGTCTCCTTTCCAAAGTCTTTTTTTAACCTTTATTTATTTGTTTATTTTTTATTTTTTTACAAAAAAGACAACTTACATTTTCAAGGGAGTTCACCAGTAAACACATTTTAAGAGATGGGACTACAGCTCTTGCATGTACAAAAGAGAACATGAAAAAAAGAACCAAAAAAACTAAGTTTAAACACTAGGATGGAAAAGATCTATATAAAATTGTTAAAACAGTAGCTTTTACAGTTTTAATTGCTTTTTGTGAATGTTGAATTGATTGAATGTATTGTTTGAACTCATTGCTAAAGACAATAAAGCATTGTTTTTGTGCTTTATTTCTACTGTCATAAAGCTCTTTTCTTTACAGTGCTGTATTTCCCACTGTAGACCATATTAGTGAGTTAGTGTTATGGGGGTTCGTGTAGGCTAGTCAAGATGAATGCTTTGCTCAACCAGAAAGTGATACATTTACAATTAGAGAATAAGTTACATATGCAATTGCATTTCAAGTGTAGCAAATGGCAACTTAGCCTACCTTGGATGTTTCATCACTGTGTCACGAGCCAAAGCATTTGGAGTTTGTCAAAGCAACCAACGTAATAATAACTTAGATTAATATAGAGAATTTCGAAAACCACTGACACTTTATTGTTACACAAGTAACGTTAGGGAAAGAAAAAGTAAGCCAACATAAACACAGACTAAAAGGAAAACATTTGCGCTAAATGAAGGGGGGACATAATTTAATGTTCGCTGCTGACGTACAACCAAGAGGGTAAGCCTTTCTCTGCAACGCATAGCTCTAATGGCGCCATTTTGATGCTACAAAGTTCTCACCCGCCGTTAGCATTCCATTAACAGCCATTCATTTTGGTGCAACTTTGACAGTGAATAACTTAACATCTGAAGCAATTAAAGACTCTATTTGTCCATTATTTATTTCTAAAGAAACATAACAATGTATAAAAGGCTCCATTACCTTGCATCTCACGTTCTGGCTCTGTAGCAGACGTTTTTGTAAAAATAAGCTAATGATTGTGTCATAACCATGCGACTTACCGTTGCATAGTCGACAAATCACCGTATTGTCAGGAGAAGCACGCAGACCGTTTAAACTTACATTAGCTGTTTAGGTTTAATTACTAATGTTAACTAGCATTTTAGTTAGCGATAATTAGCCTGTGCTTATGTTATCTCCTTACATGTACCTACGCTCTCTGTCTCTGCAAGATTCTGAATGATTGCGATTTCTCTTGGCACAGCTACCAGAAGACTTACAACTTTCAGACAGGTTGATCACGTCACATCTACGTCAAGCTCAGTTGGATGGAGCTCACTGCAGGAATTGGCACATTAGCTGAAACGTTGTAGTGATCTAGTGGGCTATCGGCTGCTCTAATTCACATTAAACGGAACATTTCCATTGACGGTGAAGTGAGACACAGTTAATGGCTTCTTTGGGAATATTTATGTTTGACGTTTACATCCTCATTCATCTTGTATCCTTTTTGCACAGCAGCTGCAGTTGACACACCTGTAACATTAAACATGTTGCAATGTAAGCTAACTAATTAGGGCCCGAGCACCAACAGCAGCGAAGGCCCTATCGAAACTGAAGGAATTGTAATTTTTTCTGCAAATTAATTGCTTTTGAGAGGCTTAACAGGCTCAAAAACATCAGCAGTCACATCAGGTCTGGTGAAAATGTACATATTTTAAGGGTTTCAGGAATAGGTGCACAAACTCACTTGTGATCCCTACAAAATTAAAGAAATTGAGCCCTTGTGGTACGTTTAACGTAGACTTACAAAACTTGGTACACATATGGAGCATGTCAAGGCGTACAAAAAACGTCAATGGAGCCATATCCTAAACATAACAGGAAGTCCGCCATTTGGAATTGAAAGTTCAAAATTTGTGCGATTTTGGCCATTTCTCAAACAAAATAAACAAACTCCTCCTAGATATTTAATCCGATTGACTTCAAATTTGGTCTGTGCCATCTTAAGACGTTAAAGATGAAAAGTTATTAAAAGAAAAACTTTTTGTCATAGGGCATGGCCGTGGTGGGACGGCCATTTGTGCATTTCACCATTGGAACTGGAAGTGAGTGTAACTAGACTGTACATTTTTCAATTGGCTCGAATTTTTTTGAGGATTCACAAGAATCTAATACTAACAACATCTAAAGGCCAATTTACTCTAAGTCATAGCAACAGGAAGTAGGCCTAAAATCAAGGTGCTATACTTTAAAGAACTCCTCCTAGATGTCATCAGACCAACTTCATATTCGGTCTGTGTCATTAAAGACCTTAATGATGAAAAGTCATTAATAGAAAAACCTTTCGTCAAACGGTGTGGGCGTGGCGGCCATTTTGAACATTTATCGATGAACAAAGAAGTTGTTGTAACTTTAGTGTACATTGTCCAATTTGGCTGAAATTTCTCAAGATTGACAAGTATCCAGGCCTGAGGACATTATAGGCCAAAATTGACTTTTGGTCATAGGTCATCATCCGATTTAAATGAAACTTATGATACTACATATGATACTGACCCGCCAATTTACTCAGGCCATGCCCCTTTCATAACAATTAAACTGTTTAAGGTAGAGTCTTGTGTGAGGTGTCATTGAACTCAACAGAGAGTTCCTTCTTCATTGGTGATGTCTTGACCCGCCCCCTATGCTTAAGTCACGCCCCTTCCATAACTGCTGACCCATTTAAGGTAGAGTCTTGTATGAGGTATCATTGAACTCAGCAGCGAGTTTATTTTTGATTGGTGATGGTTTAAACCCGTCCCCTATGGTGTAGCCACGCCCCCTTTTAATAACCCATTTGATGTAGGCCCTTGTGTGAGGTATCATTAAACTCAGCAGAGAGTTCCTTCTTCATTGATGATGGTTTTGCCTTATGTGTAAGCAACGCCCCCTTTCATAACTGTTGACCCCTTTAAGGGTCTTATGTGAGGTATACATAAACTTAGAAGAGACTTCTGATGTAGAGTCTTGTGTCATTGAATTTAGCAGGGAGTTCCTTTTTCATTGGTGACAGTGTCTGAGTGGCGCTCAAATGCACGGTCACAAGGAGCGACACGCGCAGAGGAGCCTGTCAGTTCAATTCAATTCAATTCAATTTTATTTATAGTATAAATTCATAACAAGAGTTATCTCGAGACACTTTACAGATAGAGTAGATCTAGACCACACTCCAGACCCAACAGTTCTAGTAGTTTCCTCCAGAGCAAGCAACAGTGCGACAGTGGAGAGGAAAAATTCCCTTTTAGGAAGAAACCTCGGAAAAACCCAGGCTCTTGGTAGGCGGTGTCTGACGACCGGTTGGGGTTAAAATGAAGAGTGACAATAACAGTCCCAAAAAATAGTAGTTTGTAGTAGTTCTTTGTAGTAGTTTGTGGCATAGCAGAGCACTTGGCGGCATCACAAGGCACAGCAGGACGTAGCAGGGCGCCACAGATCATGGCAGGATGTAACATGGCATCGCAGGACGTGGAGCAGGTCCACGGCGACAGCTGCAACCATGATTTTGGAGCCTCCCTGATCCAAGGAAACATGCTGGGGGAAAAAGAACATAAGGACTCCAGGGAATGACTATCCAGAGCTAGGTTATTAACAAACATTTCTGGGAAATGGATACACACAAAAAGAAGATAGAGGAGAGAGGAGCTCAGTGTGTCGAAGGAAGTCCCCCAGCTGTCTAAAACTAGTACAGCATAACTAAGAGAGACAGGGTAAAGAGAGGACCCTGGTCGGGCTAGAACTCTCCCCAACCGGATCGGGCTGTATGCCCTGCCTCCCTCTAGTTTTATTATATTATTGATTATATGATAGATAAATCTGACTACTATGACGAGAAGCAGGTGGGCCGGGTTAGGCGGACGCTGCAACTCCTCACTCCCTAACTATATTCAATTCAATTCAATTTTAGAGGTGCTCAGTGCATCATGGGAAGTCCCCCAGCAGTCTAGGCCTATAGCGGCGTAACTAATAGATGGTTCAGGACTTTCCTGAGCCAGCCCTAACTATAAGCTTTATCAAAGAGGAAAGTCTTAAGCCTACTCTTAAATGTGGAGATGGTGTCTGCCTCTTGAACCCAAACTGGAACCTGGTTCCACAGGAGAGGAGCCTGATAGCTGAACGCTCTGGACCCCGTTCTACTTTTAGAAACTCTAGGAACCACAAGTAACCCTGCATTCTGGGAGCGTAGTGCTCTTGTAGGGCAGTAAGGTACCATGAGCTCTTTAAGATAAGATGGTGCCTGACCATGAAGAGCTTTGTAGGTGAGAAGAAGGATTTTAAATTCTATTCTGGATTTTACAGGAAGCCAATGCAGAGAAGCTAAAACAGGAGAGATGTGATCTCTTTTCCTGGTTCCTGTCAGAACACGTGCTGCAGCATTCTGGATCAGCTGAAGAGTCTTTATGGACTTTTTTCAACAGCCTGATAATAGAGAATTGCAGTAATCCAGCCTAGAAGTAACAAATGCATGGACTAATTTTTCTGCATCATTTTTAGACTGGATATTCCTGATTTTTGCAATATTACGTAGGTGAAAAAGGCAGTCCTTGAAATTTGCTTTATGTGAGAATTAAAGGACATGTCCTGATCAAAGATAACTCCAAGATTCCTCACAGTGGTGCTGGAGGCCAGGGTGATGCCATCCAGAGTAACTATCTCTTTGGATAATGCGTCACGGAGGTGCTTGGGCCCCAGAACAAAAACTTCAGTTTTATCTGAGTTTAACATTAGAAAATTACAGCTCATCCAGGTTTTAATATCCTGAAGGCACATTTGAAGTTTAGCTAACTGATTAGTTTCATCCGGCTTGATTGATAGATATAATTGAGTATCATCTGCATAAAAATTAAAGTTTATGGAGTGTTTCTTGATAATATTGCCTAAAGGAAGCATATATAAAGTGAACAGGATTGGACCGAGCACAGTGGGACTCCATAACTAACTTTGGCGTGCATGGAGGATTCATCGTTAACTGCTCTGCAAATTCAGATAAGAATTCAGAGTATGGACCAGGTGCTTGGTACACTATAACAAATAGAACTGGTTGCAGTGATTTCCATTATAATTTAGTTTAGGTTTCGAGCTGATTAGTAGACTAGAATTGAAGATAGCTGCAACTCCACCTCCTCTGCCTGTGCCTCGAGGAATGTGAGTATTAATATGACTGGGAGGGGTGGATTCATTTAGATGGAAAATACAGATGTTTCATAAAAAACATAAAAAACAGGCAGGGCTATAACATAACCTTATGTCTGCAGTAAATAACCAAAACAGTGACATTAAGATGGAAATAGACTAGATAGTTCAACTTGCTCTGCCCTTCCATCTATACTTCTTGAACTTCTTCCTACTCTTTCTGAACATGGGAATTTCTTATTTGAATCACTTACAAAAATTTTGGAAGAATGTGCTGAAATGTAGGCATATGTCCTTATGTATCTGTATTTTTTTTTATTATTATATTTTTTCACATGTTCATAATTAACTAAAAAATATAGCACTGGCTCATGGTGCGGAGTTGCCAGTTTGGGCGGTCTTTCCAGCTCTTGACTCCGAATGTGCTCTGGTTGGATACATGATGGTCTAATGTAGAAAAATATTGCTGTATTTTCAGGGATGACAGACTGATAAGCAGACATGCTTTCTATGACTGGATGTAACTCTTGATACTTTGCGGTAAAAGTGGCTCTCCTATTGACTTTGGCCTATCAGTGTTGCTCTCATGAATACAATACTGAAGACCACTGCACTATACCTTGTCTGATGTTGCTGATGATGTATATAATGATATAATGACATATATAAATCCCCACTGATGATAGGGTTCGACAACCACAGATCCAGGTCATCCAAAGGATTCACTGTGCCACATGTGTACACGTGTAACATTAAAAATGATTTATAAAATCATGCCAAAAGTTATGATTTTAATAGCTTAGTATTCTATACAAAAATTGTATGTACAAAGGCTTTAGGCCGCCCTACACAGTATTGTAGGCCTAGTCTAATATTATTTCAGTAAAGGCCTCCTAGAAGACCCCTGATGTAGAGCCTTAAAGTCACAGCTATCCATATAAATGACTATTTAATCGTTTATTCACACATTTAGTCTTGATGTAGATAAACATTTTTTGTTTGATTTGATTTTGATTTATAATTAATAGTTTCATTTCAGCAGTCACGCTGAGTAGCAGTTGATGACTGGCTGTTCAGATCAATAACCAAGTAATTTCACCTACTTATTGCTGTTTCCTCTAATTTCTAAACTGTGTTGTAGGCTACTTAAAAATAATCAGCAGATAAATCCATAATAAAAAAAAATCATTAGTTAATAGTTCAACCAACTCAGACAGTAAAATCCTGCTTGTAAATTAATGCATGAATGATAATCTAATGATATGTAATGTAAATGTGCTGTATTTATATAGCGTTTTTCTAGTCTTAACAACTACTCAAAGCGCTTTTACATCATACAGGAACCATTCACACACATTCATACACTGTGGCCGAGGCTGCCGTACAAGGTGCCACCTGCTCATCAGATAAACCCTCTCACATATTCATACTCCGATGAACTCGGGGTTCAGCATCTTGCCCAAGGACACTTCGAAATGGGACTGCCACAGCCGATATAATATCATAGAAATAAAATCCATTGTATTTCTATGTATCATATTATATAATATAACAGTCACATGGAGGTGTTATACTTTTAATACTTTAACTACATTTTGCTGATTATACTAGACTATTAGACTTTATCTGAGGGAACGTTTTAAATGCAGGACTTTTACTGTAACAGATTATTTTACTGTGTGGTATTAGTAGCCTAGTAGTAGCTTTCTTTTACTTACAAGGATGTGAATACTTCCTCCACCACTGGTTATAAATCTCAAAATTATTTCACTTTTCCTGGTACAAAATACAATGAACACGATTCAAAACACTTCATGGGAATTGCTGCTCCCCTACATACTAACAGAGCGTTGTCTCAGAGGTAGGTCTCCTCTGGCTGCTCCTGAATCCTGGAGCCAGACCACAGGTGACCGTGCCCCTCAGCTCTGGAGCTTCTCATAATCTCTTAAAACGATTGTCTTTAGGTTATCACTATTTATTATGTTTTCCTGCCCTAGTGTCTTAACCATTTTTGTTTTCTTTATGTCATTATTTTTTAATTTATTATTTAACTGAAAATGCAATTAGATGAGAATGATGAAAAGATGAATTCATTGGGTTTTGGTTTTATTTTAAATGTATTGATGTGGCTCAGATTTTAGATTATTATATGACATAATAGCTAAATAGGCTCTCACAGCCTATTTTAGCAGCAGCTCCTGACCCGGCCCAAGCTCTCTAAGAAGACAAGGAAAAACTCCCCAAAATTCTGAGGCTAGCAGAAATGGGAAGAAACCTCGGGAAAGGCAATTCGAAGATAGATCCCCTCTCCTAGGATGGCTGGGGGTACTACAGGATCAGCGAAACAAAGGCCAATTACTGTAAAAAGTTCAATATCCAGTCCAATTAGATAAGTCAGATTAATTATGTCAAGCAGCAGTTTCTCACATCCGTCTTTCTGTCAAAGAAAAAGCAGCATTAGTACTTGGATGACACTTATGTATGGCACTGGATACATTTGTGGACTTTTAGCATGCACACGTGTGTGTGTGTGTGTGTGTGTGTGTGTGTGTGTAGTGCTAGTTTATCTGAGCCATGGGTGAAGTTGGAGCTGCTCCAGGGTAAAACGCTGCTGGGGGGTTTCGGTCAAAGACATTCTCAAAAAATCTTGGCAGTCTGGAGAGGAAGAAGAAGAAGGAAGATGACGGATATAGTGATCCAACACATGTGAACTAAAATGAACAGATTTGTGACTGCTGACATGTTTGTGTACGCTTTTTTTCTTACTTTTGGACAGCTTTTTGCTGATTCTCAGCTTGTTTCCGAGGAACTTGGTGGTTTCAAATGGAACTTTGTGGAGCATTTCAAACAGGACCACTCCCAGCTGCCACACTGTGGTGGGGCTGGGCCTGTAGATGCAATGACTGTACCACTCGGGAGGGATGTGAGAAGCAGTACCTACAATACACGGACATAAAACCATGGCGAGGATGAGGCTGATGAGAAGCCTTGTCTAAATGTAAGAGTCATAGATAAGTAAGTTTGTGAAGAGCAGGAGTAGATTCTAGACTCCTTACCGTAGAAATTGCGGTAATAGGATCCTTTGTTAGCGAAGCAGCTCAGTCCGAAGTCGATAAGGCGAATGCGAGGGACATCTGAACCGGTCTCGATCAGAATATTTTCCACCTTGATGTCTCGGTGAAAGATGCAATGGTTCTCAAGTTCAATTGCTGCCTCAATAAGCTGTGTCAGTATGATCTGAGAGACAAAAGGAGAGAAATGAGGGATCGGAGAGGAGGGTTGTATGGCCTGAAGGCAGTCAAACATGGCCTGTGTTTTCCCAAAAAACATACACACACACACACACACACACACACACACACACACACACACACACACACACACACACACACACACACACACACACACACACAGGATCCTCCAGTAGTTTACCTTGGCCTGCTCCTCCATTAGGGAACCTCCGTTGTCCTCAACGTAACTGAGTAGGTCCTTGGAGGGAACTGGTCTTTCCAGCACCAGGATCAGCTCCTGGTCCAAATCATACCAGTCCAGTAGGGACACTGGTGCTGTCGTCCCCACTGATCCACTTTTTCCAGCCGCAAGTTTTAACATGATGGCGACCTCCACAGACAGCTGCTTCCCATTCTGGTCCTGAAACATCACAGCAAAATGGAGGATGAAAGAGAAGAATGTTTTAGAGAATAATAAAGAATATTTTCATCCATAATGCTTTCAGTAAGAGAATGCAGTGCTGAATACAGCTGATTTCAACAACAGTAGGTGTTACTCACTTACCATTACTTTGCAGAAGATTTTGTCCTTCGGTACATGTTTGATGGCAACCTATGAGGACAAAGACGACTTTGGTTAGCACTTCCTGACTATACTATGTCCGTGTTTAAGAATGCATGTGTGACACTTACAGGTAAATTATCTTCTCTGCGATATCCGGCAAACACAGATCCACATCCTCCCTTGCCCAGCTGATCCTGCTCTATGTATTTGGCCTTAAATTTTGCTAAACAGACAAACAAGCAAATTTGGTTTAAAATCATGCTAACATAAAGCCAAACCCTACACTATCTACTGACCTCTTAGGGCAGCTACGGACAAATCCAGTTTGGTCTCCTTCAGGTCTAATTTTCCCTTTTTCCTGCTAGGTCCTTCACCATCGGCGACAGCCTTCCTCTTAACACCTCTCTTGCTCACATCATCCACAGATGTATTGCAGCTTTCTACATGAGAAAAAAAAACAAAAACAGCTGCTTGTTGAAAGTCACAGACACAGTCAATACAATAGATGACAGAACAGGCCATCATTCGGTAACAATACATATGAATCTTTCGCCGGAGCTGGAGTTGAGCTGTTTAGCCTAACTTATTATAAAGAAACAGTAAGCCTGGTTCTGTATAAAGTTTTTAAAAATCCTGCCCAGACTTGATCAAAAACAGTATTTCTCACTGTCCTCTATTTGGTATTTATTTGAGCGGAAAATCCAAAACTATCTTCAAAGATACCACTAGAGAGAAGCAAATTTGTTTTCCTTTGTAATTCAGGTGAACCAAAGTGTATTTAGATCAATATACCAATTCTCCAGTTGATGGGCATTTCTGTAATAATGAATCCACTAAATTTGAACCCAGTCAATAGAAGAAACTAAGATAATTTACTCAAATACTGTACTTAGGTATGATTCTAAAGGTACTTGTACTTTAAAAATGTTTGAATGCAGGACTTTTACTTATGCATCACTTACGTAACGCTACTTTAAGTTACGTTAAAGATCTGGGTACTTATTTGATAACTGTCCTGACCCTCGTGTTCAGTAAAACGATAGAGGTATACACTCCCAACAGTAATTTCACATGATCAGCTCCCAGCCTACCAGTGTCCGCTGAGCAGGACGCTGTCTCCATGTCATGCTTAACAAGGTCAAATCGTGTCCTCTTCCCTCCTCTCACGTCGACATCCCCCCTAGATGTGTTTGGGTGTTCAGTTTTAGGGGCCCTTATCTTTTTCGTAAGGGTCTTCTTGGCCTTTCTTTTAATTGTCCTAGTCGGTCCATCCTGTGCAGTCGCTGGCGTCCTGATATTACGCCCTACAAATGAGAAAAACATCAATTTGTTGCGAATTATAGCCGCTAAATGTTTTAAATTGTTATTTTTTATTATTCCACAGTACAGATCACAGTGTGATTTGACTTGATTTTACACTTACCTCGGATTCTCCTTAGGGCCGGAGAAACAAGAGTCTTTGCACAATCTTTCTTCATGATAATGTTAAACAAGTTTCTAACACGATAACTTCAGAGTAACGAGTGAATGTAGATCCAACACTTCAACACTTAAATATCTTAAGAATGAGCTTCCCACTGTGTGTCTGTGTTCTAAAGGTAAAGGGACCGGAACACAGATTATGATGACAAGTTCTATCATAAGGAAATGTCAGTGACATCACAAAGACGTGTTCTGGAATATGCAAATTAGAGTTCCGAATAGATTGTGTATGTGTGTGTATATTTGAATAGGTAGAGGTTTTTCAAACAATTCTCACAATACAAGCATACAACTCTTTATTTAATTTGTATTTAACCAGGAAAAAAACCTTGAGATTAAAAATCCTGTCCTGACCAAGACAGGCAGCACTACTGTCAAACATACACAAAGTACACAAAAAATAAAACAAATAAAACAACTAAAGCAGCAAATATTTCCAAAGTCAACCACAATCATTAATACATCAAAACATCTACAGCCAGATGTGTCTGCCTCCTTTTCGCTCCAATGGGAAAAGCTCATTAAATGCTTGATATCGACTCCTCCTTCTCAGTCATCTGGCTGACTTTCCTATCTATCATATATATTTATGTCCTAAGGTTATTCTTATGAACAGTTCATATTGATCTAAAAGTCAAATACTAAGAAGACAGAAGGATTTTGGGCTTTAGGGATGGCAAACTGTTAGATGGACTGCCAGGCGAATTTGTATAGTCATGCATCGTCCCCAGACCAAATTTTAAAATGTATTACATTACACATTTTCTAATGAAAGGGACTAGATTTATATTAAAAATCAATTTATTAAAAATAAATGTTTGTTTTTTAAATTATGGTTGTAGTTGTTAGTCCTTTTGTTAGGGGGTGCTGCAGCACCCTTCCGCACCCCTAGTTCCCGCGGCCATGAAAGGGCCTGCAATGTTTTGGACTGATGTCAACGTACATCAGTTCCCTAACATTAAGAAAGTAGCGATCGTCATGCTCAGTATGTTTGGTTCAACATACACATGTAAGTCTAGTTTTTCACACATGAACTCCATAAAACAATAGATAGAACACCCTGACTGACCGTATCCTCCACCAATACCTTCGGATTGCATTAACAACGTACGAGCCTAAAGTTACTGCTCTCGTTCAAAACAAAAAATGTCACTTCTCCCACTAAGTCAGCAGGGTAACTGTAGCCTACGTCAATATGTGTGCTGTGTAACAAAGGCTTGCTTAATCACACATGGTGATTTAAAATGTGTTCCCTCAGTGTGCAGTAGTACACTTTGTATTCATGTGTTGTACTGTGAATACTCTGCACTATTTAATTGTATGCACCTTGAGATGTTATTGGGTCAAATCTGTTTCAAGGCTAGAGGTGCCTATAGGTCAGTTTTTTTTCTTCTTTTGTAAGTGGACAAACTAGGGGCTATCTCAGATTCTGTTCAATAGCTTTAATCGTTTTCTATGCACATTTTGCTGTGCAAACTGAACAAAGTTGAAAGAGAAGCAATGAATGAACCTTAAATGTTTTTCAATACATTTGTTTGTGTTGCTTTTAAAATTTGTCATTGCGAGCTGCTTTGCCGCTGAAATGACTGGCCCAGCTAACCTTCTTGGTTTGAAAATCTGGCCCAACTGAATTTGTAATTGAATACCCCTGATTTAGACTAACATATTCTCCATCACCCAGCCAGGTTTCAGTAAGACAAAATAAATCAATATTAGAATCTGATATTAATTAATTTACTAGAACACCTTTAGAAGAGAGACATCTGATGTTTAGGAGTCCACATTTAATTCTCCTATTCTTTTGCACTATTGCACTTGTGGTTTTAATTGGTATGAGGTTTCCATGCACAGCTCCTCTTCTGTTTACCTTTGATTTAAATAATTTCAATGGTTGGGGGGCAGACACCGTCACTATGGGGTTTTGACTAGGTAACCCCTGGAATGGAGGAGCAGAGAAGTGTGTCCTGGTCCCAACTTTGGATTGTCAAGGATTGCTGCAAGCAGCTTTAATTCGCTTTATTGTCCCCACGGCTGTTAATGCATATCGATCTTCTCACCTACAAAGCTCTTCATGGTCAAGCACCATCTTATCTTAAAGAGCTCATAGTACCTTACTACCCCACCAGAGCACTGCGCTCCCAGAATGCAGGGTTACTTGTGGTTCCTAGAGTCTCTGAAAGTAGAATGGGAGCCAGAGCGTTCAGCTATCAGGCTCCTCTCCTGTGGAACCAGGTTCCAGTTTGGGTTCGGGAGGCAGACACCGTCTCCACATTTAAGAGTAGACTTTCCTCTTTGATAAAGCTTATAGTTAGGGCTGGCTCAGTAGAGTCCTGAACCATCCCTTAGTTACGCCGCTATAGGCAAAGAGATAACTGTTGTTGTGATTAAGCACTATATAAATACAACTGAATTATCTCTCTCTCTCTCATATCCACTTCCTCTAGACAGAGGGATGGATCTCTCTCAATTCAAAGAAGCTTTATTAGCATGCCATCTATCTCTCTGTCTCTCTCTCTCTCTCTCTCTCTTCCCATCTCCTCTAGACAGAGGGATGTATATCTCTCTTTCTCTCATCCACCTCCTCTAGACAGAGGGATGGATATCTCTCTCTCTCTATCTCTCTCTCTCACCCACCTCCTCTAGACAGAGGGATTGATCTCTCTCTCTCTCTCTCTCTCTCTCTCTCTCTCTCTCTCTCTCTCTCTCCCATCTCCTCTAGACAGAGAGATAGGATCCAGTTGGGGAGAGTTCTAGCCTGGCCAGGCTCCTCTCTTTACCCTGTCTCTCTTAGTTATGCTGTAATAGTTTTAGACTGTCGGGGGACTTCCTTTGACATACCGAGTTCCTCTCTCCTCAATCTTTCTATCTTTCCATTTGTGTGCATCCATGTCCCAGAAATGCTTGTTACTAACCTAGCTCTGGGGAGTCATTCCCCGGAGTCCTTATGTTCATTTTCGCCCAGCATGTTTCCTTGGATCAGGGAGGCTTCAAAATCATGGTAGCAGCTGTCGCTATGGTCCCTCTACATGTTCTGCGATGCCATGTTACATCCTGCTACGCTCTGCTGTGCCCTGCTACGTCCTGCTGTGCCTTGTAACGCCGCACAGTGCCCTGCTATGCCACGAACTACTACAAAGAACTACTACAAACTACTATTTTTTGTGACTGTTATTGCCACTCTAACCCCAACCGGCCCGTCAGACACCGCCTACCAAGAGCCTGGGTCTGTCCGAGGTTTCTGCCTAAAGGGGAGTTTTTCTTTGCCACTGTCGCACTGTTGCTTGCTCTGGAGGAAACTACTAGAACTGTTGGGTCCTTGTAAATTCTGGAGTATGGTCTAGACCTGCTCTATCTGTAAAGTGTCTTGAGATAACTCCTGTTATGAATTGATACTATAAATAAAATTGAATTGAATTGAATTGTCTCTGTCTTGCAAAACTGCCTGCTGTTTCGCTGGACACCTTTTGTTGGATTGTACTTTGTTTTTGTTTAATAAATTATCAAGCTATATATACTTTGCCTGCCCTCTCTGCATTTGGGTCTCCACCAAACATATTTTATACAATGGAGTCTAATCTCCAAAGACTTTGTACATTTCATACTGTCATACATTTCATATTGTTCACATGTAGCTTACTAATAAAGTTTTGCATGTCTGCAATGAAGTTTCTCCTGATCGAATGTGTATGAGTGATGTGTATAAGATGTGTATAAGCTATTGGACACCCTAATTTCCTTCTGGATAAATATAGTATCTCTATCTATCTATCCATCTATTCCTATCTACAATGGTCATTTCAGATATCCATAACGTCAATCTTACTAGTACAAATTACGTCACGTTTCTCATTCATGTGTATGGGGCTTTCAATTTTAGATATCCACAATATCTAATCCTTCTTCCTATCCAGAATACAAGTTTCAGATATCTTCAATATAATTATTACTAGGAAGAACTCCCATTTAAGATATCTACAATACAATTGCTACTGGTCAAAACTCTAATTTTAGATATCCAACACTGAACAAACATTCCAGATATTTATTGTTGTGGTTTCTGTAGTTTTGAGGTTCTGTTATTGTTTCCTGTTATTATTGTGGATTTGTTCTGTTTCCTATTTTCGGTTATACTCTGTGTCTCCTCCCTTGTTGTCTAGTTATACCTCCTGTCTTGTGTTTGTCCCATGAGTGTCTGTATGTTCTGTTTCTTTTTGATAGTCTGTTTTTCTGTCTAGTCTTGTCTGGTTGTACTACCTGCCTTGTGTTTTCCTGCCTCTGTGATTGTCGTCCCCGCCCTGATGTGTTTCACCTGTTATATTACCTGTTCATTGTTTGCTCGTTACATCTTGTATTTAACCTCTGTGTTATTTTGTCTCTTGTCGGATCATCTTTTTGTTTGCTCCTGTCTGTGTTCAGTTTTTGGCCTCTTCCCTGCGGTCTTTCTTCCCCTGTGAGTTTGTTCCTGCCCTTGTGCTCCAGTTTTTGCTTTGTTCTTTATTTTTTGTAATCTTTTTGGACATTCATTTTTGCCTGCTTCTTTGGGACTCCTTGTGTTATTTTGTCTACTGCTTTTTAGACCCCTTGTTTGTTGGAATGTTTTTTTGTTGTTGTAAATAAATCCTCGACATAAATCCTCGACACAAATTCTCTCCGGGCCGGTAAAATTGCAGTTGTATGTACCTTATCCTGCCAATTAATCTTTTATTTAGTTTTCACCAGTACAATCAAAGTTGTAAATGTCTTGAAATACAATTTCTACTTGTAAAAATGTTATTGTGGAGTTCTTTAATTACCATTCTATCCAGAAATGTTATAGATATCTAAAATGTAATTACAGATGGGAATGCGGTTTTATTAAATGTTAAGACTGCTTGCCATAAGTGATACAATGCTAAACAATGTTTAAGTGTGTCATTAGTTGACAGGGCAAGTTTATAGGACAATTAGCTTTATCATACAGGCCAATCAGACTTCTGGAAGGATCCATTTTACGACCATGTCTAGTCGTGGATGTTGATTTCAACGGTGCCTAATTAGCCTACTTAAAATTCACATCACTTTGTGGTTTTGACAGCATATTTACCAAAACACGCAGGATGGCGCTAGTGGACAAGTCTCACGCTGCCTTCAGGAGGCTCATATTCCCCGAACTTGTCAAATTCAGTCTAAAACGTGCTTTTCACCGGCAACATTAGCATTTTGTTGGCAGGCCTTCCAACAGCACTGTATTTTTTTATTACAGGGACAGTGCATATTAATAAACATTTCTGTCAATATGCCAGAGTTAGCCAAAAGGCTATTTTTCATATGTGCAGTCCCTAGACAGATGTAGTCACCCTTGTTTAGGTTTGAGTTTTAACGTCAGGTATTTATAATTGAATACATTATTTAGGTTGGGCTAATTTAACTAAAAAGCTATAATAATAATAGCCTAATTTAGCCCCTGACAAACCTTCCACGTTCTCCCCTAAACAACCCACCTTGCGAACTTGTGTAGGCTAAAACAGAAATATCGCACATTATATAAGTAATTTCTTTACCATTTAATTGGGCTTTATTTAGGGCTCACCAGTGGAAAGGATTATTTCCGACGCCACGTAAAGGCACCAGTTGAGCTCATCTGTCTGGTGAAGATTAAACTGAGAGATGTAAACAAACACGCCCTCTGTTTTGGGAGAAAATAGACCCAACTATGCGTATAGGCCGATGCTACATTTTATTGGACACCTTCAAAATTTCACTAATTAGGCTAAATGTAAATTAACATTTTAGTTTTAAAGATATTACACGAACCCATATGTGGCCAAAGTGCGGAGCACACACAGATTTCTGTTACAATTAGGCTATTATTAAAATAATAATTAACATTAGGCTATTGTTATTAGGCTATTGATGAATAACAATAATAATAATAAGGGTTGAGAAATTGCTATAGGCTACAAATGTCAGGTTTAGTTAAGTGCAAATTAGAGTGACCGTTATTTAGATGTATCTGGTTTTGTATCTGGCTATATTCTAGAAGTTAAATGCCTCAAAATGCATGGAACTTAGGCTCTCACCATGACAGGTAGGCTAGGCGACATGTTCATTTTCATTCATACACATACATTTCATACAGTGAAATATTTCATATTTAACCATTTAATTTCATTACAGTGCAATATTTATGTATTTGTTGTTAATACTTAACTACTTTTCACACAATGTGTATACAAAGCTATTTTATATATGTACATAGTTGCTCTCAGGACTCAGGACAATGAAAGCTTTCTTTTCTATTCTATTCTATTCTATTCTATTCTATTCATAGCCTATGTCACTCTTTATTTGACGTGAAGGAAGGGTAGCCTAATTGTTTATTGAATGTAAATAAATGAATTATTACCAGTTTGCTGCTCTACACAGCAGATTTGAGGAGTTTGTTGCCCCGGGTGTTTTCAGAGCAGCAGGTGCGTCTGGATTTAATGCTGCATTCAAGGAACACAACATAGGATCTTGGTAGCCTCCTCTGATTATCTTACATAAAATTCGTCTTTTCTCAGATTTTAGGTGGATAATATTAGGAGTTAGTCAACCTTTATTTATACAAAAGAAAAAAGAACAACCCCCAGGGAGAAACATTTCAAGTTTAACATGTTGTATACGATCTTTTCCGAGTGTTTGAACGCCCCACAGACCCCGCCTTTCATCACTGTCCTCTCGTTAATAGTTAATAGTTTTGGTGCCTCTGGGTGTCAACGGCGAAGTTTAACTCCCAGTCCAGTAGTCAGGTCGACGGCCCTGCGAGCAGGTCTT
Organism: Etheostoma perlongum; assembly: GCA_026937815.1. Classification (NCBI taxonomy): domain Eukaryota; kingdom Metazoa; phylum Chordata; class Actinopteri; order Perciformes; family Percidae; genus Etheostoma; species Etheostoma perlongum. Next base: position 8,218,248 of record CM049378.1, on the reverse strand, counting down.
TCTGCTCTCCTCCCTGTGTTACTTTTTCGGTTCAGGTGGACGCTCTGCATCTCCGCTATCAGTATGTCTCCGTCCACGTCCCCCCGGTTTTTCATGGAGAAGGAGGTGGCCCGCAACTGCACCAAGGACTCCTGCTGGGTGCTGCTGGGGACCAGGGTGTACGATGTGACCTCTTTCTTGCGGATGCACCCCGGCGGGGAGGCGCTTATACTTCAACGGTCAGGCAAGGACGTGAGCCGGGAGATGGAAGGACCCCCACACCGGCACTCGGAGAACGCCCGGCGGTGGATGGAGCAGTACTACATCGGGGAGCTGGACAGCGACAGCGGCACGGACGAAGCACAGGTAGAGTCAGGGGACCTAGCCATCTAGACGGACATCACTGACCTCAGAGCATACAAACAAGACCAGAGAAAGAAAACCAAAAAAGGAAAACAGATCAGAGAAGAAAACCTGTTGAGGCATAGTCTCCACTGAAGGGTCCTATATTCCTTTTGCTGACTGACAGGGGTCTTAATTATTAAAATAAAGTACACATTGTAAGACATTATCTTGGTAGAAAGTTTATGATTTTTGGAATCTTTCCCTCAGACAAGAGAGAGTTATTAAAAAACAATGGCCTCCAGGCAAGTCTGTGGATAATAGCTGAGAGGGGCCTGTGAGTTAGATAAATGGGAAATTACGGTGTTACAGCAGCACACGTACATTAGTCACACAACACAGAATAAATGAGATACTAGGAAAAAATATACATACATACAGTAGGCTATACATGAAATAATAATAATAGGAATAAAATATAAGAATTAAATATAAGAACAAATATTTAAATATATACAGGATGGGAAAACAAAATGTGCAACTGCTTAAATAATATGCTAAATGTATGCTAAACACTAATTAAACTAAGTTACAGGTGTAATTGTCTCTCACTTCACTTTACTAGACATTTCTTTGTGACAGGCATAGAAAGAACTCTCTTATCTCCTCTCTTATCTCCTCCTCCTGGAGTATTGATTGTAGTGGAGGAAATGAGGAGTTGGTGGAAAAGACATACATGGAGGGATCTGGGAGGGGCGTGTAGGTGACATGGTAGACCTGTGGGGATGAGGTAGGATTGGTTGGGGGCGTCAGTAATGTTAATACATGATTCAAGGTGTGTGTGTGAGTGTGTTTGCATGTGTGTGTGTGTGTGTGAGAGAGAGATAAACTGGTTTGTCTTGTCCCAGTTAGAATAGAGGGGACAATAAATTTGAAGGAAACCAGAAACTTCACATTCCTTGTTGTTAGATGAATCCACACCCAATTCAGCTCTCTCTATCTATCCCTGTGTGTTTTTCTGTGTGTGAGGAGGAAGAAATGAGACAGTTTGCATAAAACTCTTGCCGACAGAGTTGACATTTACATGGCTTGCCAACTCTCATGTGTGTGTTCTTGCCGCTTGGTTGCATCTTGGTAGGCAAAGTTTGCACAATTGCAGTAACAAAAGTTATTTTTTTTTCTTTTCTTCTTCATCCTTTTTGGAGCTTCATGCTTCATTCACTGATAAGTCATAACTATAAAACAGATGTTAAGACGTTTTTTTTATTTCGACTGCAACTTGGGCATGAGTTCAACAAATGTTGAACAAATTGCCATTAAAATCCTAAAGTCAATCTATGAGACTGGTCAAATGTGACAATGGGGGTCATGAGACAGATTTCTGCTGAGTTCCAAGGACATTCCAGTTGTTAATGAAATATCGCCCCTACATAGCTTGTGCTCACTTTCTCTTTTCTTTCCCTAATCACTTCTTGTTGGCCTGGTTAAATAAATGTTAAAGAAATAAAAACAATAACAAAGCTAACCCCACAATTAGTTCTTCAATGATTTACTTGATGGGTTTACAACCACACAACGTAAATAACAGTGCAAGAACAGGATGTACCAACCTTCAGTCACACAGTGTGACTTTACAGGGGGATTATTTGTGCTGGGAGAGCATCCAGCAGGCCAGTTACAGAGATCATATCATCATGTTAAATACTGTAGAAATTTTGCAGCTTTGTCTTTTGTGGTAAGGTTTGTTGTAATGTGTGATTGGGCTGAGTTTGAAAAATCAATTTCCCAATTTCAAATGGATTTTTCTTTGAATAATCCAGTATTGATTCATAAAGTCCCATTATCTTTTCTTTTAACCCAAAGAGACCCGCAGCACCGTCAACAAACTCGGCCAACAGCACTGTTTTCAAAGCTAGAGTGACTATATTGGTACCATATGAAACTAGACGACCTGAGGCATCCATTAGTACCAACCATGTTATGCCAGCTTGTAAGGCTTATAACGCTCAAAAAAGTTAGGCTACATTTTGGTGGTTTTCCAGATTTATAGGCTACCGCCTCTGCACCACACCCTCTGCACTAAAGAAAGCACTTTATTGTTTCATAGTATATACAGTGAGGAAAATAAGTATTTGAACACCCTGCTATTTTGCAAGTTCTCCCACTTAGAAATCATGGAGGGGTCTGAAATTGTCATCGTAGGTGCATGTCCACTGTGAGAGACATAATCTAAAAAAAAAATCCAGAAATCACAACGTATGATTTTTTAACTATTTATTTGTATGATACAGCTGCAAATAAGTATTTGAACACCTCAGAAAACCAATGTTAATATTTGGTACAGTAGCCTTTGTTTGCAATGACAGAAGTCAAACGTTTCCTGTAGTTTTTCACCAGGTTTGCACACACTGCAGAAGGGATTTTGGCCCACTCCTCCACACAGATCTTCTCTAGATCAGTCAGGTTTCTGGGCTGTCTCTGAGAAACACAGAGTTTGAGCTCCCTCCAAAGATTCTCTATTGGGTTTAGGTCTGGAGACTGGCTAGGCCACGCCAGAACCTTGATATGCTTCTTACAGAGCCACTCCTTGGTTATCCTGGCTGTGTGCTTCGGGGTCATTGTCATGTTGGAAGACCCAGCCTCGACCCATCTTCAATGCTCTAACTGAGGGAAGGAGGTTGTTCCCCAAAATCTTGCAATACATGGCCCCGGTCATCCTCTCCTTAATACAGTGCAGTCGCCCTGTCCCATGTGCAGAAAAACACCCCCAAAGCATGATGCTACCACCCCCATGCTTCACAGTAGGGATGGTGTTCTTGGGATGGTACTCATCATTCTTCCTCCTCCAAACACGGTTAGTGGAATTATGACCAAAAAGTTCTATTTTGGTCTCATCTGACCACATGACTTTCTCCCATGACTCCTCTGGATCATCCAAATGGTCATTGGCAAACTTAAGACGGGCCTGGACATGTGCTGGTTTAAGCAGTGGAACCTTCTGTGCCATGCATGATTTCAAACCATGACGTCTTAGTGTATTACCAACAGTAACCTTGGAAACGGTGGTCCCAGCTCTTTTCAGGTCATTGACCAGCTCCGCCCGTGTAGTTCTGGTCTGATTTCTCACCTTTCTTAGGATCATTGAGACCCCACGAGGTGAGATCTTGCATGGAACCCCAGTCCAAGGGAGATTGACAGTCATGTTTAGCTTCTTCCATTTTCTAATGAATGCTCCAACAGTGGATCTTTTTTCACCAAGCTGCTTGGACATGTCCCCGTAGCCCCTTCCAGCCTTGTGGATGTGTACAATTTTGTCTCTAGTGTCTTTGGACAGCTCTTTGGTCTTGGCCATGTTAGTAGTTGGATTCTTACTGATTGTATGGGGTGGATAGGTGTCTTTATGCAGCTAACGACCTCAAACAGGTGCATCTAATTTAGGATAATAAATGGAGTGGAGGTGGACATTTTGAAGGCAGACTAACAGGTCTTTGAGGGTCAGAATTGTAGCTGATAGACAGGTGTTACTTATTTGCAGCTGTATCATACAAATAAATAGTTAAAAAATCATACATTGTGATTTCTGGATTTGTTTTTTAGATTATGTCTCTCACAGTGGACATGCACCTACGATGAAAATTTCAGACCCCTCCATGATTTCTAAGTGGGAGAACTTGCAAAATAGCAGGGTGTTCAAATACTTATTTTCCTCACTGTATATATATATATAGTTTATAGTGTTCATTTGAAATAAGAAAACACATCCATGTTTCTGCTTTGGGGTCAATTCTTAATGTAGATATTCATATTTGAATTAATGCTAGAAGTTCTACAAGTACCCTTGTACAATTTACAGCTTAATTATTATGAGAATCTCTTTCTTTACCAAGCAAAATTGTTTTGTAACTGAAATATCCCCATTGATATCGAATTGAATAATAATGTTTTATTGATACAGCATTGATTGATCAATTAATCATTTAGGGTATAAAATGTCTGAAATAAGTGAAATAACTGGTTTCAATTTGACACTTTGACATAACACTTTGTTATTTATCACACATAAACCTGAAATACACACACATGCTCAGGACCTATACATGCACTAATGGAGAGATGTCAGAGTGAGTGGGCTGCCAGCTGAACCAGCGCCTTGAGCGGTACGGTGCCTTTCTCAAGAGCACCTGGCAGTGCCCAGGAGGTGAAGTGGCATCTCTCCAGCCACCAATCCGTACTTTTTGGTCCATATAGGGACTTGAACCAGTGACCCTCCAATTCCCAACTCAACTCCCTACGGACTGAGTTACTGCCACCCCTAAACTTTAGTTGAGTCTTTAAATGTCTTATTTTGTTGTTTGTACTGTATTTTTAATTGATGTTGTTGTCTTTGTTGTACTGTATGTCAATTTCTTTGCTACTGCAGCAAGGACAAATAAAGGTCTTGAACTTGAATTTGAACTTGTTTGATCAGCAGCCCAAAACCAAACAATTATTGATTCTCACCTCTAGACCGTGCTGTGAATTGCCACAACAAATCACTTTTAAATAGACAACACACGTAAAAAAAAGTGACTTTATTCAGTGCCTACTTTGGCACAATCAAGCGAAGTCCGAAGTGGGTTTCTAGAGGCAGTAGGTGCCAAGTCTAGAATGATAAAGTGCCATTGTCTATTTCTTTAAGGGAAGCCCTGTCTCCCAAGGTTGTAAGAGGATAGAGCCAGCACAGGACACCGCTCTGGTTGGTCTCTGACACACAACAACGTGTTGAAGACACTATGAACAAATGTTAGCTGGGTAGACATTAAAAGACTATATTATTATTATTATTATAATAATTATTATGTATTATAAACAGAAGGAGTTTAATGGGGAACTAGTATTGTGTCCATTATAGCTCTGCCTCAGGTTTGCCTTATTTCCTAAACTAAATCTCATAATTTCAAAATCCCAAATGCATCAGTCAAGAAACATCACACACCACCAATGCCTAACAATTGATTGAACATTTTTAATGTATTTTTGAAGTGCTATTTGAATCATTTTTATGTATTCTCATTGTACTTATGGCTGAACTATTATTAAAATGATTATCACAATTTATTTTGAGCAATATTGAGATCACAATTATTAATTAAAGCTGCAAGCAGCATACCAGAAACAAGTTTTAGTCGGCTAAAAGTTTCGTCAATTTAATTAGTTTTAGTCAAAAGAGAACTCAGGTATCTTAGTCTAGTTTTAGTCAAACTTTTTTTATATAAATTATTTCTGAGATTATTTCTGATAACCATTTCAGTCAAATATTGTTTCACACATCTCAAATATTGGTTAAATCTCATACTTACCTGACAAAATACACTTGTTGATTGATTTTTGTTGAATGCAACTTTGTTAAACACGTCTAGTTCTATATCGAGCCTCTTCCTTCATGCAAATACAATCGTACACAGACACATGTTAAATAAGCGCCAGGGCTCCTGGGCTCTACAGCACGTTGTTTTGTTGCCAGCAGTTGCATACATTAATCCAGCCGCTCTGCAAGCTGTTTAAGAGCAGTTTCGCCAGCACTCCTTTCTTGCCTGGGGCAATCGCTACGTACTGTAGCGGCTTCTCCAGCAGGCTGAACCGGGCTTCCTCCCTCCCCCGCCTGGGCCACATCGCTACTTGGATGTGTGACGGCTAGATGAAAAAAAGGGGACACGCCAAATCTCTAGATGAGCCGCAGCTGAGCCGCGCCTGATGGAACCGCGCCTGATGGAACCGCACCTGATGGAGTGGGAGAAAAAATACTAGGAACCAAGCAATTGGCCTGTTTGGAACAGGCACTTGCTCCAAACGGGCACTGCACTAGTTCTATCTCACTAGTTCTATCTCATGATGAAAAAGTAGAGACCGTCGTACGAAAATGAAGAGAGATTTTATCCAGCCAGCTAGCAACCATCGTTACAGACGGTAGCTAGCTAGCTTTGTTTCTAGCTCCAGGCTAACTCTTTTCCACCCACCTCCAGCTAGCTAGCTGTGCTCTGCTCCTGTCGGCTAATCTCGTCAGCTCATCCTTCTGTTTCTTCCAGTCTCGGATCCTCCTGGGGTCAATGTCGAAATGTCTCACAGCTTGTTCACCCGAGTTTTCCTCCGTATACTTTAAAATTATTTTTGCTTTGTTGTTGAAAAGTCCGTCACTACCGTGTGTGCGTGTGCGTGCGCGTATTGGAGCTGTGTATCAGAGCTTGTTGTGCAATGCGTTATAGCTTTTCAAAAATACCCAAAAGCATTGTGTCTTTCCCACATTGAGGGCCCAGTGCCAGACCTCACGGTTGGCCACTGTGATATAAAAGTTAGTTCAACAGCTGGAAAGGAGGAAAGGCTCAGCTGAAAAGGCATGCATTGCATGCATTATTTGAAAATGTTGCAGTCTTAGTATTAGTTTTAATACAGTAATAAATGCCCAGCACAGGGTGGTAAGGCCACAGACTGGAGGGGCATCCTAGATTTATTAAGGTTTTGTTAATGATGTGGGTGTGCATTTATGTTATCTGGGTTTTAGTTTTGTGCAGTTAATACAGTGTTCATTTATTCTACATTTATTTGTGTTACCATGACTGAGACTCTGGTAGCGATTGATGGCCTCTGGGCAGTTCCGTTTGTCACAGAATGACAGCCAGTGCATCCAATTACCAACGAGGAATCATTGTCCAATAAGTGTTTTCTGAAATGTTGAAATGTTTTGTGAAATGTTGAGATGTTTTCTGAAAGTTTTTCCTGTTTTGACCTTTGGGGCCACCGCATATGCTTCTAAAGCTTTGGATGGGTGAAGACTGAGTAAAGACAGATCTGCTTATCCTCTCAATCAGTGTGTCAATCACGGGTGCACCTTTGCTCTGCTTCCGTTGTTTTGTCTTGAAGGAATTGGAATCCTCGACACATTCTTTTCGGTTACTCTCGCTGTCTCTTACCAATCATGGACTGGAAATGTAAACAAATTCAAGGGTGCAAAGAGGCAGAGGTTGTGTTAATGCTGAATGTACAGGAGAATGTAGTCATGAACTAGAGAGGATAGTACACATATTGTTAAATGGAATCCCAAATGAGTGAGTGTGTGAATGAACAAATGATTGAATAAACAATGGAGATAGTATGGAAGAGCTCAACAGAATGACACGTGTCTTGTGGCTGTTCACTGCTCCTAATGCTTTGAATGGGTTAAATGGATTTGAAGAAACTTGGAACCTGTGGTATGGGCCATGCAAAAAATTAAATTAAAGGTTATTGGGTTGTGGTCTTTATAGACCTTTATCTTTTAAAATGTTTAAAATACAGTATGCTCTTCAAAGGCGTCATTTAGCTTAAGAAAACTCTCCACCTTCCACAAAAACTGCTACTTTAAGCTGCAACACTCAATTATTTATATTAATGCACTGATTGCCCTTTGGGATGGCATATATATTTGAATTTAAATTGCTAAACTTGATTAATTGCATTGAAAACTGATTTGGAATCACATAATTTGAAATTGTATTGTTTAATTTGAATCATTGAATTGAAAAACTGAATCTGAATAGTATAATTTGAAATTGAATTTACTTGTTTGGAATTGAAGTCCTATAAAATTTTATCCTCACTGAAAATTCAACTCTACAGTGTGGCTCAAAAGTTTGGGCACCCCAGGTAAAAATTGTATTAATGTGCACAAAGAAGCCAAGAAAAGATGAAAAAATCTCCAAAAGGCATCAAATGACAGATTAGACATTTGTATAATATTTCACATAAAGTTAGATTTTATTTCCATCGTTTACACGTTCAAAATAACAGAAAACAAAAAAATGGCGTCTGCAAAAGTTTGTGCACCCTGCAGAGTTAATACCTTGTACTGCCCCCTTTGGCAAGTATCACAGCTTGTAAACGCTTCTTGTAGCCAGCCAAGAGTCTTTTAATTCTTGTTTGAGGTATTGTTCCTTCCAAAAGTCTTCCAGTTCTTTGAGAGTTCTGGGCTGCCTGTCATGCACTGCTCTTTTAAGGTCTATCCATAGATTTTCAATTATGTTGAGGTTAGGAGATTGTGAAGGCCATGGCAAAACCTTCAGTTACACCTCTTGATGTAATCCATTTTGAGGTGTGTTTAGAATCATTATCCATTTGTAGAAGCCATCCTCTCTTTAACTTCAGCTTTTTCACAGATGGCATCAAGTTAGCGTCCATAATTTGCTGAAATATTATTGAATCCATTTTTCCTTCTACTCGTGAAATGTTCCCTGTGCCACTGGCTGCAATACAACCCCAAAGCATGATTGATTCACCCCCATGCAGTTGGACAGAGGTTCTTTTCATTAAATTCTGTTCCCCTTCTTCAAACGTACCTTTGCTCATTCCAGCCAAAAAGTTATATTTATAACCTCATCGGTCCACAGAACTTGTTCCCACAATGCATCAGGCTTGTCTATATGTTCATTTGCAAACTTCAAACGCTGGTTTTGTGGTGAGGAGTATCTCTTATAGCGGATATATAGCGGAATGGTGTACCACAACTCCAGTGTCTGCCAGGTTTTTCTGGATGGATTGTGCAGTCAAACGTGGGTTTGGACTTGCTTTTCTCACAATCCTGCGAGCTGTTCTGTCTGATATTTTTCTTTGTCTTCCAGATCTTGCTTTAACTTCCACTGTTCCTGATGACTGCCATTTCTTAATTACATTCCGAACAGAGAATATTGGCATATAAAAAACGCTTTGCTATCTTCTTATAGCCTTCTCCTGCTTTGCGAGCGTCAACTATTTTCAGTTTCAGTTTTATAGACAACTGTTTAGAATAACCCATGGTGCTGATTGTTGGGGTAAGGTCAGATTAGTCTGGGCATTTAAAACCTAAAGATTGACATCACCTGGTCTTTCCAGATGATGATTGAGAACAATCCATGTCAGGTCTCAGCTTTCCAAAGGGTTGCGTGCATGCTGCTATAAACTCTACAGGGTGCCCAAACTTTTGCAGATGCCATTTTTTTGTTTTCTGTTCTTTTGAAAGTTTAAATGATAGAAATAAAATTTAACTTTTTGTGACATATTATACTAATGTCTAATCTGTCATTTGATGCCTTTTGGAAATCTTTCCATCTTTTCTTGGCTTCTTTATGCACATTAATACAATTTTTACCTGGGGTGACCAAACATTCGCACCCCACTGTATGTATCTTCACATTCAGTCAATTTCAAGTTACTGTGACAGACATCAGGGTAGATGAAGGGCGCAGATTGATGCAGTAACGTGAATACACAGGCCTCCTCGGCCAATCAGCACCTACGTTTTGGAGCACAGTACCCACCATGCAACGAGGAAGAAGTGCTTGCCATTCCTTGACCCAGAGACAGGTGTGAGCCTGGATTCGGCTGGGACAAATAGGATGACAATTTAACAAATTTCTTTCGTCCGCAAGCATAACAAAAGATTGTTAGATTGTAGATACTGTATATGTTAAATTTGTCCCAGCCGGTTCCATGGTGGTCACGCGGCTACAAGGAGTCCTGTGTATCTGTGCCACTGAAGTCTATCTATTGATTTGCGCTTAATTGCTCTTCCTTCATCCTTCAACTACCCGGATGTCTGTCACAGTAACTTGAAATTGAATTTTGAGAACTGAATTTGAATTATGAGAAGATCAAATTTGATTATACTTCAGTTCCCAACGAATAAATTCAATTTAAAATTATACTATTCAGATTCAATGTTCAATGCAATGATTCAAATTAAATAATGCAATTTCAAATTATGTTTTTCAATGCAATTATTCAAGTTTAGCAATTCAGATATTGATATGTCATGACTTTCCATGGGATTTGTATTGATGAAGTTTGAGTTTCTTTAGGTGTTTCTGTGCTGAGACAGGACTTTCTTAGTTCTTCTTCTAGGGTTTGTTTTAGCGTTTCTTTCTGTCGTGTTTGTATACTGTCAGCAGCTGGTGACTGTCCTCTGCCAAAGATTATTTACTGTATGGAAGTAAAAGTAGAGGCATTTTACCAAACAATATGGGTCAACCTCACAGAAATTGCAACAAAAACAAACTAAATGGATTAGGGGTACTTAAAATTTCTAAATGACAGAAAAAAGTGCTTTGGAACTGATTACTGACTTTCACATTTCTTCTGTCTTTAGTATGGTTTTTGTAAATAAATGCCTATTTTACGACAATACTTTGTCTGGTAAGCCCATTGGCCCACCACCTGTGGGAGGAACCAATGAGGTCGGGTGCGCTGCTACATGGGTGGCAGCGAAGGTCAGGGGCTTCAACGGACCAGACCCGGGCGGCAGAGGCTGGCTCTGGGGGCGTGGAATGTCACCTCTCTGTGGGGGAAGAAGCCAGAACTTGTGCGGGAGGTGGAGCGCTACCAGTTAGATCTGGTGGGGCTTACCTCTACGCACATTCTCGGTTCTGGAACTGTACTCCTCGATAGGGGTTGGACTCTGTCCTACTCCGGAGTTGCCCATGGTGTGAGGCGCCGGGCGGGTGTGGGGATACTCACAAGCCCCCGGCTGAGCGCCGCTGCGTTGGAGTTTACCCCGGTGGACGAGAGGGTCGCCTCCCTACGCCTGCGGGTGATGGGGGGGAAAACTCTGACTGTTGTTTGTGCATATGCACCCAACAAGAGTTTGGAGTATTCGGCCTTCTTGGAGACCTTGAATGGAATCCTGTATGGGGCTCCAGTAGGGGACTCCATAGTTCTGCTGGGGGACTTCAACGCACACGTGGGTGATGATGGAGATACTTGGAGAGGCGTGATTGGGAGGAATGGCCTCCTTGATCTAAACCAGAGTGGTTGTCTGTATTTACTTTTACTCATCCAGAAAATGTTTTTCTTTTACTGATCCTATTACTTTTGCTAACCAAGAACTTGTCGTCATAAAAACTTACAAATATCTTGGTGTGCTACTTGATTCTCATCTTACATACCGGGAACATGTGTCTAATTTAACAAAAAAGTTAAATCAGAAACTTTATGTTTATAATAAGATCAGATCATATCTTTCTTCTTCTGTTTCTGAAACCTATTTACATGCAATTGTGTTTTCAACCATGTCCTACTGTCTTCCTATTTGGTCACTTACCACAAAGGAAATAACTGAACCAATAGCACGACTATACCATCGAGCTCTCAAGATTCACAGTAACCTTCCAAAGTGGTCTCACCATTGTATTGCACTCGAACGCTCTAAGGCTTTGACTTATGAAAACTTTATAAACAGCCACGCAATTGCATTTTATTTTCAGATTCAAAATACCGCTTTACCAGAACTTGTTGCACTTTTTCCGACACACGTGAGACCAGGTCGCCTCACTAGGTCGGTTTCACAGGCACTTATCCCAGTTCCCCCATACAAAAACAACTTTGGTAAGAGGTCCTTTTTTATACATATACCAAGATTTGGAATGACATTCCGTATCACATCAGAACACTATCATCCATCACATATTTCAAAAAGGCATACAAACAGCTCCTTCTTAACAGTTACACTTGCATGCATTAATTGATTCGTTTATGTATTGTCCAGGTCTCGTTTGCACGGTCCGAATTTGTCTAGCCCAGCTGATGTTTTGTATAAATGTCTTTTTCCTTATGTAACTGTATTGTTGTTTTCAGTTGTCGATATATATTTTTCTATATCGATTTTTTGTATTAATGTCTGTCCTGACGTGCTGTAACCATGTTTTATGTTTCTGCAGAACAGGAACCTGCTGAAAACCAGTTTTTAAACTGAGTCAGGCCCGTTTTTATATTGTAATGAAATGTTACTTTTTCAAACTTTCCTGTATAATAAATATATGAACTGAAATTGTCTGTTGTTGGACTTCTGTGCTAGTCATGGATTGTCCATCACAAACACCATGTTCGAACATAGGGATGCTCATAAGTGTACGTGGTACCAGAGCACCCTAGGCCAAAGGTCATGATCGACTTTATAATCGTTTCATCTGATCTGAGGCCGTATGTTTTGGACACTCGGGTGAAGAGAGGGTGGTGAGTTGGGTCAGCAGGTGGGGGAAGACTCTGGACAGACCTGGTAAGCCCAAACGGGTAGTGCGGGTAAATTGGGAACGTCTGGAGGAGGCCCCTGTCTGACGGACTTTAAACTCACACATCCGGCAGATCTTTTCGGGCTTCCCTGTGGAGGCTGGGGACATTAAACCTGAGTGGACAATGTTCAAAGTTTCCATTGCTGAAGCTGCGGCGGCGAGCTGTGGTCTTAGGGTCCCACAAACACCCTGGTGGACACCGGTGGTCAGGGAAGCCGTCCGACTGAAGAAGGAGTCTTTACGGGATTTGTTATCCCAGAGGACTCCAGACGCAGTTGCAAGGTACCGACGGGCCCAAAGGGCTGCAGCCTCTGCCGTGACAGAGGCAAAGGACTTTCGGTCGGCACCAAGGTGCTTCTGGAAAACCGTTCGCCACCTCAGGAGGGGGAAAGCGAGGAATCATCAAAGCTGTATACAGTAAGGATGGGACGTTGTTGACCTCAACTGAGGAGGTAATAGAGCGGTGGAAGGAGCATTTTGAGGAAATCCTAAATCCAGCTGACACGTCCTCTGTGGTAGAGGCAGAGCTGGAGGATGATGGGGGATTGTCGTCAATTTCCCTGGTGGAAGTCGCTGAGGTAGTCAAACAACTCCACAGTGGCAAAGCCCCAGGGATTGATGAGATCCGTCCAGAAATGCTGAAAGCTCTGGGTGTGGAGGGGATGTCTTGGTTGACACGCCTCTTTAACATTGCGTGGAAGTCTGGAACAGTGCCTAAGGAGTGGCAAACCGGGGTGGTGGTTTCCCTCTTCAAAAAGGGGAACCAGAGGGTGTGTGCCAATTACAGGGGTATCACACTTCTCAGCCTCCCTGGTAAAGTCTACTCCAAGGTGCTGGAGAGGAGGGTTTGGCTGATAGTTGAACCTTGGATTGAAGAGGAACAATGCGGATTCCGTCCTGGCCGTGTAACAACGGATCAGATCTTCACTCTCGCAAGGATCTTGGAGGGGGCCTGGGAGTATGCCCAACCAGTCTACATGTGTTTTGTGGATCTGGAGGAGGCGTATGACCGGGTCCCCCGGGAGAAACTGTGGGAAATTCTGCGGGAGTATGGGGTGAGGGGGTCCCTTCTCAGGGCCATCCAATCTCTGTATGACCAAAGCGAGAGCTGTATCCAGGTCCTCGGCAGTAAGTCAGACTCGTTCCAGGTGAGGGTTGGTCTCCGCCAGGGCTGCGCTTTGTCACCAATCCTGTTTGTAATACAGTGGGTACGGAAAGTATTCAGACCCCTTTAAATTTTTCACTCTTTGTTTCATTGCAGCCTTTTTCCAAAAATCAAAAATGTTCATTTTATTTCTCAGTAATGTACACTCAGCAACCCATCTTGACAGAAAAAAACAGAAATTTAGAAATTTTTGCATATTTATTAAAAAACAAAAACTGAAATATCACATGGTCATATGTATTCAGACCCTTTGCCGTGACCCTCATATGTAACTCAGGTGCTGTCTATTTCTTCTGATCATCCTTGAGATGGTTCTACACCTTCATTGGAGTCCAGCTGTGTTTGATTATACTGATTGGACTTGATTAGGAAAGCCACACACCTGTCTATATAAGACCTTACAGCTCACAGTGCATGTCAGAGCAAATGACAATCATGAGGTCAAAGGAACTGCCTGAAGAGCTCAGAGACAGAATTGTGGCAAGGCACAGATCTGGTCAAGGTTACAAAAAAATTTCTGCTGCACTTAAGGTTCCTAAGAGCACAGTGGCCTCCATAATCCTCAAATGGAAGACGTTTGGGACGACCAGAACCCTTCCTAGAGCTGGCCGTCCGGCCAAACTGAGCTATCGGGGAGAAGAGCCTTGGTGAGAGAGGCAAAGAAGAACCCAATGGTCACTGTGGCTAAGCTCCAGAGATGCAGTCGGGAGGGGAGAAAGTTGTAGTAAGTCAACCATCACTGCAGCAATCCACCAGTCGGGGCTTTATGGCAGAGTGGCCCGAAGGAAGCCTCTCCTCAGTGCAAGACACATGAAAGCCCGCATGGAGTTTGCTAAAAAACACCTGAAGGACTCCAAGATGGTGATAAATAAAATCCTCTGGTCTGATGAGACCAAGATAGAACTTTTGGCCTTAATTCTAAGCGGTATGTGTGGAGAAAACCAGGCACTGCTCATCACCTGTCCAATACAGTCTCAACAGTGAAGCATGGTGGTGGCAACATCATGCTGTGGGGGTGTTTTTCAGCTGCAGGGACAGGACGACTGGTTGCAATCGAGGGAAAGATGAATGCGGCCAAGTACAGGGATATCCTGGACGAAAACCTTTTCCAGAGTGCTCTGGACCTCAGACTGGGCCGAAGGTTTACCTTCCAACAAGACAATGACCCTAAGCACACCGCTAAAATAACGAAGGAGTGGCTTCACAACAACTCTGTGGCTGTTCTTGAATGGCCCAGCCAGAGCCCTGACTTAAACCCAATTGAGCATCTCTGGAGAGACCTGAAAATGACTGTCCACCAACGTTTACCATCCAACCTGACAGAACTGGAGAGGATCTGCAAGGAGGAATGGCAGAGGATACCCAAATCCCAGATGTGAGAAACTTGTTGCATCTTTCCCAAAACGACTCATGGCTGTATTAGATCAAAAGGGTGCTTCTACTAAATACTGAACAAAGGGTCTGAATACTTATGACCATGTGATATTTCAGTTTTTGTTTTTTAATAAATATGCAAAAATTTCTAAATTTCTGTTTTTTTCTGTCAAGATGGGTTGCTGAGTGTACATTACTGAGAAATAAAATGAACTTTTTTGATTTTTGGAAAAAGGCTGCAATGAAACAAAGAGTGAAAATTTAAAGGGGTCTGAATACTTTCCGTACCCACTGTATTTATGGACAGGATTACATGCCATTTATCGCACTGTTGTGACAAAAATGGAGCTGAGTCAGAAGGCAAAGCTTTCGATCTACTGGGAAATTTTCGTTCCTACCCTCACCTATGGCCATGAAGGAATTCGCAGGCTCCTCTTCTGCTTCTCGGTAGCCTAAAGTATACCGATGGCAGTGTCTAACTTTACCCAGTCCATCTATAATTTTAATACCTATTTTAACGTTTCTTTTCTGCTTTCAATTAAAAGTGAATCCCGAACAATGTTACAAGGTTTTGTTCCTGCCGTTGTGTCGTTATATTTATACAGTTATTGGCCCGTGATACTTAATAGCACTTTAAATGAAAATGTAACAAAACAACAAAGGCGGTGTGAAAGGTGACCGTCCATGCTTTATTATGAATAGACACATCAAAGCTAACTATAAAGTGGCAGCGCCCTCTATGCTGGGTGTGTTGTGCAATAACAGGAAGAACGCTTCGTCTCAAAACTGTCAACAGCATTTTGTGTGCTTCTGAACTTGCGAGTTGATTCTTCCAGGTACAGCCAGCAAGTACGGTCTCCCCAAGAACACAATTCCGTTCTTTGCTTACTTGGCATTGAGAAACGCCCTATGAGTCGGGTTGGGACAAATGGGGGCTCGTCCTTTTCTTCTGTAAAGCCGTACCTATGTTGGCTCTCTCCTTTTACTCTCCACGCAGCCCCGCCACACAGCGGCGCCGGTGCACACTTCTGCCATTTGTCTACAGTTTTAATTATTATTAACACAGCTGTATATTGTTAAGCATGAGAAGCAAACCTGTATTTGTACCAGTGTTTCCGCTGGTAACTCACGGCCGCCACGGCAAAAAACACAGAAGAAGTTATCAAATGCAACTAACTTCAGTTTGTAGAGTAATAGCGTGTGAGACGGACCTGCAATAGATTCAACCCATGGCCAAAATATCATAGTTTATAAAAATGCAGCGCAGTGACGATACAGACATTTCATACACACGACGTGTGTAACTCCGCTGACCCGCATTTTGACCCGTGCTGGACCCATTCATAATGAGTCAGCCGTCACTCTGTGAGTAGTGTCCATTGCACTCCCTAGCTCTTTTAATCAGTTGAAAACAAGTGAAGGAGCTTTCTCATTACAATATATATATATATATATATATATATATATATATATATATATATATTTCAGATAGCTAGTTTTCATTTACATGCGTTGCAGCTGTATGTCTATACAAACAACTTCAACATAAGAGGAATGTAACATAATATGGATGTGAAAGCAGTTATAAATAGACTATGTGACAATAAAATATGTTTTGGTTAAAATCAACAAATAATCATGATAATTAATCATGATCACAATATTGATCAAAATAATCGTGATTATCATTTTGGCCATAATCGTGCAGCCCTAGTTCTGCTTCTGTTGCTTTGTCTTGAAGGAATTGGGACTCTGGACAGAATGTGGCTCAACAATCCTTGACACATTCTTTCAATTTTGTTTAACTTGGTCGGTTCGTCTAGCTGTCTTTTACTGCGCATGACCTAGAAATGTAAACAAATTCAATGTGGCAAAGAAGCAGAGGTTGGGTTTATGTCAAATGTGCAGGAGAATTTAGCTTTGTAGTCATAAACTTGGGAGGATAGTACACATATTGTTAAATGAGTCGAATCACAAATGAGTGAGTGTGTGAATGAATGAATGAATGAACAACGGAGATAGTATGGAAGAGCTTAACAGAATGAGAACATATGCAGAGAATGACACTGGAAGTGAGTTGAATTGAAAAGAGGTAAAAAAGAGGACACCCTGCAATGATAGAGAATAGGACAGAGATAGAGAAATAGAGAAAAATATTAAGGTAGAAAGTGGTGGGTGTTGATAAGTTTTGTGGATGGAATGCTAGAGTTATGGTTACCAGATCAGGCTGGCGGAGCTCAGGAATGCAGAGTTTCATTTGCATGGATCTTTTTCTGCATAAAGATGGGATTGTCTTTTGTCGGAGGGTTGGCGGAGGAAGTGGGGGAGAGATTGATGGGGGTTGGGGAGAGACTTAAGACAATGTGAACATTAAGCTCAATATCAAAAGCAGCTAAGTGCCATATGTTTTTTTTTTCAGCATACTAGGGTAACTAGAGTAAGTTGTGGTTATCTATGAAGGCTATGGGGCGCTATTTTGACGATCTAAGCACACAGTGTGAAGTGCCTGGTGCAGGTGCGTTTAGGGCGTTTCCAAATCCACTTTTGCTAGTTTGACGGCGGAAATATGGTTCCAAGCACCGAACGCATGGTTCAAAAGGGTGGTACTTAGTGTCTTAATTAATCATAGGTGTGTTTTAGTGTCCTCTCCCATTCCCTTTAAATCCAGGCGCGTTTGGACCATTGCTATTATGGTGAAGGATTTGCTGAGCAGGACGAAGAGAACAAACTGATCTGCTTGTGCGTGAAGTAATAGCACGTGAGCAGATCATATCATAATACTATTTCACATTGTAACACATTTGTTTTGAATCTTTTGCATGTTTGTGTGCTCCTAGGTTCGTGGTGTTTACGAGCCTAGGCGCATTTTACTAATGCGCTGTTAAAAAACAATGAAATGCTGCGCTATTGACTTTAGACCAGGTTTCTGTTGGTTAATGGCGAGATCACTTCCCACTGCCTCAAGATAGCAATACGCCAAAAATTCACCTGAACACACCTCCCTGTAAGACCAGCACGGCCATGGCCGCAATGATTTACGGCATAACGTGTCATCCTGAAAGTTTTGAAATCCATAAAATAATACACTTTTCTCAATACAAACAATAACAGAAGATGGGAATCATTTCAAAAACGTTTTAGCTATCTATGATTGTTTGATCGCTAACGTTAGCGCAAAACACCATTCAACTGACAGCCTTTGTTGTGTTTGATGCTAACTTGTAGCCAGCAGTGAACGAACTTGGTTAAGTAGGTCCATTTTACTGTATTGACATTACAGAAGTCTCTTGTTAGCATCTTGTAGGCTACTTGTCGCAAACTCACATCTGCAGTCAACTCACATCTGCACTTGTTGAAAAGTGCTGCGCCAGGTGCAACATAGGGCCCTCTTTTCCCTGCAGGCCATTACAAATATTGACTAAATATGAGCTAATCACATCAAAGCAAATTAATAGTACAGAGTATGCACTGGGACCCGGGTCAGTTTTTTGTTACATTCAACTATACTCAACACCAGCGCCTATGTCATCAGTTTTCTCCAACAAGCTGTTCTTTTACGTGTCTTAAGTGTTTGGTTGGAGTTTACATTACCCTGCACCTTGTTTACCTTTGCTACCATAGGGACTGCTGACACTGCAATTAGTGCTCAGGTGCAGGGCTCAGGTGGCTCCCTTCATCACTATGGTAACACCTGGAAAAGAGAGAGAGCAAGGAAGGGGAAAGTGGATGGATGGTCAGAAGGGATGGAGAAGAACATATGTTTTACAGGTGCAATTGATTTGGGCAAAGGTCTCACAGGAAAGATAACTAAAGTCTGCCTCTACCCTTTTCTCTCACTGTTTGTACTGAGCAGAGTCCTAAGGTTGTAACATTTTTAAACATGAATAATTTTTCCTGACGGTACTTTTCATTCTTATTGTTCTTGTGTAATGGGGGATTCTAATTTGCTGGAGAGGTATGAGACCTTGCTAATTTTTGCCAGTGGACATAAAGAGAAGGACAGAGGGGGAATAACACTGGAACTTAATTTCCACTTAACTAGAATATTATGATGTGAATTATATACATCCTGTAGGGGTGGAAAAAAAAAACATACATCAGAATTAGAATCAGAATCAGAATCAGAAATACTTTATTGATCCCCCGAAGGGAAACTCTGTGTTGCAGTTGCACAAATAGTATAAATATCAGAGTAGAAATTTAAATAAAGAAATATAAGGAGTGTGGACATGTATGGTATTTACATAGTAAAAGGAATGTTATTATACAGTATTTACATAATTAACATAATTATGGAATTGCAATGGTGAAAAGTAATAATAATAATAATAAAAATAATAATAGTAATAATAATTGTAGGAGTTGAGTATTGCACACATTTCAGGCCAGTGTTATTGCACAACATGGGGAACAAGATGCTCATTTTTGCTCCCCACCGGCCCTGCCCTTTTCTAATCACCACTTACTTAGTTTCATATTATATTACTTACCAATATATTAGATTTTACATTTTTTTACCACAATTGCAGACTAATTTTTCTAAATTAAACACAAAACTGTTACTGTTGTTGCCACCTCCTCTGTTGGCCTGGAAGAAGTTTAAACTCCAATACACATGAGCTGGAAACCATTTTGCTTCACCAGAGGAATCGTGTTAACACCCCAAATGTAAATATCCAGCAATCTTGCATGTTCATTGAATGTCAGATAGGTCTAATAAATTCTTGGTCGCAATCTGTCTTCAGTTGTAAGATATCATTGATGACATCATACTGTTTGAATTTTGTGTGATAAATGGTGTAAGATATAAGCAAAGAAAAATAATTTGAAAGTAGAGACCCATTCATCATGTCATTATCATGTTTTTTTTAATGCATCAAAACAAAAAATAAGCCTTTACTTTAGCCATGGATGTATCAAAGCAAATTCTCATAATGCATCTTTTTTTCAAACTTTATTTAAGAAAATATGTTTATAATGTTGTATTGGCTAGTGTGTTCATTCTGACTGGTTGTTTTTTAGACTTTGGTTGTAGTTGTCCCATTGTCCCATGCCATATCAGAATTTTGACTCAGGCTGTTTTTTGTCTCCAAATCTCTAAATCTTGGGACGTGGGCATGTGTCACAATGTGATTTGGATTGATTTCTAAAGATGTCACCACAATTCTCTAATTGTTTACTTTTGTCTGCAACACGGCAATATCGCACATTTCATGTATGTATTTGTGTATGTATCTAACTTTAACTGGCCGCCATACCTAAAGGGGAAAAACTGTTTTATTAGTGTTGAATTCATACTCAGTAAAGCGTTAAATAAGGTTGATTATTATTGAACAATTTTGGACTTAATTGATGTCTTTATGTCTTTTAAATAAATTGTCAATCTTCCTGCCAGTTTTTATTAATGAAACTAACATTTTACAATGGACATACATAACATAGCAGCATTGTGAGGGTGGTTGCAGCAGTGTTTAGATGGTGCTTAGCTCACTAGTTACGTGTAGGGTAACATGACACCTTCTGCACAAACTAGCAGAGCAGATACAGAGGTACAGAGGTAATATGTACAGAGAGAGAGTGTGCAAGGATGGAATCTTGTCAGACCTGGTAATTTAGGTCTGACACACACACACACACACACACACACACACACACACACACACACACAGAATTGAACTATTACAGAAAGTGATAGTCCTGCTGACGCTGATGTCATTGTTATCAAATCTTTACAGCAGAGCAAGGCACTAATTAATGGTTATGAAGATGACTAATAAATACACAATGTGATCACATTTTTTTAAAGCTTGTGCTACACTTGATTTAGATTTTTGTCTGTAATTAATACTGGAATGAATTTGCTCAGAAGAGTAAATCTTAATGTCTGACACCACTGCTGTCAGTGTTTTAGTAAGAGTTAAAATGACTGAACACGCATGCGTAGAGACGGGATACAAGCTTTACCCTGGTGCCCTGATCAAGTCTCTGACCTAGATGAAATAATGAAGCCTTTTGGCGTATGTGTATTGAGTCATGGTTTTGAGGATTCGATAACGTGTGAAGTAGATTTATAAAGGTCAACAGACTTTGGTTAGTCACTACTGTTGGATTTGTAAATATACTGTTTTCTCTTACATTTGCTGTAATCTGTGTGACAGATTGATTTGTGCCACACAAGTATTCAGAGCTCATGGCCTTTTCGGTGTTATCGAACCTTCCACGGTGTTGAACACTGAACTTCAACCCTGCTCTTCCGACATGTATCCTACTAGGGAGCTGCTGTTGACACACCCTCATAAACACACACAAGATAACTACTCACATGTCAGTTTTTATCAGCTTCATCCAGGTTTCACACTGTCCTCTCTTAACACAGTTCATGCCATGTAGGCCATGTTAAGTAAATCATGTCATATGTGTCTTATGTGGGTCTATCTGTCAAATACAATCACACAACAAAGAAAAATACTTTGTTAACAGCATTGTATTGTAAATACATGGAAATTTTGGCACACTGTGCTCACAAACAGCATTACATGAAACAAAAGCAACAATAAGAAGTTTAAGAAATTTGAATAAAGCCAGTGTCCACTTCTTTTGCACACGTTTGGTAGTGTGACTAAATGTTCTGGATGTCCAGTTCTGTTCTTAAAAAAAACAAAAACAAACGCAATGTCTCAAGTACGAAAGAGGATTAGGGCCACGTATGAAAAATTCTGAATTCTGAGATTAAATATCTAAATTCTTACTTTGTTCTCAAAACAAAGAGTACCTTTTTTTAAGTAACAAAAGGACAAAATTATGACTTTAATCTCTTAATTCTGAGAATAAAATCTGAATTCTGATATTAAAGTCAGAATTCTGTGATAAAATTCAGAATTTTTAGAAAATAAAGTCAGTCTTACTTTTAACTTCATAATTCTGACTTTTTCACATGTGACCCTAATCCTCTTCCGTAATCAGGACTCCCTTTTTGCAAAAACATTCACTTGGACTCAAGGATGAACTGATTACATTTTGGAGGTGAAAGGTTAAAGGTCAATGTCCCTGTGACCTCATGTCTGTCCCATTTCTGTGAACACAATATCTGAGGAACTCCTTAACGGAATCTTTTAACCTCATACATTCACTGGTACAACATTTCAAACCATACCCTAATTGGATAAAATGATAAAGTAAGGACAAAATGACAAACGCCAACTTCCCTGTGACATCATTTAAGCCTCTGAACACCCATACAGGTGATTTCACTTGTTCTGGCTGATTAAACCTATGCTAAGGTTAAAGGTAGGCCGGAGCTTTGATGGGAATTTATTAGGTCACACATTTCATCTACCAATAAGAAAGATGTCAATCAATCAGTCCTGGGAAGAGGTCCAATCAGCCAGATTACCTGAAACACCTGTCTGGGTGTCCAGGGCCTAAAACATTATGGCCATTATTATTCAACGCCATAATTTAGGAACAGAAGACGAGAGAGTGTGACCATATTTCACATTTGGTTGGATACTGAATATGTGACACAAATCTTGGATGGCTACCTTAAAACTTTAATGATTTTATAGATCTGCCAGGTTGAAGATGTGTGGGAAATAGGGCTGGGCGATATGGAGAAAATCAAGTTTTGACCACATACATCAATGTCTATATAGTGGCAATATTACAAGGTTGATTATTGGTGCTTTCACAACATATTTACACAATGAGATAAAAACAATTGATTAAAAATCAGTAGTAGTGTGGACATAATGCCTAAGTGGTTAAAGCCAAATAATAGAACAAGTAGAACAGTCTAAGTTCAGAAAATGACATCACTTTACTGTAATGCCTCTAAAACCAGGAAAAGAAAACATTATTTATATATTACGAGTCCTCATACATCAATGTCGATATAATGTAATATAAATATATTGCCCGGCCCTAGTGTAAAGTATCCATGTTTTGCATAAAAATACACTTAACATATTTTATTAAATTGTTTCAAAGTCTTCACTACATATATTTTGTGAGTCAGGACAGACATGTATGTAAAACCTGATTGGTTGGAGGAGGCATACTACAAGGTGGTAATTCTAGTGTATTTACTGAAATGAAAGTAGGGTTGAGGTATGTTGCTACAGTCTGTGTGCAGCTTTGATTATTAGCAAAGAGACAAGTTACTTACTAGTAGCAATCAACCAGAAATGCAGATTTTAGCTTTTTTTTTTATTTTTTTGCTTGCTAGAATTTGCTACTGAGCCAAAATCAGTATCAGTATGTGAGATGTTAGTTTTTATTAGCACAAATATTGTTTGACTTTAGGGAAAGACAGAGTTAATCAACTGCCTGGCTTCAGATTGTTGCCTTTGTGCCAATGTCATCATCATTTCATCACAAAAATCTTGAATTCGCAAACCAACCGTGACTTAGTCTGCTTACTGCCCAGAGGGCAACACCAACTCAGCCTTTGCCAGACATATAATTCCTCCACCTTTAGTCCCATGACTATCACCAGTCATAAAACACATAGTAATAAAATGCAGCGATAGAAACCCACACGCACCTGGAAGAGAAACATCCCAGTTTTTTTTATAGCCAAACATTATGATCAATAATGGTCAGACCTCCCCGTACCACAGTCTAGATCAAAAGACCAAATTTTGGTCCGATAAAAAGAGGTGGTCTTGGTCCAGACCAAACTAAACCATGGTCGGCAGGCTCTTCTTGTGTTGCAAGACCGGGAAAGCTCCTTTTAAGGAACAGCTCGGTGCTTCATGTGTAGGCTACATGAGAGAGTGACAGTGACAGTGAGTGACGATGAATGCGGTGAATATCGTTTTTATTTTAGATTTTGATTGGTTTAACATTAAGCCAAGGGAAGGAATTCTGGATGATTAGAATTAAAATGACAAGTTACAGTAACATAGTGTAGGTTCTACTTGGGGGCCCGCCCAGGTAGATTGAGACCCGCCCAGGTAGATAAAATCCGAATCACATTTTTTTCCAATCAACAAAGTTAATTGAAAATGAGCATCATGGCTACACTTTCCCGTCATGTGTTTTAAATTCAAAAAGCAGTTTGTTGAATTGTAGCAGAATACTGAAAGCAGCAGAAAGGCAGAACTGAGGGTTAGGGTTAGGGGTTAAGTTTAATATCTGTTTATTTATTGCAAGTAATATCGTTATTGCGATATTCAACAACGTTATGGCATATTGCATGTGTTCCTCATGTCGTGCAGCCCCAATAACTACCCTGAAGTTGCGTCTGATGCAGTATAGTGTCGCAATATTTTAATCTGAATCATCGTTTAGTCTAATTTGTTTGATATTTAAATAGTTAGGCTATTCTTTCTAAATTATTGGTTAATAACATTACATTCAGTCAGTCTTAGAAGGCTGTCAGGTTAGTTTTGCCACAGCAACTCCTCATTGCATCTTTCATAAAAATGATTTCCGTTACAACACTCTATAATTTACAAGGACATAACAGTTCTTGTAGTTCCCTTCTGAGCAAGCAACAGTGCGACAGTGGCGAGGAAAAACTCCTTTTAGGAAGTAACCTCGGACAGACCCAGGCTCTTGGTAGGCGGTGTCTGACGGCCGGTTGGGGTTGAAATGAATAGTGGCAAAATCTTTTACAATAAAAGATAATGGAACAGTGACTACCATTGACAGATACTGTACCATGAGTTGGGTTATTGGAATTGAGAGCTGTTATTTAAAATGGCTGATGTGCGTTATATGTAAGCAGTGTTGCGTCATTGTTGACCATCCAGCCCCTCTATCCTTCACCTTTGTCTTACCCCACCCTCAAGTTATTTCAGAAGATTTCCTGTACAGCTCTTTGACCCCAGTTAATCGGTTCAGCCCAACATCCCATGACACCATATAATGTCAACCTATAATGTCCTTTCAACAAGCTTTATGTTGGTATCACAACTAGGGACCAACCGACCGGTTTGTCAAGGCCAATACCAATTATTAGTAAATAATTAAACCGATAACCAGAGATGGCAAAAGTACTCACTTCCCGTACTCAAGTAGAAGTACAGATACTTGTGTTAAAAAAGTACTGATTTAACTTATTTACTAAAATAAAAGTAACAAAGTACAGGCTTGGAAGTTTACTTAAAGGTATAAAAGTAAAAGTAGCCTTGCGAATGAGAAAATGAACTGACAGCTAGTAAATCTTTGAACATGGAGTGCTAATAATAAGAAAAAGAAATATGTCAGGCTCACAATGTTTTCTTCATTTTCAATCATGTCGTCCATACTACTAGGCTAACGTTACCGCAATCAAGCCGCAATGATTTGCCGCTGAATCTGTCGAGTCGTCTTGTAGTGGTGAGGAAGTGCAACATATATTCCCATCCGATTGAATTTGTATGATGATTTGTATGTATAATTTGAAACCAAATTACAAGCCAATTTTGTAAAATGTAAGGAGTAAAAGTAAAAAGTCAGCACAAAAATAAATAAACATAAAAAAATATATCTGAAAAATCTACTTGAGTACAGTAACAAAGTATTTGTACTTTACGATAACCGATATTGGAACCAATATGCATTTACAGTAAAATTAAAATCTTTTAAATTAAAAATTAAATTGTTTTAATGTTACAAACTCCAACACAAAACTTTATTTAAATTCTTAAGTAATTATTTAATAAATTAGAAACTTTCAACAAATACACAGTGAAAGATGTGTCAGTGTCAGATAGTGTGGGGAGTGAAACCGAAGCGGAGAGACAGACACAGAGCTGTAGTAGAGCCAGATTATCGCACTTTTTAATTAACTAACTTCATCGGTTATAAGGCAAATTAAACACGGATACAGATAATCTGAAAAACTGTCAAAAAACATCCCACTAATTAGCCAGGGCCGAATGAAAGAGGGTCAAACTGCAGTCTGGACCCCTACCCGTATTCAGCTTCTTCTTCATGTGTTTTTGATTGTTAAAGCATCATTATCCATCATCATGCTAAAGTTAAATTGGCACAAATTTGAGACACATTGTCTTTTGCTGTAATCACAACCAAGTTCAGTCCCCTATCGCCCTCATTATCAATTTTATTCACCACGTTCATTTAGTTAATCCACCCATATTTTCCTCCTCCTGCTCGTCTCCCAGTGCAGTCTGACTGTAGTTTCTGTGTTGTGATGGTACCAGGCCACATCGCCACGTCCTTTGTCTCTCATTCTTTGATGTTTTTCTTCTGACTGGGGCAGAGCACTCCTTGACCCTGATCTCCTCTGTAAAATAAGATTTTGCCCTTTTTCTAATAACGCATCTCTGAGTTGTTTCCTTATTCTTCAAATTCAATTGTCATTCATGGTTTCAGAAACATGGTGAGCTGGCAGTAAGATTAAGACCATTCTGGTGTGTCATGAGAAGCAAAGTTGAAGATTGTATAAATTCACCTTTCCGAGTCAATAATCTACCCTAAATATCATGGACAAAGGTGAAATGATGTAATGGATAAAGGATAAAGGAGTTTTGCAGGTTTAAAGTTATAATTAACGCTTTCCTTTTCAAACTATGTGTTGACTAATACAATATTAATTCTTCTCGATCATCACCTATGGACCTACTAGAAGTGTGTGGTGGTGTCTGTATCTGCAGAGACTCTGTCTTCTGCCTCTTTTTGTTTTTTTGGTGTATGTGTGTTTCTTCTGTTCATTTGTTCATTCTCTAGCTTGCTCAATCACCACTGTGTTCTCTGTCCCTCCCACTCTCTCTCTCTCTGGCTCTAAGTCAGGAAGGAGCGGCCAACTTTGAACAACTTTGTATGTTTATCAGAATGAAGTTTATTGCCAAAGTTATACTAACAAGGAATTTTCCTTGGTGGTTGGTGCATATATAAACTAACACACATATTAAACAACATGAAATAAACAATAAATAGACAAACAGTAAGCCAATACTCACTACATATACTACCTGTAAGGTGTTTCTCAAATAAATGTTGTCTAAGCTAATTGAATGTTATTAATCACTATATACTGTAATCTAGAGCAGTATAGGGAAAGGTCTTTAAAGTATCCGTCCTCAGTATAATGCATGTGTCATTATTGATATGACAATGGGTCAACATGGAGTGAGAGGTATGTTAACACCACAGGCATAACAGCCGTTGTCTCAGCTCCGGTCTGAAGAGTGTACACAGGCACTCCTGGATCGACAGAAACACAGAACAAGGCCAGCAGTCACTTACAGAAGTTCCTCTTCCTGCATTCAGTGTTTACTTAGTAGTGTTTATCTAGTAAACTGTCTGCTTCTCATTTGTTTGTTATTTATTACTTAATTGTTTGTAGCATTATGGCTTTACATTCAGGCAATAATGTAGAGGATGTGCCAGAGCAGATGACTGATGCTGAGCTGATTTCACAGATGGACTGAAAGATAAAAGGTCAGAAAGATTGTGACAGAGCACTGTGAGTCAGAGAGGAAGTCCTCACCTCCCTTGGACACCGTTTAGATGTTGCCATGGCAGCCTTTACCAAGTTACGGTGCCTGAGCTTGGATTTCACTAGCAATATTAAGATAAATATCTATGCATTGGATTCCTTTTCTGTCCCAATAGCCAGGCATTGTTCCACAACAGCCACAGTCCTGTTCTGAGAACAAATTAAAAAATATTGGGCAACATAACATTTACAATAAAATCCAGTATGGTTAGTGCCTAACTGTAAGTTTTGAGACTGTAAATTGTAGAGCTACTAAGCAACTATTATATCAAGTGTGCTTCAGTCAGTTTTCAATGTCTTTGCATCAGAAAAGAGGAATTCTCACAACTTACTTGTGACTGCTGTTCCTCTTCGGTTATAGATTATTGTTAAATTTTTTGTCAGTGTAGCTGCATTTAAATGTGCTGTTTCTGCTAAATACTGTAATGTTTGTTCCGTAGTACATTGTTTGCCCACATCCTGAAGATTACTGTTTTAGACATTTGCACAGACACATCCACCAAAAATGATTATATTGGTATATATTGGTCTTTATACCAATGAAATTTGTATTCATGTTATGATAGATACCAATAAGGTTGCCACCATACCATGCAGTGGTGTAAATTATCATACAAGTACATTTACTTGAATACAATTTTGACTTGCTTGTACTTTACTTGGAATCTTATGCCACCTTATACTTCTACTCTACTACATTTGAGGCTGAGGTTGACTTCTTGAACCCAGATGTGCCACTGTCAAGACAAAAAAAAAATACATCTATTTTTACACACAACTGGATTAATAATAATGATTTATACTTTATTAATCACACAAGGGAAATTACAATGTTGTCACTCTGTTGTTATTATATGCATTACACACAGGCCTGAATTACACACATGCACAGTACCTATACATGCACTAATGAGAGATGAGTGAGCGGGCCACAGCTGTCGATGGACAGGCACCCAGAGCACCCCAAGAGTGCCCATGAGGTGAACTGGCACCTTTCCAGCTACCATGACTAAACTATGTACTACACTACTGAGGCTTATTCATCGTCAATGGCACTTTAAGCATGTGGTTGTTGTTACACTTTCTTTCCACTAGAGAGACTACCAACATTAGCCTGGCCTTGAAGGGGATCTACGTCACTATTTCTGGCACGCAACTTTGTTTACATTAATTTTTCCCAACGAGCACACAGCGACAAACAAATCAACAGAGAACTCTGTAATGAAATATCATATAACAAGTGTAAAGCAAGTGTATTAAAGTGGCTGTTAAACAAGTGTAAAACAAGTGTATTAAAGTGGCTGTAAAGCAAGTGTATTAAAGTGGCTGTAAAACAAGTGTAAAACAAGTGTATTAAAGTGGCTGTAAAACAAGTGTAAAGCAAGTGTATTAAAGCCGCTCTGTTGAGGCAAAGAAAGCATGTTAGAAAGCACAGCCGAAACGATTTGTCATAAACTAGCTAGCTAAGTAACAAGACTGTTAGCCACGATGCTAACGGCATTGATAACTAAGCCAAATGGTGCTGTCACTACTGTTTTAGTGATTTGTAAGCAACCTGTTTCTTGCAGATTGCCACGTTACTGAGAATACAGCTGTCATAAGGTAATATCTGAAGTTGAAGCTAACTCTGACAGCTCTGGCAGCTAACAAAAACTTTAGCTTTCTCCATGAAGCTCCCAGCTAAGCTCCTATAACTTGCGATGCAGTAAGGAAACCAGAACAAGCTATCTATTGATAACTTAAAGCCCATGTTGCAAGTTAACCACCACTGTTGATTATTGGGTACAAAAAACACTCAAGATATGTATATCATTTTTAAAAATGTCTCCAAATAGTGTTAAAAGTTAGTTTTTGGTCATTTTTGGTGTTCGCCGGGTTTATGAAGTCAATTCGGCGATGACGTACCGTAGGGGGAGTTAAGTCTCAGCCTGGCACTAGAACTACAGTGACTGACTGGGATGTGGAAGAGGAGGAAAGGCCAGCAGCCGAATAATTACTAACCTACGAATTGTCAAGATTGTGGGGAAGTCTCCTTCATTTATCTCCTTTATTTAGCAAAGCAGCAGTGACTTTACTTTTTACTGTCCGTGAATAGCACAAAGTGAACGTAAACGTATTCCTTCGATCTAGTGACAGGGATCATGTCGTTAGTTCAGATAAGTACTGGTACACTGTGAAAACGTGTCGCTGTTTGGCCGGTGCTTGTGTGTGTGGCGGCGAAGCTGCGGTGTAGAGCGGGTGCTGTAGGCGAGTGAGCCTCCGGTCGGGAAGCGAGCCCCTCCGGTCGGGGAGCGAGCCCCTCCGGTCGGGGAGCGAGCCTCCGGTCGGGGAGCGAGCGCCTCCGGTCGGGGAGCGAGCCCCTCCGGTCGGGGAGCGCGCGCCTCCGGTCGGGGAGCCAGCCCCTCCGGTCGGGAAGCGAGCCCCGCGATCAGCTGATCTGAAGATGCCTAAATCCGTTTGTGACATTTCAGACAGGATCATGGTCCTCCCCAACCAGCACGCACCAGGATTGTAATTGTTTATATTTCAAACGTCACTGCAGGTTGATTGTGGGCGACAACGCGGTCGTGTTAGCTTACCGAAACTCTACTGCCGAAGTTGCTGGCTGGCTACGCGACGTTAGCTATATCCGCTAGCATCCGTACAGGCTAACTATAGCCAGTTAGCTTTGTGTATAACGTAACAAACCCCCCATCTCGTAGGAGCGAAGCTTACTTTTTCATTCAATACAATTATGGTACAAAAGGTGCACTAATGCCACATGTATGATGTTGACAACATGGACGCATATATAGGCAACACCACAGGCAGTCGTAATATTTACCTAGCAGGCTAGGCTAACGCTGTTGTGCTAACGTCCGACGGCGTATCGTTAGCTAGCAGTCTAAACTTGTGAAAAGCCAAACAACATCCCCGTCTAAGCTGTGTTTCACTTTCCCTCCAATATCATTATAAATATAATAAAGTCGCATGGACTCGATCGAGACCATAGACTGTTAATATTAAAAGACCAGAAGCCACATTAGGCCAGACCAGTGGTAAATACAACGCAGGCTGCTCTGTTATCTCCCTAATGTGACGTCATGCAATGCATTGTGCGGGGAAAATGAAACACTGTAAAATTGTGCCTAATTTTTGCATTATATTCAATTTTGCGATATCCAACACCATCAAATACAATGGATAACAGTTCAAATATTTACTACCAACAAGCAAATTGCACAAATTTGTTGCAAAATTAAACCTGCAACATGGACTTTAAGCATTTTGGCTCTGTGGATAATGATGTTAAAGTCATGTTAAAACTATTTCCCACCCTTCTTTTGATTCCCAGCCGTAGCTTGTCATTTCCAGTTAGCTCCGTGATCTGAAGACCTCACAACGCTTTGTTTTTCTCACTCCCCCTTACTTATTGTTCATCAGATGTGACATGAAAAAAGCATTTTGTGCGTGAGTGGCTACTTTCCCAAACTCTTGTAGCTTTTTAGTAAAAAATAAACTTGCAAAATGTCAAGAAATTTCAGTAGAAAAATACAACCATTAACCTTCTGATTTTGTCTCTTTCACAAATCAAGACTCAATTAATTGGTAACTCGTCACAAAACAGCTTGAAACTGTAGTGACTGTATAGTTCTTGTGGTGCTGCTGGGTGAAAATATGTAAATGCACCTTAAAGGAGAATTCCGGACAATTTTGATGTTAATCTTGATCGTTATAAATATGCGTGTACTTTCAATTGAAAAAACCCCGACCTGAATCGGTGCAGGCAACACAGAGTATCTGCAGCTATGTGTACGAGCTTCCACTGAGCTAAAACGGCAGTTGTCGGGGCAAGTTTAAGAGTGCCTTTGTGCCTCTTAACAGACACAAAATGCAATTAAAATGTCCGTACAACATGAACAGGGCCCTTACCTGACAACAATATGTGTTTTCAACTCATACAATTCACCTACCCTGTCTCTATCCTGCCGGTAACTAGCTTGCCCTGTTAGCTGTTAGCTGCTAGCTGGCGTTCGTAATGTTCAGCCAGGCTTCTGTAATAATCATCATGCAGCAGTTCCGTGTGTATTTGTAGCTCATCCATTTTGTGTGTGATCTGGTGAAATTTACTTTTTATTGTCAGCCAAGAAGTACACACTCACCTTTTCTGCCAAGTATCCAATTATAAAATGGACTAATGGAATTATATTAAATATTAATTAAATTAAATGGAATTAGCTACCAAAACATAAATATTGATAGATGGATTGGTAATGAAAATAATCAATGAGAGCAATTATATTGTGTTATGTACATCCAAATAGGCCTGCACGATACTGGGAAAATCTGACATTGCGATATTTTTTCCCTTGCAATATATATTTCGATTTGAAAAAAGAAAAAGTAATTTTTAAAGATGACATAAATATCTCTATTTGGAAATAATAAATCATTCTCGACTACTGCAGTGTTTTTTTTAGGGGAGTGCATCTACATAGAAGAAAAAAATGAAAAAGGATGTTTTCAATGTGAACCATTCTTTGTTGAACTTTAATGCTTTACAAACACCAAAGCAAATAAGCGCTGTGACTAACGTTACTCTTCTGAAGTGGTTTTGGAGAGGGAAATTAGGTAGAAATACGCTGGTTGACTAGCATGACACCATTGTATTCATATAATAATCAATCCAGGCTAACATGAATGACAGTGACAGCATGTTGCTTCCTCAAAATTTCAGGTTGTGGTCGACTAGCGGGGCCAGCTCGTTAGTTTTATAAATCGATCAGACCTGCATTTCATGCGCACTAGCAACAAACTCTGTGTATCCAAGAACAATTAAATCAGTGTAAATGATGTTAGATCAGACACAGACTTCTATAGTAGATTAGTGTTACGTTTCCAGTGTCGCGGCTCCAAACCGTAACGTTAGATGCTAAAACAAGCCCTACACCCAAACTATGATGACATATCCCTTCTGCTGGAAAAAGTTGCACCAACTACAACAAGGACTGTGTATTGTTTGCTGGCTAAATGAAAAAGAAGTTTACGATGGGTATTCTCCTGTCTATTATTTAGTCTATGTATGAGAGTATCAAATGAGGAGATTTCTGCTATTGAACTACTCGTTGTGGCTTGAGGGAAACTTTGCATAAGGAACCTAACAATAACTTATTTTGCTGTTTTGATGACAACTTTGCACTTTCAGACTTTGGAGAGAAGAGTTTTCTAGTGCTGTAAATATGTGACTCCAGAAGGTTTCAATTGGGCTAAATGACATAAGATTTGACATATTATTCAGACAAAGATTCTTCTTTGCTTGTAGTGGAGGATGGAAAGGTGAGGGGCTGAAAAGAAACTCATTTGGGAAATTCAAAGCCACAGCACCATATGTACCTCCACCTGTTCACACCCATTGGAACACTCATGTTTTCTTGCACTCACACACCTGAATAACAAAGACACAGACCTTGTTGTAGTTTCCAGCAGAGGGGATATGTCATCATAGTTTGGGTGTACATAACACAATATAATGTTCTCAATGATTAATCCATCTATCAATATTTATTTTTGATAGCTAATTCCATTGTTTAGTTCATTTTATAATCGGATACCTGGCAGAATAGGTGAGTGTGTTCTTCTTGGCTGACAATAAAAAGCAGAATTTTAAAGAAATACAATGGAGCCTTTGTGTTTAAAAATCTATCTGATCTATACTCAGTTACAAAATACCCTAGAAAGATAAAAAAGTATAATAAAGAGTGTAGAGTAAAATTTGCTAGCATTGCCAAGGCCTTGTGTTTCCTTTCTAAGTTGTGCTTAAATATAATTTTTTTAAAGAAATGGTAATATCAAGTAATTCAATCGGGAGAGACATGTTTGCAGATATGCAAATAAGGTTTATTGTACAGCTAAATAAAATGTACAAAGTCTTTGGCGATTAGACTCCATCGCTATATGAATATTTCATATGTATAGAGGTAGAGATCCATCAGACCCCCCGATGGAATCTAGACACCAGTGGTGGCGACGAAGGAGCCAGATGACCAGACGGAGGCACCGGACCGGTCAGCTGGAGTAGATGACTGGAGGCGGAGGGTTGCACTCTTTGCCTTCAATGACAGATGAATAGCAAGGGCAGAAACAGATTATTTAAAGCAGGGTTGTGACTCTGTGATTGACCCTTGCCATTTGTGTAACAATTCTGATTGGTTTAGCAGGAAGGTGAAAACCTCCAACAGCTGATTGGAGTTAGGTAGAGCATTGATTAAGAGTGAGGCCTTCCTAAAAGGATGTACGCCGAGATACATTTCAATCAGGAGACTAGTTGCAGATATACTACTAGCAGCATCAGTTATACACAGCATGATAAAATATACATTTATTTGGATAACAGCTTGATTAAGGAGAGCATCGATTCAAAAGTTATGGCCTTCCTGAAAGATTTTACGCTGAGCTACTGTACAATTGTACCTCTTTATTTTAAAGAATTGCAACAAAATAACTTGTCCCGTCCTACACCACTGCATCTGCCTCAATGTTCCTCTTCTAAAAACCTGCTGACACAGTGCCTTCATGCAATGTTATTAACACACACATGCAATGTTATTAACACACACACACACACACACACACACACACACACACACACACACACACACACACACACACACACACACACAGTTCCTATCTATGTTTGTTCCCTTTGTCAGCTGCTTGAGCATGTTTGGCTTCTGAGCATTATGAGTAGTGGGTAGATATGAGGTGTGTGTACTCTCAGCATTAAAGACATGTACTTTAAGGTGGTATGTACATAGGTTTGCACATATTTGTCCAGCCAGAGTTGTAAGGTTTGTGTTTGCATTGCCTGTTTGGCAAGCGTGTTGCCTGTTTGGCAAGCACAACATATGTCAGTGTAGGCTATACAATTAACACAATTTCTTGTTGCTTACACACAAA
This sequence comes from Etheostoma perlongum, assembly GCA_026937815.1. Lineage (NCBI taxonomy): Eukaryota > Metazoa > Chordata > Actinopteri > Perciformes > Percidae > Etheostoma > Etheostoma perlongum. Next base: position 8,183,954 of record CM049378.1, on the reverse strand, counting down.
ATGCATACAGTTAACACAAAATTTAAAATGTTTTGACATCTTTTACAAAAAACAATGGATTTTTACTGACTAATTTGCAAATGCTTTCACACTGTATGTCAGAATAGATAACATCATGTTCGAAACCTATCTTAGGCTAAAGTCAAAGTGAACAGCTCTTTATATTGTAAATTGAAAAGCAAATACATCCCCTGCATTTTACATGTATTCCATTGTTACTGTAAATGAGAGAAACAGCTGATTGAAGTTATGCAAATAGATCACTCACAGCTGATTCCCATCTAAGAAACACACTCAGGGGTTGAGGTTCTTTCAATCGCATGACCATCTTTTTTTACAGTAATCTTTATATGTTACAGTAAGTGAGTGTTGTACTTTGACAGCAAAGATTACAGTAACCGAAGTCACATTCCTTAGTTTGATCTGCGATGTCCTGCAGTGTCCTGCTGCATCTCACTACGTCCACCTATGCTCTGCTATGCCACGCTACACCCTGTAACGCCCTGCAATGCCCTGCTATGACAGGAACTACTATGACTTCCATTTGTAGTCACTGTTCCATTATCTTTCATTGTGACTGTTATTGCCATTCTTCATTTCAACCCCAACCGGCTGTCAGACACCGCCTACCAAGAGCCTGGGCCTGTCCCAGGTTTCTTCCTAAAAGGGAATTTTTCCTTGGCACTGTTGCACTAGCTGCTTGCTCTTGGGGGAATTACTAGAATTGTTTGGGCTTTGTAAATTATAGAGTGTGGTCTAGACCTACTCTATCTGTGAAGAGTATAGAGTTAATTTTTGTTAAGATTTGATACTATAAATAAAATTTAATTGAATTGTTTGTTTACGCAAACCTGTCTAAAGCTTATTCTGATATGTACAGTACATACAGTAAAAGAGAACCTATTTTGGGCTGATTTTGTGTGGAAAAGGAACAGTACAGTAAAGATAAAAACAAAGAAAATAAGAACAATTCTTGTTCGAGGGAGAGGAAGACGAGTACCAGGACAATTTTGTATCTGTTTCCTGCTCTTCATAAACCGTACATTCTGTCTCTGCCTGATGTGAGTCAAGTGCAGATTTGAGTCGTGCATGCTCAGATTTAAACTGTTTACGGCATAACATGTCACACATAAATTTGTGAAATACATGAAATAATAAACTTTTCTCATTACAAACAATAACAGACGATGGGAATTCTTTCAAAAACGTTTAAGCTATCTATGATTGTTTGATTGCTAACGTTAGCTCAAAACATCATTCAACAGACAGCCTTTGTTGTGTTTGATTGATAACTTGTAGCCAGCAGTGAACCAACTTGGTTAAGTAGATCCATTTTTACTGTATTGACATTACAGAAGTCTCTCGTTAGCATCTTGTAGATTACTTGTCGCAAAGTGACGCATGCGCAACTCAAATTCGCACTCGACTTACATTGGGGAGTGACACATTCTATAAAGCTGGCTCATTCATTTTTGTATTGAATTTCTGTAGCAAGAGAAACGCATTTACTAAACCCAACAAAACAAAAATGTAGAGGCTTCAAGAGAAGCTGCAGTGTAAAACACAGTCTATGATCAATACAATTTAATAATGATAATAATAACAATATATTGAATTTATGTGTATAAGAATTATGTGAGTTTAGTGTATTGTGTTAGTGTTAAAGTTGTGTTTTGAAAATTAGTGTTGGACTTTAGTTTACAATGTGTGATTTTGCATAAAGCATAAAGTTAACCGTTTTGCCAGTTGTGTGTTGGTGTGTTAAGAGTTTAGGAAAATTGGTAGTATTGAAAAAAAAATAGTTATAGCAATCATAAAAAACTTAAGCCAGTTATGTACATGTATAAAGTGGAATGACCTATAGCTTATTAAACATCACAATCACACTTTATCAATCACAGCCTCGCTCGCGTAGGCCATGGCTGCTGCTACTTATACAGAGGGTGTGTCTGCTTATTTCTTTCTCCAACAGAAAGCTATCATAATGCTTGTTGTGTGTGTGTTTTGTGTTTGTTTTGCTGTGCTGCCCTGTGTGAATGTTTTGATATCAGATCTCTATCACCATGTACAGTATCACCTATGACAACACTAAACAAATACCGTACAAAAAGGACACTGTACTCAATATTTTTCTGCTCTTGATTGATATTGATATTCTCTTTTTCGTTACTTTCATTTTGCTCTTAAGCTACTTCTCTTTTGCTTTATTTGATGAACATTTTCACATTTTGTGTAATCAAATGTATGCCATTTATGTATGCCATATGCAGTCAGTTATTATATTCTTTATAGACGTTCTATTGACGATACTGTAAACCAAGCTGGGTAATACAATATCACTACTGTACTTAAAAACAGGATTAAACAAGTATTAATCTCATATTACTTCAACGTCAACATCAATTTTATTCTTCCAAGAAGGACGAGAAAGGTTAATGGCACCTTTGTTTGTTTCTTTTGTTTTAGTACACTGTGATAATGGGGGGGTGGGGGGGGGTGGGGGGTGTAATGTTGCTTGTGTTAAATTGCCAAGGTGATGTTAGAAACAAACCAAAGGGGACCCGTGTGTGTGTGTGTGTGTGTGTGTGTGTGTGTTTTTGGCGTTGCGTTGTATGTGCGCTCCTGCATGTGTCTGAAACCAATCCGCTGATAAATATTTCACTGATGGGAATTGACAGCCAGTGGCAAAGTCAAAGGATGAATAAAGAGGCAGCTAATTGAAGTTCATAAGGAAGATGATAATAAAAGTTTTGTTGCAAAGAATAAGAAATAAATAAAAATATAAAATAATAAAAAATAAAATAATAATAAAAGAGTGGGGTTTCTCTGGGTTGGTCATTGAGTGTTTTTTATAAAGGAACACTTCATTATTGTCTCTATTATCCGTCATGTCTAAACCTTCCAAGGTAGACTTACCATGAGCTACATGATTGTGAACGATGGTTTATGTCCCTATAAAAAAAAAATGGTTAGCTAGTGCCCCCTACAAAATTTAAAAAATTGAGCCCCTGCAGTACGTTTAATAGTTCCTTATGTATTTATAAATCTCATATCTTCTCCAATTTATGGCTTAATTTACTGCTTCCATCTGTCAGTTGAGCATTGAGCTGCTTATATCTTGCTTGACCAGCGTTAACAGTAAGGTAACCACAATAGCAACACAAGGAAATTGTGTATTAAGTCATATGTTGCTGCGCTACCAATTTGATCTGGTGGGGCTTACCTATACGCTGTCTCGGTTCTGGAACCATACTCGGGCGGGTGTGGGGATACTCGCAAGCCCCTGGCTGAGCGCTGCTATGTTGGAGTTTACCCCGAGGGTTGCTAGAGGGTCGCTTCCCTACGCCTGTGGGTCGTGGGGGAGGGGGGGAGGGATGTTTGTTGTTTGTGTATATGCACCAAAAAAAGGCTCGGAGTATTCGGCATCCTTGGAGACCTTGAATGGAGTCCTGCGTGGGGCTCCAGTGGGGGACTCCATAGTTCTGCTGGGGGATTTCAACGCACATGTGGGCAATAATGGAGACACATGGAGAGGCGTGATTGGGAGGAACAGCCTCCCTGATCTGAATCTGAGTGGTTGTTTGTTGTTGGACTTCTGTGCTAGTCATGGATTGTCCATAAAAAACACCATGTTCAAACGTAGGGATGCTCATAAGTGTACTTGGTACCAGAGCACCCTAGGCCGAAGATCAGTGATCGATTTTATAATTGTTTCAACTGGTGTGAGGCCGTATGTTTTGGACACTTGGGTGAAGAGAGGGGCGGAGCTGTCAACTGGTGGTGAGTTGGGTCAGGGGGTGGAGGAAGACTCTGGACAGACCTGGTAAGCCCAAACGGGTAGTGTGGGTAAATTGGTAACATCTGGAGGAGACCCCTGTGTGACAGACTTTCAACTCACACCTCCGGCGGAGCTTTTCACATATCTCTGTGGAGGCTGGGGACATTGAATCTGATTGGACAATGTTCAAAGTTTCCATTGCTGAAGCTGCAGCGGGGAGCTATGGTCTTAGGGTCTTAGGTGCCTCAAGTGGCGGTAACCCACGAACATCGTGGTGGACACCGGTGGTCAGGGAAGCTGTCCGACTGAAGGAGTCTTTCCAGAATATGTTATCCCGGAGAACTCCACAGGCAGTTGGGTACTGAAGGGCCCAAAGGGCTGCAGCCTCTCCCCGTGAAAGAGGCAAAGCAGCGGGTGTGGGAGAAGTTTGGAGAAGATATGGAGACAGATTTTCGGTCGCCACTAGACCTGCAGAATAGTGGAAAAAATCTGCCATTGCAATATTTTTTCCCTGCAATATACAGTATATTGCAAAAAGTAATTTTTAAAAGATTACATGAATACACAAATCTTATGTGGACTTTTTAATTAATTAATTTTTCTTAAGTAGTCATAGCCCAGAAATCCGGCCCCAGGCCTGAGTACTTTAAGCTTTGCATTAGTGCGTTCCTCTCATATGATTGGTAGGTGAAATCAATTGACTCAAACATATTAAACCGCATGCAAGTTCCCAGATTTATTTATGTATTTTTCATCACGACCGCACGCAGGAGATCTGGCACGGTGTCGGAATACTTAAAGCCCTGAGATTAGTGTTACGTTTCCTGGATTGTTGTCAATTTCCCTGTTGGAAGTTGCTGAGGTAGTTAAACAACTCCACAGTGGAAAAGCCCCAGGGATTGATGAGGTCCATCCAGAAATGCTGAAAGCTTTGGGTGTGGAGGGGCTGTCTTGAATAACACGTCTCTTCAATATTGCAAGGAAGTTTGGGACAGTGCCTTAGGGTGGTTCCCCTCTTCGAAAAGGAGAACCAGATGGTGCGTGCCAATTACAGGGGTATCACACTTCTTAGCCTCCCTGGTAAAGTCTACTCCAAGGTGCGGGAAAGGAGGGTTCGGCTGATAGAGGAACAATGCGGATTCCGTCCTGGTCGTGGAACAACGGATCAGCTATTCACTCTTGCAAGGATCCTGGAGGGAGCCTGGGAGTAATCCAACCGGTCTACATGTGTTTTGTGGATCTGGAGAAGGTGTATGACTGGGTCCCTCGGGAGATACTGTGGGAAGTGCTGCGGGAGTATGGGGTGAGGGGGTCCCTTCTCAGGGCCATCCAATCTCTGTATGACCAAAGCGGGAGCTGTGTCCAGGTTCTTGGCAGTAAGTCAGACTTGTTCCAGGTGAGGGCTGCGCTTTGTCCCCAATCGTGTTTGTAGTATTTATGGACAGGATATCGAGGCGTAGTCGGGGTGGGGAGGGGTTGCAGTTTGGTGGGCTGGCAATCTTACTGCTGCTCTTTGCAGATGATGTGGTCCTGATGGCATCATCGGCTTGTGACTTTCAGCACTCACTGGATTGGTTTGCAGCCGAGTGTGAAGCAGCTGGGATGAGGATCAGCACCTCTAATTCTGAGGCCATGGTTCTCAGCAGGAAACAAATGGAGTGTCTACTCCATGTAGGGAATGAGTCCTTACCCCAAGTGAAGGAGTTATAATACCTTATGGTCTTGTTCACGGGTGAGGGGACAATGGAGCGTGAGATTGGTCTGAGAATCGGCACAGCAGGTGCGGTATTACAATCAACGTATTGCACTGTTGTGATGAAAAGAGAGCAAAGCCCTTGATCTACCGGTCAGTTTTTGTTCCTACCCTCACCTATGGTCGTGAAGGCTGGGTCGTGTCCGAAAGAGGTGGCTGACATCTCCCTTGGAGATGCTCAGAGAAGCTCAGTCACCCGTGAGGAGCTCGGAATAGAGCCGCTGCTCCTTTGCATTGAAAGGAGCCAAATGAGGTGATTTGGGCATAGGGTAAAGATGTCCCCTGGGCTCCTCCCATAGGGAGGTGTTCCAGGCACGCTCAGCTGTGGACCTGCATCTCTTCATCACTGTTTGTGTCTTTTAATTGACTCGGTTAACGTTGATGCTACCTCTTGCTTCACATTGTAAAATGCAGCAACAAGAAAACATATGGATAGATACTTGCTTGTAAAAGCATATTAACATATTTATTTAACAGCATTATTGCATTTTGCATCAAGATCTTGAGATCTATCAGGCTGTTCCCTTATAGATCTACAGCAGTGTGTGTGAGTTCTTAGGGTAAGTGAAGTAAAAGCACAAGTTTCCTTCAAATTGGCCCACAACAGCCTTTTTCAGTTTTACTGTGGAATCAGTGGAGAGATTTGAGGTTTGAAAACAGTTTGAATATTTAATTTTACTCCCTACGCTAAACATTTAATATATTCTGTGGTAATGCGGTTACATTTAATGTATATTTTCCCTTAATTTAAGGGCACAACATAAAGAGGTGGTTGACTCCCACTTATCCAGTTTCTCACAGCTCTAATCATGAGTCTACCTTGCTGTTGTAATTATTTTTGGCTTATGTCTTGCTTTTCTTCAGACTCTGAGAGAGAGGAGGAAGGCCAGTGATCAGACAGAAGAAAAGATGGCAGAAAAAATGACAGACAAGAAGATAAAAGAGGAGGATGAGAATGCCCCATATAACCGCTGCAGCCCTGTGGACCTGGACAAGGTTTGTGTGTGTGTCTGTGTGTGTTTTTGTGTTTTTTTTTGTGTGATAGCAAGAAGATGTTTGCTGAAATTGGTTGTGGTTACTGTCGGTACACAATCCGTTCTGCCTGCACTTTAATATTATTTTAATTTAAAACACCGCACGATCTGTCCCACAATAGCGCTCTGCCATTAGCCTCTACCGGAAAGATAATGTTAGTTTAGCTAACAGATAATTCGGCTAACCGCTAGCTGAGACAGCGTGTAAAAGACCCTCAAATATCATATACAGTACAGGCCAAAAGTTTGGACACACCTTTTCATTATTTTCATGACTATTTACATTGTAGATTATCACTGAAGGCATAAAAACTATGAATGAACACATGTGGAATTATGTACTTAACAAAAAAGTGTGAAATAACTGAAAACATGTCTTATATTCTAGTTTCTTCAAAGTAGCCACCCTTTGCTCTGATTACTGCTTTGTACACTCTTGGCATTCTCTTGATGAGCTTCAAGAGGTAGTCACCTGAAATGATTTCCCAACAGTCTTAAAGGAGTTCCCAGAGATGCTCAGCACTTGTCGGCCCTTTTGCCTTCACTCTGCGGTCCAGCTCTCCCCAAACCATCTCAATTGGGTTCAGGTCCGGTGACTGTGGAGGCGCAGCACTCCATCAATCTCCTTCTTGGTCAAATAGCCCTTACACAGCCGGGAGGTGTATTTGGGGTCATTGTCCTGTTGAAAAATAAATGATGGTCCAACTAAACGCAAACTGGATGGGATGGCATGTTGCTGCAGGATGCTGTGGTAGCCATGCTGGTTCAGTATGCCTTCAATTTTGAATAAATCCCCAATAGTGTATATATCTAAATATACTGTATATAATTTAGCTGTAGCCTGCTTTTCCCACTGTTTAGTTTGAGTAACGTTATTTTAGACTGAATCAAGCTGTCCGGTGGAGGCTAATGACAGACCGCTACTGTGGAACAGACTTTCTTTAACTGTCTATGGGAACAGATCGTGCAGTGTTGTAAATCGTAGTACATCATGATTATCATGTACTGCACATGAGCAGGACAGATTGTGCATGCAGAACGGATCGTGTACCGACAGTTACCCTGCTCTGGACGGGATTGAGAGCAACCAACAGAACAGAGAAGACCAAACTTGTGTGTGTGTGTGTGTGACCGCGTTTGTGTGTGTGTGTGTGTGTGTGTGTGTGTGTGTGTGTGTGTGTGTGTGGGGGGGGATTCGGTGGGCTCTTCTTGTCTTGATCTTTATATCTGCCAGTTTCGGGAGCTACTTAGGCAAGGAGCGCAAGAGATACAGAATAGCATCAGCACCTTCTAGCCCCTCTTTCAGCCCGACAATGCGGATGTTGCATCATCATCAGCACCTTCAGATTCTGTCTTCCATATCTACTAGATTCACCTCCAGCTCTTGAAAAGCATGGCCATGGCTGTCAATATGTATTTAAATATTAATGAGTGTAATAAGTTTTCCCCAGTAGCCAAAATGAGGAGTAAGAGGACTCATAGAAGAGTAAAAGTTAACATGAGGTAGTACATCCGTTTTAACTATTGATATACGTGCTTTGATGTCATGAGAGGTTTTTCTTTGCAGCAGGTAGGGTGTAGGGCAGTAGAACAGCCAAAACGTGGTTGCAAGCAAACAGAAGTTTTTATTTTAGAGCAGCCTTTTTCAGAAAATAGTCCAACACAAAACAGTAAATCCAACTTCAAATATATTCACAAAGTCCTGGAAACTTTGGTTCTTTTTATAATGTTGGTTTCTCCACAAACTCTTTTTGCGCTCTGCCTCTGCTCTCTTCGTTCACTCTCAGTGCCTAAGCACCTGCTTTGATCAAGGGACCAAGGCATTTGCACGTCCCCTGTGCAGTGCATTCTGGTGCCTGTATTTCGGGTGGTGGCCATCTTGTAATTGGATAGACACTCCTGTAGAGGAACATCAGCGTCCCTCTACTACACGTCCCCTTATGATACCACAGGGCTTAAAGTGAATTTGGGAGATTTTACCAATGTTCAAAGTCCTTATCTATACGCTTTTATAAAACTTGAAAGTTTTGTGCTGCAATAGAAGGCAAAGAAGGGAAGATATTAACACTGAGATACCTGAAACTCTTGACTATTGGTATGTGGGAGGGCAGGGGAGATTGAGATGTAACAGAATTTAAATACATCAGTGCTGACTTTGTCCTGTTAATTTTGTAACCAGAAAACAAGCTAAATGAATCAAACGTGGAAAGCAAATGTTGAACTAAGAAACATGTGTTGCCTATGTAGAGAAAGATATCATCAGCATACAATGATATCCAATGATTTGTATTACAAAATATTATGGGAAAATGTAGCCAAAGTAGCCCAAAGATAGTCCCATTCCAACCTATGAAATGCTTTCTCGCATCCAGTGATAGAATCGAGCAGGTTGTGTCTATGCTACTTGCCACATGAATTATGTGCAACAGGCGACACACGTTATCCGATGCTAGTCAAGTTTTAATAAAACCGGTTATGACCATTATTTATAAGTTTTGTTAGATGTACCTCTAATCAAGCTGCAAGCACTTTAGCATATGATTTAATATCTTCTTTAAGAAGGGAAAGAGGTCTATAATGACCACATTGAGTCAAATATTTATTAGGTTTGGGAAGGACTGTAATTTTGGTGTTAGCATTAATATTGAATTTGTCTTTGACAAAAGCTGTATTAAACATTTCCAATAATGGTCGGCCCAGTTCATCCCAAAAAGCAAGATAAAACTCTGGTGGAATTCCATCCCACCCTGGGGACTTGCCTTTCTTCTTGTTAACAAGGGCTAACCGTAACTCTTCTAGGGAAATAGGGGCTTTGAGCAATTCAGAGTGGTTGTCAGACAAAGAAGGTTAATTGAGTCCCTGAAAAAATGTGTACATGCACCGGTCTCAAATGAGATTTCAGACTTATAAAGGATAGAGTTAAACGACTTGAATTTTGTTTTGATATCCCGGGGGTCACTCAAAGTACACAGAGGTGTTTTAATGGCCATAATATTCTAAACTTTTTCATGTTTTCTCAGTCTCAAAGCCAAAAGATGGCTTGGTCTGCCTCCATTAAAATACCATGAACACTTTATAATAACTACACACAATTCATAATTTATTAAGCATTAGTTACCTATTAGTAACCTAATGTTTTCATAGTAAATAAGCCTATCTAAAAAATATGTTTGTAAGTACATAATTTATACTTAATAGATAATAAAACAACCATTTTAAAATTAAATAATTTCCCATTATAAACCAGACAAAATGCTTTGTTTATCATTTTCAAAGCATTGCTCCAATGTTAATTCTCTTAAATAAAGCATTTAATGGTTTGTTCAAAGTAAAAAAGGCTCTCAAAAATTGTTTATAAATAGAAGTTTACCACTTAATAAGTATTGTGCAAACCATTTATAAATTAAATACTTTTCCCTTTATAAATATCTACAAACTATTAGTATTTTCTCTGTTTTTCATTTGTAAACCGGAGTTCCTATATTCATTCTAATTGGTAAATCGTTTGTAAATACAGTTAGTAAATGCTTTGTTCGTAAGCCCATGTAAAACGTTTATAAGTTGATGTTTTTAATAATTCATAAATGATGCATTAACCATTTATTTATTTCATTATTATTACAAAATATTATTATTTTATTTAAGTGATTTAAGCCTACCATTATTATCTATGTACTCTGGAATGTACAAGGTTGGTTAAAACTAGGAAGTTAATGATTAACATACTATCTAGACTTACATTGTTCATGCCTTAAATAAAAGTATTTAGAAATAGGCTTAAACTAATAGATGGGGTGTTAATAAATCTGTTACAAATACTTACCAATAATGTAATCCATGACTAATTCAGGAGTTACTGTTGGTTAGTTAAATATATTGTGTGAGCCCATCTAGGCTTTACAAATCATTTATAAATGAGTTGCAAAGGCTACCAGTGTGTTGCCTTACTATTTTCTTTTTTCTTGTCCCCCTGTAGTGAATGTGACATACATAATTCCACACACCTTTGATTAGACATGTAATTTACTGGCCTAAGTCACCACAGGTAATGATAACTGTTCGAGGAACATGGCCCCTTTACATGTTGGGGATGCGTGATGACGTGGGACGTTAGCAACACTTGAAATGCATAATATTCTCTTATTGTAAATTAATTACTTTCTGTCTGAGCAAAACATTCATCGCAACTATATGACCTCCCCGTAACACTAACTCAGTATTCTACAGTGGACAGTACAACACAGTAAAGAAAAGACCTTTACAACAGCAGGTTTGGTAGAAACACTACAGTTTTTGTCCAGAGGGGCCGCTGGAATCAACACCAACTGAAAGTTACTGTCACTCCCCAGATCTGAGTCGAGTGCAGATTTGAGTCGTGCATGCTCAGATTTAAACGTTTTACGGCGTAACGTGTCATACTGAAATTTGTGAAATCCATGAAAAAATAAACTTTTCTCATTACAAACAATACCAGAAGATGGGAATCATTTCAAAAACGTTTTAGCTATCTATTGTTGTTTGATTGCTAACGTTAGCTCAAAACGCCATTCAACTGACAACCTTTGTTGTGTTTGATTGCTAACTTGTAGCCAGCAGTGAACCATATAGGCACCAATAGGCACTTTTAAATACATTTTTTTCTTTATTGTTTGAAGCTTTTTAGCACCTTTCATATGAACAGCTGACATTGTAACATTATAAATGACAGAAACCTGGTTCCTGAAACTGGGCTTAGGTCCTTGCACACAGTGTGATGACAGATTCAACAATGTTGCCAGGCACCAGTTTGTTGAATAAAATGCACCTCTCTCATTGTAAACCTAACCTTGACTGGGCGTTCCTTAATGACTTCACAGTGTTTCTGTCTTTACAGAAATTAAGAATCAGTCAGTTGTTGCCATACAATTAATTATTAGTTTGAGTGATTTGTTGGGGCTATAAAATACATAATGTGTGTACATCAAACCACCAAGCAACTGTAAAATAAATATCCAAACAAAACAATCTGGCCATTAAAAAAAAAATAACTGCTGAAAACAATGTGAATGCATCTGATTGCAGTGCTGTTGTTTTGTGCTATACCGCCTGGTAATTTTAAAAAGACAAGACAAAAACAAAGCTGCTGCACAATATAAGCCACAAAGTGCTAAAACGCCACATTATACAAAATACAAGACAAAACTCATAGAAGATAGAATGGCATGTGAGCACGTTTTTTAAAGTAAACGTGATGTGATGTCAGGACAATAATTCACACCAACTAGTAGTTGCCTTGTCTGTATGTAGTTATCTTTTATGTATATATATCACACTTCTTTCTTCATGCCATATTATTTCACTAATGAAAAAAAAGAAGTAGCCACTTTCAGTTAAATTGAGTTCAGTTCAGTTGTATTGTTGATGCAATCCAAAGGCAAACTGGTAACAGGGACGATTCCAGGATTTTTGAAGTGGGGTGGCAGATCTGAATATAATACACATTTTGGATAGACTTGAACGGCATTACTGGGAACGCCTACTAAAACATCTATTGCGGTTTATGTCATTGGGGAAAACAAACCATTATTGAGTGTAGATTTTTTTAGCGGTAAATCTTTACTCTTTTTACTACTACTATTTTTGCTTGGAACAATGCTGAAAAGTTGCTGTGTGGTGTTCTGTGCCTCTAATAAATTAAAAATCACTTGTTTGTGAAAAATTTCCCTTGTCACAAGTGTACTTCTCTTTACCATGTGACAGGCGCTTTCACTTCTTTTTTTTAATTGCAATATGACTTGGCACATACAACAAAGCTTAAGTTCAGGGTGCAGCTTTTTATATAATACTATACAACACCAACAGGTAGTAGAGCCTCAAATTCTCATCATCTTTATTTATAATAAATACAAAGCCAAAACAGACAGATACATACTCCACACGTTCACCGAGGTCTGCATTATGTAGGTGTCAAGCAAAATTTGACAAAGTCATTTTAAGATGTTTTTTTTCTAGGTTTTGTGTCAAATATGAATTAAGAAAAGTACTAATTAATAAATTTTATTTCACGTAATGTATGTTTTACCCAGTGTTTTTTTCTTTTTCTGCAGACTGTGGTTATTATTGTTATTATTATTATTATTGTAGCCTTATTCAATGTACTGCACACCATTTACACTGTCAGCCCAAATGCAGAATAAGCTGCATTACGACTTTGTCCTCAGTAAACAGAGGAATTAAAAGACATGGGAGATGGGTGCAATGCTTTGATGTTGGTAAACACTACAATTATGTAACTGGTAGCTGTCCCAGCAAAAGTGCCACTCCATGCTAAACATATATTGGCTACACATGGTGTGGTAGAATTTAACTGCTGAGGTTGTTTTTGTCTCTAAATCAGGGCAGGTTGTCATATAGGCTGTAACCTGTAATTACTTTTAATCCTCCTAGGCAATCAACCTTTGGTCCCTGTGTCAGTCTGTGCACTGTGTGTCAAGGGAGGCACCAGCTCTTTGGCAATAATCATAATTTCCTCAATAATACACAATAAACACCATTTAGAAGTGTATCAGTTGGGATCATATAATACCATTAGAAGTAATACCATTGAAATTGAAAAACCTGTCAACTGTTTGTCAACTAATTTTATGTGATCTATTATCCTCTGGTCATGCTTTTACTGTACTCACCTTTCCTATGGATATTACACCACTGACCACTGATGAGTGTGAAACTATCATCCACACCAGAGTCTCATGTGTGGCTGTAAAGCATGAGCCAACAGACATAGCTCACTCTCTTGGTGTTTGGACTCAGAATTGTCAATTCTACTCCCATTAACACAACACAATCAAACATACAAGCAGTCACCCCTGGTTTGACAAGTTTTAGAGCAGTTTGAATCAGTTTGAAACTCTCTGCTACCACCTGGTGGATGCAACAAAGTTTCTGATTTAACACTGTTCTGTGTTCTTTTCTAAAGCACAGTCACATTTACCTGTAAAGAATATACAGGTAATTGGTGTGTATCTGTACAGGATTTGGTGGACTGGCGGAAGCCGCTGGCATGGCAGGTGGGCCACCTCAGAGAGAAATATGATGCGTGGGTTCACCAGCCAGTCGACAGACCAATCAGACTGTTTGGAAACCCCTTCCTGGAGGCCAGCACCAAGACTTCATGGTAAGAGACACCACACGTGTGTGTGTGTGTGTGTGTGTGTGTGTGTGTGTGTGTTCGTTCTCTGGTATATGTGGATACAAATTCATATGTGTATTTAAAACCAGGGAAAGAATTTTGAATGTGCTTTACAGTATTTTACAGCAATAGAGGATTGTAATGTAATGTAATGTAATTCCTTTAAATGAAATGTAACCACAACACTCATAAGACATACAGTAGATGTGCACATGCTTGAATGTGTGCCTGTTGATGTGTGTGTGTCCCTCTCTTTTCTCTCCATAGCCCACCTCCTGTGTGTGTGCTTGTGGGTACATTTGTGTGAGTGTACAGTCAATATGATATTTATGAAATATGCATTCAGTTTTAAAGACTTGAAAACAAAACTTGGCTTGATTTTTACATCTTTGTCCATTGCTGAGGTTTCCACATATGAATGTGTGAAATTCTCAGATGCCATTATAAGTTTGATGTAAACCAATTCTGCAGTTTTTGCAATTGAAGTGTTGCTGCAGCAGGGGACTTGTTGACTCTGCTATCGTATCTGTTCACTAATTCCCAACCAGTGGTATTGTACTGATCATATATAATGGTGTCCCTTTATTATTACATTTGGGACATGGGCTGTGGGGGTGCGTCAGACAAAACAAGTTTGGGAACCACTGTACTAACATTCAAACAGTTTTTGTCAGTGATTCCTAAGCCTATTTTAACACTGATTGCTTAACATCTTTTTCCCCTTCATTCTCTTTCATACAATTCCCCACAGTCACACAGCCGTCAAGTTCAACAAGCAGCTACACTGGAGCAGCTGGTGGTTTCAAGATCAACTTCAGAGTCCCTATTCGGGAACACGGAACATGAATTTTTCACTTTACCTTCTTCAGTTTTTTCAGCTTGTCTAAGATCCCTGTTCACCTGGCCATTTGGCTGCAAAACCCTCAATATGATAGAGTAGAAAATATAAAACAAACATGACAGAAAGGACATTTATTTTATTAAAAAGATTAAGAGTATGACCATATTGCTATATGCTCTCTTGCTACAGGTACTGGGTGCCAGTGGTGTGGATTCCTGTTGTGCTTTATTTCACTTGGCACTGCTACACCACCCTGGCTAAGGGCACCACCAGGCTAGAACTCACTTCAGGTATAACACACACACACACACACACACACACACATACACACACACACACAAGTGCCTGCCCTCACACACAGCCAAATTACAATGCATGTTGACATTATGAAAACATTAGCACCAGACATTCTTGAACACTTTCATTTTTAATTTCAATTTAGTTCACATCCACATTCTCAGTTTTGTACGCACACAACAATACAATACATCTTTGTTATCATCCTTTTCATGCCCAGTTAATGTGTGTATATATCTACAGTATGCCAATATTTGTGTTTGTGTGTGTGTGTGTGTGTTCCCAGACTTCTCTATCCCGATCCATGAGCACTTTTTCCCGCTGCTCTTTGTTGGGCTGGTTCTTGTGGTCATTGGTCGAGTACTGCATCCATCGCTTTGTCTTTCACATGAAACCTCCAGCTCATAACTACTACCTCATCACTCTGCACTTCCTCCTGCATGGACAGCACCACAAGGTACAAACACACAACGCCACTGAGGCTGAGGGACAGGGCAGGTCTCACGGCCCTAAAACTGGTTCTATCATAAACGTTTTTTATTATGCATACTTTATGGCACAGTTAATGAATAGCATTATATTGGTAAGAAACAACTGTCTTCCTATTCCTCATAGTTTCAGTTTCGCAATGACTTATGTTTTCTGAATGCAAATAGAGGATTATCACTATTTGGAATTAACATCAATGATTATGATTTTCTTAAAACAAACAAATGCATTTTGTGCTTTTGAAACCCCGAAAATAGTAGATACAAGATGTATCTAAGATGTAAGTCAACATGTGTTAAATAATTCATTCTTTTTGTGGTAGTTTCAATTCAATTTCAATTTCAATTTATTTATAGTATCAATTCACAACAAGAGTTATCTCAAGACACTTTACAGATAGAGTAGGTCTAGACCACACTCCAGAATTTACAAGGACCCAACAGTTTCCTCCAGAGCAAGCAACAGTGCGACAGTGGCGAGGAAAAACTTCCTTTTAGGCAGAAACCTCGGACAGACCCAGGCTCTTGGTAGGCGGTGTCTGACGGGCCGGTTGGGGTTAGAATGAAAAGTGGCAATTACAGTCCCAAAAAAAAATAGTAGTTGTTGGTAGTCCTTTGTAGTAGGCACAGCAGAGCGTAGCAGGAAGAACATGGCATCGCAGAGCGTGTTGCGGGACCATGGCGACAGCTGCAACCATGATTTTGGAGCCTCCCTGATCCAAGGAAACATGCTGGGGGGAAAAAGAACATAAGGACTCCGGGGAATGACTCCCCAGACCTAGGTTAGTAACAAGCATTTCTGGGACATGGATGCACATAATTGGAAAGATAGAAAGATAGAGGAGAGAGGAACTAGGTGTGTCACAGGAAGTCCCAGCTGTCTAAAACTATTACAGCATAACCAAGAGAGACAGTGTAAAGAGAGGAGCCTGGTCAAGCTACAACTCTCCCCAAACCCTTCCTTGGTTAGGGTAGGGGGAGAGACACTTAGGGTTAAGGTCAGGAGGGTCAGGGTTAAGGTCAGGAAGGTCAAAGTGGGGGATAGGATACAGACCCGGGTTAGGGTAGGGGGAGAGAAGGATAGCATTAAGATCAAGACGGTCAAAGTGGGGGATGGGATACAAACCCTGGTTAGGGTAGGGGGAGATAAAATTAGGGTTAGAGTCAGGAAGGTTAGAGAGGGGGATGAGATACAAACCCTGGTTAGGGTAGGGCATATTATTATATATGTCCTAACTATAAGCTTTATCAAAAAGGATAGTCTTAAGTCTACTCTTAAATGTGGAGACGGTGTCTGCCTCCCGAACCCAGACTGGAACCTGGTTCCACAGGAGCCTGATAGCTGAACGCTCTGGCTCCGGTTCTACTTTTAGAGACTCTAGGAACCACAAGTAACCCTGCAGTCTGGGAGCGCAGTGCTTTTGTAGGGTTGTAAGGTACTATGAGCTCTTTAAGATAAGATGGTGCCTGACCATGAAGAGCTTTGTAGGTGAGAAGAAGGATTTTAAACTCTATTCTGGATTTTACAGGAAGCCAATGCAGAGAAGCTAAAACAAGAGAGATGTGATCTCTTTTCTTGGTTCCTGTCAGAACACGTGCTGCAGCATTCTGGATCAGCTGAAGAGTCTTTATGGACTTTTTTGAGCAGCCTGATAATAAAGAATTGCAGTAATCCAGCCTAGAAGTAACAAATGCATGGACTAGTTTTTCTGCATCATTTTTAGACAGGATATTCCTGATTTTTGCAATATTACGTAGGTGAAAAAAGGAGATCCTTGAAATTTGCTTTATGTGGGAATTAAAGGACATGTCCTGATCAAAGATAACACCAAGATTCCTCACAGTGGTGCTGGAGGCCAGGGTGATGCCATCCAGAGTAACTATCTCTTTGGATAATGCGTCACGGAGGTGCTTGGACCCCAGAACAATAACTTCAGTTTTATCTGAGTTTAACATTAGAAAATTACAGCTCATCCAGGTTTTAATATCCTGAAGGCACATTTGAAGTTTAGCTAACTGATTAGTTTCATCCGGTTTGATTGATAGATATAATTGAGTATCATCTGCATAACAATGAAAATTTATGGAGTGATTCCTGATAATATTGCCTAAAGGAAGCATATATAAAGTGAACAGGATTGGACCGAGAACAGATCCTTGTGGGACTCCATAACTAACTTTGGCGTGCACAAAGGATTCATCGTTAACATGAACAAACTGAGATCGATCTGATAAATAAGACTTAAACCAGCTCAGAGCAGTCCCTTTAATACCAATGAAATGTTCCAATCTCTGTAATAAGATATGATGGTCAATGGTATCAAATGCAGCACTAAGATCTAATAACACCAGTGTACAGAGATAAGTCCTTTGTCTGATGCAATCAGGAGGTCATTAGTAATTTTCACAAGTGCTGTCTCTGTGCTATGATGAGCTCTAAATCCTGACTGAAAATCCTCAAATAAGCTGTTGCTATGCAGAAAGTCACAAAGCTGTTTGGCGACTGCTTTCTCAAGAATCTTAGAGAGAAATGGATGATTGGATATAGGTCTATGGTTGGCTAAAACTTCTGGATCAAGGTTGGGCTTTTTCAGAAGAGGTTTAATTACAGCTACTTTAAAGTGCTGTGGTACATAGCCTGTTAATAAAGACAGATTGGTTATATCTAATAGAGAAGTGTTGACTAAGGGTAAAACCTCTTTAAGTAGCCTAGTCGGGATGGGGTCTAAGAGGCAGGTTGATGGTTTAGCTGAAGAAATAATTGAATTAAATTGATAAAGATCAAGTGAAGCAAAGCAGTCTAAACATATATCTGGTTTTACAGATGTTTCTAAGGTTCCTGAGTTTAGAGATAAGTCAGTGCCAGTTAAAGGCAGGTCTTGGTGGATTTTGCTTCTAATAGTTATAATTTTATCATTGAAGAATCTCATGAAGTCGTTACTACTAAGAGCTACGCCAAATCTTCTCAAGTTTCCGCGATATTTGCTTTAATTTACGAGTTTCAGTGTTATACCATGGAGCTAACTGTCTGTTTTATTATCTTCTTTTTTTTCTGTTGCTTCTCTGTATCATTAAATTAGATTAAATAGACTTAGCACACATGCAGAATATACAAGAAATAATAAATAGGATAGAATACAAGAACAAATATTAAAAAAATAAAGATAAATGTGAAGAATGTACAAATGTATATACAATTTGGAAATACTACTTAAATAGTATTTATAAAGATGTAAGTCAAATGTCTCAGTGAATGATGTCTGTCTCCACAGTCTCCATTTGACGGCTCTCGGCTGGTCTTCCCCCCCCCGGCCTGGCCTCCTTACTGGTGGGAAGTTTCTATCTGTTCCTCTGCAGCACGCTGCCAGTCATTGTCGGGACATCAGTGTTTGTCGGAGGATTGTGTGGCTACGTGGTGTATGATATGATCCATTACTACCTTCACTACGGCTCACCAAAGAGAGGCTCGTATATGTACGGCCTGAAGGCCTACCACGTCAAACACCACTTCGAGCACCAGAGAGCAGGTGAGCTCTGGGAACCTGAATTTGATAGGCAAGGCAAAAATTGTGTTAAAGAGAATATGAAAACAGCTCAAATCCAATAAAGACAGCTATAAAATACAAGAAAAAAGTTATCAAGTCAAAAAATAAGAATAGTCTTCAGTCTTGATTTATAGGAACTGAGAGTTGCAGCGGACCTTAAAGCATAAAAACTAGATGCTGCTTCTATGTGTCTGGTTTTGACTCTGAGGACAGAAAGCAGACAGAGCCCAGAAGACCTGAGAGGTCCATTCAGTGTTTCATAAACCAACAGTAGTATTTTGAATTCAATTCTTTGAGAGACAGGAAGCCAGTGTAAACACTTCAGAACTGGAGTGATCCAGTTTCTTGATCTTAGTGACAACTCCAGCAGCAGAGTTCAGAATCAGCTGCAGTTGATTTTTTAGGGAGACAAGTTTTTTTTTATCCAGCTGAGACATAAATCCTTTAACCCCTGATATATTCTTAAGGTAATAATAGGATGCCTTTTGTAATGTGGCTATTGAAATTCAGGTCTGAGTCCATTACCTAAACACACATAGGCCTTGGACCAAGGAAGATACTATGTGATAATTAAGTTTGATTCTCCTTGCTTCTGTTTGTGACTGATCTATCTAATGTAATCTATTTTTCTCACTCCAGGTTTTGGAATCACCACCACGTTCTGGGACCACCCCTTCAACACAGTCATCCCTGATGAGAAATTCTAATGCAGAAATGGCTCTCCGGTAGGGCCATAGGACTTATTAACCCCTTCAGAGCAACCAGCCCACATCCTATAAGCAAACAAGACAAAGGAGGTTTAACTTCTGCTGACTCCTTGGCCATTGCAACTAATTCATACACCTATACTATAACACATATCATCCTGCTTTTTTACTCCAGCCAACAACATATTTTTTCGTTTCGTGTATTTGTGGACCAGTCCGCACTGTTTCCACACTGTGATCATTGCTGCACAGTTGTAAGGTCTTTTTGTGCCATTTTTATAACCAAACCAACATTTACTACTGCTGTGCTCCTCACAGCACTGCCCTCACCCGCCAAATCATCACCTGATACCCATTCATGTACAGCTAGGAGGTGGGCTATGGAGAGAAACACGCACACCTACAAGCCTACCTATAAGCACATGGATTGTTGTGGTTAAATTGAATTTGAAGGAATTACATGATTTATGTGTTGCTGTAGAATACTACATATTCAAAACTCAAAAACTGGTGAACTCAGGAAAGAAACATCTTTATCCTTCCTCCACATTAACTCACCACTGCATCTCTTTTTGCCATCGATCACTAAGCTACCCAGACGCGCTGCTACACTCTGTTGCACTGCAGGTTTGTAACGGTCAACAGAAGTTCCCTCCACCATGTTTGGCCTTACGGTAGCTTTTAAACAGCTGTGAACCAATAACATTTGGTTTCAGATAGTTGAACATGCTGCGATTTATTTGTCCATTTAGATTTCATTTATTATCAGCAAAGCTGCAGATATGAAAGTATACTGTAGGGCACTAATGCAATGTACTATTGATGTCATGTGAAGCAGAGCCTGAAATGTGGAGATATATTTTTGCGAGTCTTTTGTAATATTTCCTCCATCTTCTTTTCTTTTTGTCATTAATGATACAACAAAGATGTAGAAAAATATTTTGTAAGATGCTTTATACATAAGAGGAGATTCTTTTTGCACCAGCTTTTGTCAGAGAGAACAGTTATTTTCTTATTGGTTAGACATTATGAAAATACATGTAGATGTAAAGATGGATATAGAGCGTTTGAGGGACAGAGTTAAAGGTATGATGTCAGCCTGTCAGACTTCCTGCTGTGGGGACCTTGGAGTCAAAGGTCACAGGGTTTATTTTCACCAGACCCCCCTCCAGGTCTCTCTCCATTCTATTAAAGCCAGTGTTTTTAGTGGCCCTGCAGATCCCCGCAGGATGACGATGGATCAGCCATCTGACTGGACAGCAGCAGGTCTTGATAGTGACTTGCGGATCCTTAAAATGTCTCTTCTAAACACTCGACAACTACACTGATAACTACAGCAGAAGATACTTAATTAAAACCATTTATATAAATATGTAGAGCACAGTGGGAATATACTACAACTGCAGAAAATCTTTTTTTTATCCCCTTTTCTAGTTTGAAGAAAGACTCTGCTACATAATATATATGTACATACATTCTTACATATGTGAAATAACATGAAGACTATTTTACTAATACTATTCTCAGAATAGTAAAATAATAATGCACTAAAATAGTTTTATTTGCAAATCTTTTTTTCTTAATATTCAGTGCTGCAATAATAATTATGTCTTCAGGTAAACCTTAAGAGGACTATGTCACCAAAACTCTTTCTGATAAACCAGTTGAATAGGTTTCACCAGCGCTTGCAGGATTGAGCTACAACTGCACCAAAATGTCAAACATGGTTTATATAAAACCATTATACTGTCTGTCTTACACTGTCTAGTTGATATGAATGAAAAAAATATTTAATATAATGACTATGTACCACAAAGCCATTGCTTCACAAAGAACCACAAAAATGTTGGTGATGGTGAAGATAGTGAACACCATAATAGTGATTAGTGTAATAATGCATACTGATTGTGTTGGCTGCTTGGCAAAGTGAAATGATTCACCTGTTGGAATAAATTACATACACATCTTATTAAGGTATATTTATATGATACAGATAAAGGACCATAGCTTGTAAGCCTTGATTCTGACTGGTGAACTTTTCCCGTTGCTAAATTATGCAGCGTACAATTTCCTAAATCTGTTTACTATAATATGTATAATAACTTTTATTTTGGAATTTTTTTATGTCTATGCAAATGCTGGC
The DNA here is from genome assembly GCA_026937815.1 of Etheostoma perlongum. NCBI lineage: Eukaryota > Metazoa > Chordata > Actinopteri > Perciformes > Percidae > Etheostoma > Etheostoma perlongum. The sequence goes on along the minus strand of CM049378.1, from coordinate 8,162,197 downwards.
CTATTTGTAAATAATAATAAAAAAGTCTGTATAATTCTGATGTCCGTCTGTCTCTGTCTTGTACTTTTTGTTTGATTGCTGGTTATTACATTTATAGGGGCACTCATAAATTAGATTATTAATTTATATAGACTTTATTATGTTGGCTTTAAAGAAGGGTTAACATTACCTCTTGTGATAGGCTATTAAATTCAACATGTTCAGTAGAACAATGTACACATTTTCATCAGTGAAATGATATTCCACGTTTCTTAGGTTTGGCAATTATTTTGCATGAACATCCAAAAGCAGCACAAAAGCATAGACTGTAAGTCCGTTTTTATGAGTCTCTATGGTAAGAAGGGGTCTTACTCAGACTGTATAGGATACGACCTTAGACACGACACTGGTGGACTCAAATGCACGACTTGTTAAACAGTAGAAAGTTTAACTAAATATTTACTTGGCAAATAGTTCAAATAAAGAAAAGCGCTCACTTGGAAGATAAAAATCAAAAGTCAGGGTCTGAAACGAGAAGAAAAGTGAATACAAAATAAAACAGGAAGTGCACAAAGACTAGACATGAGGGACTTAACTTAACTGTATATTAATGGACAAAGCATTCGGTTCGGCAAAATGCTGCAAATGGGGAAGTGCCTTAAACCTGCAACCTATCTGAATTCCAGCAGGAGGCGACAAGTGGTTGGGGTCGGTTTCTGTAGAAGTCTGTGAGAACGTGACCCACTTCTTACTTGATTTATTACCTCAGTAAACATTTTCCTAATGAGTTTATGGTCTCAATATTTTTCATTCATCATTACTTTATTAGCCTAATTGGGTGGGGAGAAAGCTATGTCTCCCCAGATATGGTCTCTCCTATATCCGGCGAGTTGTCTGCCGTGTGTAGGCATGCGGACCGTGGCGAAGGAAGTAGGTGATTGATACAAGAAAGTCTCCTATGGTTCCAGGGCTTTGATTATGTTGCTGACTTGATCTGTTACCCACCCTATTCGGCTGAGGGAGCTAGTTTTTTTTTTTTTTTACGTTTCTTCATTCGGCTCCATTTGCGATCCATTCCATTTTGAATAAACAAACAATGCAGTTTACATGCTTCGTCCTTGTTGCATTTTTCATGAAGATAATTGTAAACAGATTTTTGTAGTTCAAACAACTCGGAATTGTAGTTGAGAACGTTAGTTATACGGCCCACGTATTAAAAAATTGTTGGGTTTAAATCGGACTTGGGCTCCTAATTACAGTTAATGTGTTGGGCCGGGCACAACTTGCACGGACTTGGATAGGGTCTTGATCTTTTTGTCATGATCTATAAGCTTTAATACTGTATGTAGGCCACGTGAAATGGGGAACCCCAAATAAGCTACTAACAAAGAATATACAGACACTAAAAACTCAATTTACAATAGACACAACACAGACAAATACCACAAAATACAGATGATCTTAGTACAAATATAACTTAAAGAATATTCAACAATTGTTATAATGTTATAATCAATTTTTCCGTCAGACTTTTCTTGAAAATGGAGACAGAATGCAACAATTTCAATTCTGTTTCAGATCTGTGGTCCCCTCCAAACTACACAAAGGCTCGTGCACTCTAGCCTTCATTTTTTGCCAGTGATTAGGTGTTGTGTCATAAATGTGCTGGGGACGACAGATTGGAACAAGTTCACACAATCATTTAACTCGTGAAAGACCTGGAATATCATGCAGGCATTGTGAAAGACATTATATTTGTTAAGCCTTAGCAAACCAAGGTGACAAAACAAAGGACAAGTCTATTGCCTGTATGATTTTTTTTCTGTAAGCTCGGTTATTTTTGGTGTAGCTGGAAAAAGTGATACACCATATGACATTACAATAGTTTAAATGCAGTTGCAATACATGTTTATATAAGGTGAGAAGTGCTGAGTGTGGGAGAAAATGTTTTAATTTAAAAAGATTGCTAACCACTGATGTTGCAGTATGTGGTACAGTGTAATTTGTCCAAATGTCAAAACATTGGACTTCCTTTTTTTGTTATTAGTATGATAAAGGTCAACCATGTTCTAATCTAATCTACCTGACATGTTTTTAAAGCAGCAGATTGTTTATATTGTCAAACCAAAGTGTAGTTGCCCTGGAGCATCTTTAGCATAGGGTGTGTGTGTGTGTTTTTTTTACTCAGAGTAGCAGAGGCGGGTGGAGCAGTAGGACCCTGGGCTGCAGCAACAGTAAAGCAGAAAGCAGGCAGGAGGGAGGAGCCTGGATATAAACCAAACAACCCTCCACACCCTGCAGTCTCTAGAAGTTCCTCCGCATTCCTGCTATATGCACACACACATATACATACACATATACAATATACACAAACACAAAGCTGGGAGGAACCCCACACTGAGGCTAAGGGTAAGTGTTTTGCAAAGAGAAAGTGCCTTTTTCAGGAAAATAGATGTTGTTGTCTTCATGTTCGTGTGTGTGTTTGTGTGTGTGTGTGTGTGTGTGTGTGTGTATGTTTGTGTGTTCAAACAGGAGTTTGAAGGGGTGTGGGCCTGCTGTAGTACCAGAGACCAAAACCTCATCATCAACGCTCCCAAGGTGTTTTATTTTCTGACTCATCCTCTTTCGCCATATTTCTCTCTCTCTCTCTCTCTCTCTCTCTCTCTCTCTCGCTTCCGTCTGTTAAAACATATCTCAATCATAATTGGAGGGACTGTTTAACCTTTAGTTCTGTGTTCCTGTGTCTGTCAGTCTTATCCTGTCTTCTACGTGTTTGTCTGTATGTCAGTGTCTCTTCAAGCCCAGTTGCACCGCAGTCAAAACAGAGGAAGTTCTTTTAAGGCAGCTAGTGCTGAAAAACACACACACTCAGTTTCCTCCAGACAAACTAAAACATTTCATGTAGATTCATAACTAATTAGCACTATTGCTGTTATTTCAGTTACTTGCTGCACTCTTTAGCAAGTAACTAAAATAACAACAAGCATGCAAATGACAACGTACAGTATGCAGATTACTGGAAAATGATATTTGAAATTCCTGCATCTTACATGCAAATCTAAGAGCTCCGTGGCCAGTTGAATGTATTGTAATAGCTGGTGATGCAAATGCAGAGATGAAAACAAAAACAACTGTCATGCTATGACTGTAATCAAATATGTAAATAATGAATAATAAAAAGTCAGTTTTCATGTCAGAAAAGAGGTTACAAAGGTTGATAGTGGTTTGTGGCACACTAACAGGTCTTTAAACAGGTAGATACATTCTGACTAACAAAAGTGTTTCTTCAATGCTTCATGACTTTTAGTCTGCTCATAAAAGCATTATAGCCAAGTTATGACAGTGAAACTAGCATCCGCATGTTAGCATGCTCACAATGGCAATGTGGAATGATGTTAAGAAGGTTTAATGTTTACGTGTAACTGGAACTTGGAAATCCTTTATTGAGGTATGTCCATTTTTCAGCACTCTGCTGGGGAGCTCTTTATACGAGTGCTTCACTGACATTAGTTAGGGAGTTAACGCTATATTTACAGAGGGGTAACTACAAACAACAAGAAGCTTATAGAGCTTATGCTGATGAAAACCGTCACCAGCAACATTCAATGTTGAGCTGATCTAATTCAACATATGGACTGTGATAGTCTCTGTCTGACATATCATACAGCTCGGGATAGACAGACACAGCCAGAACAAGCTTCTCGTCACTAGGATTCATCCTCTGGGGACCATGTTGGACTGGCATGACAATAATGCGGCTAAAAATGGAAAGCAAGCACAAGTGCAACAATGTATCCACAGAAGAAAACCTCAAAAACAGGTTCAGCCAATACATGCAGTAGCACAGAGTTCAAAAAGTGGCTGATGGTCAGCCACTGTGCTACATACGCATATGGCAATCCCCTAGTGGCACATGCCGCTCACTACAGCAACATTTGCCTGTGGGTGATGGTATATGCCACTGTGCATAGACTGTATATGTTAACAGTCACCAACTTGTGCCGGTTGTGTTCCACTGGCTAACCTTTTAACGCCTGGTGGACGAGGTATTATATTAGGCAACGGTCAGTGACAAACCGTTAAGTAATTTCATTTACGCTTGCAGATGAACCCAAAGTATTAGAGCTAACATGAGCTAACATGGGTATTGTTAGCCTCGCTACAATAGTGGCTAATTCCCACAGACTGCTTATGCCATGAACTGTTTAACATTAACATTAATTATTCAAAGTGGCTTATGGTGAATAATAAATAATGTATGCCATATTTGTTATTGTTCAAAAACGTATTGTTCAAAAGCAACATTAATATCCCAGTAACAGAATGGACGAGAGAAACGCATAACACTGCATGCCTTTTCTTTGGTTAACTTTTGTTGTCTTATTTTTCTTGTTCTCTAGTTATTGATTAGTCAGACTGTCAACTGTGGTGAACACAGACAAATGAGTGTCTACTTTTAGCAACTTTTGGAGATGGTGCTAGCTACTTTCATTGGAAACACTGTTTACAGCACATCACAGGGAAACACACACACATCTAATAGGGTACAGATATGTATACAAACCAATACATTAAGTGTGGTAGATTACCATTTTGACAACGTGTGAAAACAAATATCCTACCTACAATTTATCAAGGTTGATAATAAATATAACAACCATTCTCGCGGTGTTGCTTGTCCATTATGCAATCGGCTGCACAACATTTCATTATTAAACAAGCAAAATCAACCACCTATTCCACAGTCTCTTGCTGAACCCTCGATTGTGAATCGAAGAGTCCCCGGTTTCAATGAGAAAGTTTTTTTCACTTTGTCACTGGATATATTTCCCCACATTGCAGGATTTGTTAGTCCCACGCCAAGAGTCGTCATCAGCCCCCCTCTGATATAGGCCTGTCTGGTTAAAGAAACTGTGACCTCCTGGCATGTTGTCTGCATAGGCGGAGTTTGACCTTTGAGCCAGGGTGGCCATAAAAATATAACAATAAAAACTAATCGTAGCAGCTGAGACCTAACACAGCATGAGCACATATGGACAAAACAAACATGCTAAATAAACATATTTGTTTATTTTTAAAGCAGATTTTAAATTACATTGTAACAATTTAACAATTCCCCTTTCATGAAATTCATGGCACGGCTGTCTTCGAATAGACAGACGGTGGAAGAATGACTTAAATTCTACTAAAATGTAATAGCAAAAAATCAGTGTTTGACCTACAGGCTGTTGAGATGCCTCTCCAAACGCAGAAACAAAGTGCAATCACACCATAAAACTTATTAAAAAAAAACGTTAAGAAAATAGATCCGTATTTTGACGTAATCCAATGACACGAAAAAAAGTAATCCACAGCGATCAGTAGATCCACAAGTATCATGTATCATGTCGCACATGTATCCAGCGAGGCCTACGCACGTCACATTCACCAGCCAGCGCCAAACAGCGGTGGACATATCCTCTCCACTTCCCCGTTTAGACAAAGTGGAATAAAACGTATTAAAGCCCAAATCTACACAAAACGCACAATCTATTAGTAAGCTGAATGTACTTAGGCAACCTTTATTGCAACGTTGGCACGGCAAGATGTCCAACTAGTGCAACAGTTGTTTTTTGCCATCTGTATATGCGTCAACAATGGTCTCAGGTGAGAGCTACTTGTCACTTGTCAAATAACCCAGAGCCCTGGAAAATATTTTTTTACTAAAGCAGTATATGAAATCAGATGTATCACCTACCACCATTTTGTTGTATAGACAATATTTATATCTGGTCATGCCAGACGTAATTCTTCCTCTCATATACACAGTGGACAGCTCCTCGGAGCGAACAAGCTCATTAAAGCGATAAGCGCAACTTTGACCCCACACACTCGAGGCTGCTGCTGCGGTCCCCTAGGGACCTAGCAAGCATGGCTGTGGACTGCTTGCTAGGTTAACTAGTTAACAAAAACATAAAAGAAAAAACGCCACAAGTCTAACGTTAATGCTAGCTAAAGTTATTCAAGTGTCTCTACTATAGACTAGTTAAGACTAAATGACAGCATTCAGACAGTTACTCAACGTTGGCTAATCCTCATGATCTGCTCTACTTACCACTGTCTTGCTTTCTTTTCTCATAATCCTCTTTTTTTCTCTTCCCTTTTTCACTCCCAGAAGGATAATTCCTCTTCGTTTTTGTTTGACTTTTTTTTTAAAGTTTGGTCATCATGCTTTTATGCCAATGTAGAGAATGACATGGGGCCCCGTTGGGGAGGTTTCCGACTGAGATGTCATTGCAAAAAGTAATTTGTGTATGGGGAAGAGGGGTTGGAGTCTTTAGTGGTTGCCACATTTTAAGTCATTGCTGTGGAATAAATTTTGTTAGCCCTCGGGGGTCCCCCCACGGCCGGGGGCCCCAAGCATTTGCCTGGTTTGACTGTTGACAAGCGGTGGCTCTGATCATTAGTGGTGTGCGATACTGGAGCCCGTCTATGGAGAGCCTGTTCAGTCCCTATTAAGCCCCATTGTACCAAATTTGGTTGCAGTTCCACCAGAGCTCCACTGGGGGTGAGTGCAAAATGAATGGAAGTCTATGGAGCTAGGCGGCTAAATTTGTCTCTTTCGCCTAATTGTCGTTTGCAAGATCAACATGGATTATATGTCGAAAGTTGATGAATAGTACTTTGATTTCCTAACCTGTCAGCTGTGTTGTTGATGCCTTGAGAGAAAAAAGGAAGTGACTCAGAGCTTGCTGTAAATCAATATCTCTGGCCATACGATATGTATGATGTCATTGACATTTTAAAAGGCTTTTACGAAAAAGTGACTTTAAAAAAATCTAACACCTAGTTTGTATTTTCTTTGTCTCCTCTTTCGAATGCAACATTCAAATTACTAGACTAAATATTATATCCTAAGAAAAGTGGATTTTTAGGGGTTTTGCTCCATAGACCGCCATTCATTCTGCACTTGCCCGTAAGCGCCCTCATAGGGATCCAGAGTGGTACTGCAACCAGTTCAGAGGCCAGAAGTTTTCCCGACAGTGGAAGTTCTTCCCTTATTAGACATTCTCTGGCGATACTGCAATATTTGGTATCAATCCGATACCAAGTAAATACAGGGCCAGAATCACTGATACCAATGCAATACCGATACTTTTTAATAATTAAGGTGGATTCATTATCAAATTGACAAATCTGAATGAATTTTCATGACCTTTAAGTGTTTTTGTGATTTTTAATGGATTGGATTATTAATAAGTGAAATCCCAGGACAGAATTTTCATATGTTTGTATAAATTTGTTGTGTTAGCACTGTATCTTACAGCCTTTATACAAATTATACAGCTTGCCGTTTTTTTATTTTTGGCCTGAAAATTTAGCTACACAGTGCTCCTCTTCCTCTCAGCCATTCTTCTAGTGGTATTGATAATATCAATACCAATGTGGGTATCAATATTATTGTTTATTATATATTGTTTAGATTGATCCGCCCACCACTACTTATCATCCTGTGAATGAATTCTCTGCGTCGCACGATGAAAGTCAAATTTTAATTCAGCGTCAGGGCCCTGGACTATGAGTCATTGTTACGTTTTTTTGGACATTTGTTGATCACTATGGTATTCAAATAAACATGCAAGAATCCACGTGTCATCAATCTCTATCAACAAACATCCACATGAGATGATTACTGTGTGCAGAGATTTGATGCAGTGAAAAACTATTTGTGCTCCTCCGATTCACAGCACCCTGTTACCTGTTGAAAGTTTCCTACCTAAATGGACAAAAGCACACTAGTAACACCAGTAGACAATTTGTGTCCTACACCCGAAACAGATGAAAATAGCTCTTACAGGAACCACAAACTATAACTGTTTTGTTAACATTTCTTCTCAGTCTCAGCATGAGTAATGAAGGTGGCGGTGGGGGCGGCAGCAGTGAAACAGCCCAGCAGCCTGAGGCGGAGGGTAGGACTTCAGCGGGGAAGGTCCTGAGCAAACTCAGTGCTACCACTATTGGACCAAGTTGGACTAAAGTTAATTGCCCCTGTTGTGTATCGGAGCGAGTCGAGCCATTGGTTCTGGTGAAGCTAGGAGAGAAAGTTCGCCCTGAGACGAAAAGGTGGCTCGTCAGATTGATTGGAGCTCCTCAGAAAGATGGCGGTAAGTGTTCAAAAGTGCAGTGATTAGCAAGTGATGAGCTTTGGGCTCTTTTTCATTATCATTTCTTTGCTGATGACACTCAACATTATTTTTCTTTTCTCAGGAAAAGACATGCATCTCATTAGTTGAATGTCACATCAACAATTAAAAATGTACCTGTATTAGACATACAGTAACTCCTTAATTTTTCAGGAAATCACACCCAAATCTTTAGATTATGTAATGCTATGGACTGTATTTATAGAGCTTTTCTATTCTGAACAACTACTCAAAGTGTTTTTACATAGTACAGGAATAATTTACCATTCACACACATTCATACATTGTGGCCAAGGCTGCCGTACAAGGTGCCACCTGCTCATCAGATAAACACTCCGAAGGCTCAGTTTCTTCTTATTGAAGGAATGTGATCAGCTCACTTAAGGATATGTTCACATGTTAAGTCTGTCTACAAATGACAAAAAATTAGAGTTTCAATACTCCCCCTTTTGCAACTCTTTCCGCCCCAGGTGCTGCATTACTGGCCCACCCAGGCGAGGATGCCAGTGGTGACCTCATCGTGGTCTCCGCCCCACGCTGTACGTTACTTAAAGCCACTGAAGAGTTAGGTCTATGCAAGACTTACCGCAACAAAGACATGGAAGCCTTTTCCTACAATGACAGAGACAACTTTAAAGATTCAGGTACTACTGTCCAGCTTTGAATGTACTTTACATGTTGAAACCATAAAGAGAGAGGGAGTGGATTTGGGTTACGTAATATATTTACTGTATTAAATCAAAATCAGATATTAAGGAAACATGCAAAGTTGAAATACTATCTTCTCTGAAACAATGCTAATGCAAGTATTTTCTTCTTTGAATGTATTGCAAAACCAAGATAAGGGATTAAGCCGGGATATTCCAGTTAGCTGGCTCAATTTAGCCTTGACTCTGTTTCACAAAAGCAGAGGGACCCAAGTTACCATGGAGATTTATTCTCTACAGATAGCCAGGCAAACAGCCAGGATTCGTTCATCCTGGAGCCTTTTCTGTTCACTCAGCCATGGTTTTACTTTATTGTTATCAGCCTGCATTAAAATACAACAAGTGCATATTGTGGTCCATTTAAGTACTGTTATTATTTAAAGTTGTGACCATTATTTTGTTTTATAATTATTCATGTCACAATTATTGTTACTGTTATATTGCTGTATGAAGAGTGCTGTTCACATATTGTTGTTAGATAATTAGAAAAATGGCAGTTGTTGAGATAATTAGAAAAGGCTGACAAAGTTGCCAAATTTGTTTTAGTCTGTTACTAAGGGCAATTTATAAAGTGTGTTTCTATAGTGGACCAACAATGCACCTTACATTTTTTTAGTTGGTTAATTTTTTTTGTAATCTATTCTATTCTCTATAATTTGGGAGGATTGTACATTTTTAAGAACATATCCTAATAGTACAATCCTCCCAAATGATAGGCTTAGTTCACGGAACCAAGATAAGATAAGAAAACCTTTATTTGTCCCACAGTGGGGAAATTGAGGCAATACGTAACTATATATGTACACTGCTGTACATTCATGTAACAACAAGGAGAGGACACCTCAATGTTTTTTGACATTATAGTTTGCTGGGGGGGTAATAACTAATAAACATCACTCTGTTACATTAATGTTTACAGTGTGCATGACATTAATCACTTAATTATCTTTATAGTTTCAAGATTTTTGAGTCCAATTTCTTCAGTGTCTTTCTTTTCTATGTCCATATATACAAGGGAGTAAATCATATAATACCGTATGTAAAGAAGAAAACTTGTCCTCTATATAAAAAAACACGAGAGAAAGCGTGGCAGATAATAGCGGACAGACTGAATGATAGTCTGAAAATACATTTACAACCTACTGCTCTTAACTGAAATCCAATGAGTCACTTGTCATTTGCAAAAACAAAAACTTGTACACTTTGCATTAGATATTAATGCATTATATTCTAGTGAAAATTGATCTTTATGGTAAATTTCCTGTGTAACATTATCTTCTGCTTACTTTTAAGGCAAAGAGTACATCGGTTAATTTGTGCAAATGATTAACAGACTAATCGTTGAATGGTATGATTGTGATGGTTTTCCATTCAGAGCAGTAGTCAGTAAATGTATATTTTTAGGCTACTTATGCATTCAGTCGGTCATCATCTACCACGCTTTCTCTCACTGTTTCCTTACAGCGGCCGTGTTTCTTTTTGACAAATAATGTGTTTCACGTTATTATACTTGAACAAGAAGCTGCTGCTCATTCTGTATAAAGTATGAACAATGTGTATTCTCCATTTAAGCATCAATCCATCATCCACTCACCTGTTAGCCATGAGTGCCCCCCAGAACCCCAGACATGCTAAACCTCTCTCTCTCTATGGTCCTTCTCACTTGTAACAAAATGTACTTTGTGTGGGAGTGTCCTCATCATTGATGTTTATGTTTTAAGAGGTGGTTGGACTTAAAATTAGTGTATGGTACTATGTGAATTGGTATCCTTTGTATACTGTGGTCTGTAAGCTTTGTTAGCCTACACTTTAACACACATGTCTAGGAATGGCAGCTTACTTTTAAATAATAATAATAATAATAATACATTTTGTTTTATAGTGATTTTTAAGACAGCCAAAGACCCTTTACAGAGTTTTTAAAAAAAGAAATACCCCTCCTAAAAAATAAAATAAGCCTTGTTAGCCACTCTAGCGATGTGTGGGTACACTGCTAACAACTATTGGACTAATGTATTCCCCACAGAATGAATTGTAATTACTTTGTTGATCCCCTGACCTTTCCTCTAGTGTCATCAGTGGTTAGAATCATAATTTGTCCAGTAATTTAGTTCATGACAAAAGAAATACCTGCAAAACTAATCAGCCACGGCACATTGTGTTTAGTGCTTATTAGCCAATTTTAGCATGCAACCATGCTAAACTTAGGTGATACAAAAATTCAATTTAATTAATAGTATCAAATCATAACAAGAGTTATCTCAAGACACTTTACAGATAGAGTAGGTATAGGCCACACACTATAATTTACAAAAAGACCCAAAAATTCCAGTAATTCCCCCAGGAGCAAGCATTTATTGTGACAGTGGAGAGGAAAAACTGTAGGCAGAAACCTCAAGTGGTGAGGAAAACTTCCTTTTCTTTGGACAGACCCAGGCTCTTGGTAGGACAGTGCCAGTTGGGGGTGTGATGATCAGTGGCAATTATAGTCACAATAAAGATAATGGAACTATGACTAGAAATAGTAGTTGTAGTAGTTAATGGCATAGCAGGGCAGTGCAGGGCGTTACAGGGTGCAGCAGGGCATAGTAACATGTTAGCATGTATACACACTAAACATCTGCATACGTACATTATGGCTGTAGACTCTAAGTCTTGATCTTTTTAAAACTGTATTTTTCATTCTGATGTGTGTTTGTTTCCAAGCATCACTAGCTATATTTATGTATCTGTGTCTATCCGTGTGTCACAGACAACATGGAGGTGTTCCTGACCCTGGCGGAGAGGCAGTACATAGTGAGGTATCAGCTGGATGGTATGCGGGCGCAGAAAGAGATGAGAATACCTGGCCTGTCTGACAGCTACATACTACAACATCGTGCCAACATCTGTGAGTTATTTCATTGTGTGTTCAGAACTGTATAGGAAGACAGGATACAGTTTTACTTTATTTAGGGAGTAATGTAAAGACAATATACCAGTAAGGGGGCGGAATTCTGTGTTTTCAATTTATGACTTAGTGTAATTTGAATATTTTAATGAATGCTTCCAGACAAAGATGAAAATACACAGACACAAACAACAACTAGATCACCACTTGTTAAGACTTTCTTTATAATGCACTCATCTCATCACATTGTAGCCTCCCAATCAGTTCATATAATGTGTTGAGAACAATCTAATCATCAATCAGGATTGAGTTTTTAGGACATAATGACAGCAATGTTGTAAATATTATTTAACTGCTGTCTCCACATTCAGCCAGTGTCCAGATGTACTATGTGTAGCTATTTTTTGCTGACCTCAGCTGTGTCTTGTCTTTCCTGTCTTCTCATATTTGATCACGGAATTGCTTCAGTCAGCATCAGCCTCAGTGTGTGTGATGTACCGTATACTGTATGTGTGTAACTGTGTATGTGTGGATTAGTTGTTGCTATTGTCCCTCTTTCACCCATGTTTTCATATCACTCTATTTGTGAGTGTTGTTTAGGGCGCAAGCTTGCATCAGCTGGTGTTATTATGGACACGTTTCCCCTCCACAACCCGACCAAACTGAGGGATCTCAGTAAAGCTTGGTACTCTGGGAATCAATTGGCTCAGCCGCTAGGTGGGTGACACACGTAGAATTCACAATAGATGGCTGTGTGGGTGACAGTTTCTGTTTCCAGCCTGTATGACAATGAACCATGCATGCACTTACACCAGTCACCTGCTGCTTTATCCAGATTCAGTCAATGGGTATTTTGGAACCCCTGTGGCTTTCTACTTCAGCTTCCTTGATTTCTACACCTGGTCTCTGCTCCCACCAGCGATTCTGGGCCTGTCCATTACATTCTTCTCAGGTGGGTGTGTGGATTTATCATTTATGTTTGTTCATGTATGGCATTTATTATTTAGATATTATGCACTCTTACCATTAGAATATGTATTATTATCCAGGTTTTGCAATCAACTAGAGTTCGTTAATCACAAACGTATTTGAATCTTAAAGCTTATAACATGGAATAACAATTTTACTGTTACGAACATGACTATCACAAGAGGTAATGTTAATCCTTCTTTTGTCAGGTAAAATACTTATTTAAGTAATTTGTAATATCTCAGTAAGATGCTGACAATGATCATGTGTGTGTTATTAAAGCAGTAGTCTCGCGTTGCATGACCTTACTCCACAGCGCTGTGGAGGAGGGTCTGGCTAGTCCACATAGCATTCCGTGATGGGAAACAAATTTGCTGTGCTTTACTGGCATTTCTTTAAACCAATCACAATCAATTGTGGGCGGTGCTAAGCGCTGGAAGTAGCAACTGTGCCTCTGCAAAATAGCCTTGAGAAGGAACTTGTATCTAACTATATAAAGTAAAGCAGCTGATTCAGCTTGAAAAGACTCAGTACTATAACGCTCATTTTCACTGGCAAGTGTGTGATGCTTTACACCAAAAGATAACGGGGATAACAGAGAATTGCAACAATACTAAAAGTCTGCCTTGCTAATCTTATCAATGGAAGCCAAGGTTGGTTGTTGTAATATTTTTTTTTAATTTAATTCTGTTATCTGAAAAACTAGATCACAAGCTAATTATCTTGTTTTTTAAGTTAATTATTCAGTATCAACAGAAAACTTTAAAGGTCCCACGACATGAAAATTTCACTAGGTTTTTTTTTAAACATTATTATGCATTCCCCCAGCCTGCCTATGGTCCCCCAGTGCCTACAAAATGGCGATCGGTGTAAACCAAGCCCAGGGTATCTTGCTCTGCCTTTCAGAAAATGAAAGCTCATATTCCCCCCCACCCCCACCCGCCCACTTTCCTCCTCAATAGCTACAGACACAGAAATGGCACATCCTAAGGAGAGCTCATTGTGGGACTGGCTCTAGTGGCTGGAATTCTGCACCAAGGCTGAACTTCTGGAAAGAGACTTCATATACAATATCAAGGGAGCACTAAGGCCTAGATAAAAGCATCCAAAAAGCACCATGACATGGGATCTTCAGCAAGTTTGTTGTCATGGTAATGGTAATTAACTTAATGATCTTGATAATATTGATAAAATGAAATGATTGCAGCCAGGCTGTTTTTGGCTTCCATACTTATCTTTCACTACTCCTGGGGAAAAAAATGTTTTGTTAATCTGTAAAGCTTGCCTTGAGGGTGGTAACACTGTAAAGATGACTTTTTTGAAGTGTCAGCATGTTAAAGCATGTTACATGCCTATAGTTATTGTCACAGGGGTGAGTGCAAGGCAGCAAGGAATTGGACCGAATGCAGGAATGCAGACAGACTAGGCAGACAAGAACTGTTCAGGGGTTTATTGATAAAATGAAAGTGGATAGAATTGCCAAACAGAAGTAACAGAGTCCGCGGGTAAACAGGAACAAGGCAAGAAAAAGGTGCAGGCAGGCAAAGATTCCCGTCAGGATTCAGGATTCAGGATTCATTGAACAGGTTCAGATGGTTTAAAAGCAATGCACGAAGCAGAATTGAGGATGGGATGCTCAGCCCCACAATGTAATTCATGCTTATTGATGATGTATTTTAACTCAAGTGCATCTGTGAATTGAAAAACAAACTAACTGGACAAAAAGTTTTTCTTACCTGTCACAGGTGAGGTTGAAAAGGAGATAAGGGAGCCAGGTTCAACAAGTGCTGAAGATGACTCAGCACCAGCTGTAACCGGTCACATGATCCAGGCGATCTTTAGCATGCTTTGGTCCACGGTGTTTATGGAGCTGTGGAAGCGTCGGAGCTCCACCCTGTCCTACCGCTGGGGGACCCTGACACTGGCTGACCGCTTCGCAGAGCCTCGACCTGGTTTCCAAGGCGACATTGGGGTCAACCCAGTGACAGGTCGTATGGAGCCGCTCTTCCCTGAATGGCGGAGGGACCTACGCATGGCACTGGTGTCAGTGCCAGTGGTGGGGCTGTTTCTAGGTACAACATAGATTTTAAATGTGAATTGAATGAACTCATCGGTGCACGCTACTGAGCTGAAAGGTATCATGATATTATCATGATAGTTGATTTATGAGTAAAAGAAGTATAAATGACATTTTCTAAAAGCAATCCAGAAAGTGTTTGAATTAAGTGAAAACACTCAAATGCTCTGCTCTTGAAAATTGCAAACACTCTTCTAAGCTATACCTCCGTCCTCATCATGTCTCCTGCCCTGACACGTCTCTGCAGGGTTGGTGGTACTGGGAATGCTTTGTTTCTACTGGGGGGAGGCCCAGGTGCAACGGCTACACAAAGACTGGGAGTCCCTGCTGTCTCTGACTTTGCTCTACATACCCTCAGTGCTTCACATCGTCTATACTAATATGCTAGCAAATGTTTACAGGATGGTGGCCCAGTCTCTGACTGAATATGGTGAGTTAGATGGAGGGGATGTCATTGGGAGAATAAAGAACTTATGAATAAAGTGTCAATACTATTTGTCTTATATACTATATGTACAGTGCATAGGTATACCGTAAATATTTACACTTTACAGAGAGCAAAAAAAGAATTGAAGATAGTCATACAGCCAATAGTATTGTTCATAACGCTTATGATTAGCCAACCATTTCCCTCATATGTCCTTTTAGAGAACCACAGAGAGGAGTCTGCCTTCGAGAACCATCTGACAGCCAAAGTCTTGGTGGTTAGTTCCTCTCATCTACTCTCCTCTCCATTAGCTCTTACATCCTACCCAGCAGGCTTTTTAACCAGGCTCGTATCTCTCTCCCCCCAGTTCACCTTCTTCAACAACTTTGCAGTGCTCTTCCACATTGCCTTCTTCAAGCAGGATGTGCCTTTGCTTCGCAAGGTAACAGCTGAGCTCTTCACTTCTTTCACTGGTATCTCTAAAGTGTTCAAGCAGGGACAGTTATCTAGCAATGCATTTAGCCTGACATTGTTTTCATATTAGCCATATTCCTGCTGCGAGAAGGGTTATTTGTTTTCTTTTCATCAAGTGATGTAACCGTCCTGCTGCATCATTTCTAGTTGACAGGAATGGTAGCTTAGTGTTTGCTGGGACAAATTAACGTTTCTTAATTTTTATATACTTCAAATTGATTGATTTAAAAATAATTATTTCTGTAGGTAGACTTTTGTAAACCTTTACAACTGTGTCAATGTTGCAGTGTTGCCTCTCTGGGCCTTTGTTCCTCCCTCCATTCCATTAGTCCTTGGGCTGGCTCTTCCCCTGATAACCTGATGGGCTGCAGGTGTACCTGGTGCCATGTACCAAGTGGCTACAGCACTTACAGAGGCAGATAGACTCCCTCTATCACCTCCCCCAATCTGAGCCTACGGATCTGACCCCTGTGCCGCATTGGCTACCCTTTTTCCCCTGGTTTGCTACACACACCCTCCTCCAGCTATAGGCAGAGGCTGAGAGCGTCCGCAAATCAGCATTCATCCCTCCTGGAGAGGGCATCTGCATTCCCGACCTGTGCACAACAGTAAAATTAAAGTTTTGCAATTTAAAGAACCACCGTGTGACTTGTGCGTTAGTGTCCTTGGCAGTTGCCTTCCATTTAAGTGGTGCATGGTCAGTTACCAGTGTGAACTTTCTGCCAGTGAGATAGTACCGCAGCTTGGTCCGGGCCCATTTAATCGCCGGGCACTCTTTTTCCACTGTAGAATCATTCTTTTCATGTTTTCGTAACTTATAACTAATATACGTCACTGGATGTTGTTCCCCCCTCTCTGGCCTGGGATAGCACAGCTCCAAGCACAGTCCCCGAGGTGTCGGGTGAAGGGTGAATGCCTCCTCCGCCTCAACACTCCAGAGGACATGGTGTGGGTGGTTCTATTTCGTCATCTCGTGTAGAGGGGCTGCAATGGTGGCAAAGTGAGGGATAAAACACTGATAATAGCCTGGCACAGGAATGTTTTCACTTACCGCTTAGTTGCTGGCTTAAGCCAGGTGGTTATTCTGCCTCCTCAAGGCCCAGAGGACACTTTTTGGGGATTGGCTGTCAGGCCAACTTGTCGTAGAACTCCCAGGACCATTCCCAGGTGGCCAAGGTGGGAGGTCCAGTCAGTCCTATGGATTATTATATCATCTAGGTAGGCAGCAGCATGCTCATGATGAAGGTAGAATATCTGGTCCATCATTCTTTGGAACATAGCTGGTGCTCCATGGACTCCAAAGGGCAGCACTTTGTAGTGATGCAGGCCATCTGGAGTAGAAAAAGGCGTCTTTTCATTGGCTTACTTGGTGAGAGTAACCTGCCACTATCCTTTGGTAAGATCAAGAGTAGACACAAAATGGGCAAAGCCTAAACGCTTGATTAGCTCATCCACTCTAGGCATGGGGTAGGCATCAAACGTAGAGACTTCATTCAACTTTCTAAAATTATTGCATCATCTATCAGTGCCGTCCGGCTTGGGAGTCATAACAACTGGGCTGGACCAGGCACTACGTGACTCTTCAATAACGTAATGTAATGTGTTGCCATTAGTTTAGCCAGGTCGGTTGGAGAAGACATCTTTAAACTGACTGGTCAGTTCTACCAGGTCTTGGCGGTAGACAGGGGTCAACTGAGAGCCTAAAAGTACCATATTTTAGCCATTTAGTCTCCATAGTTTGACCAATCTGAACCTATGGATCCGCCCCCTGTGCCGCATTGGCTGGCCTGTTTCCTCTGGTTTGCTACATTACATCCTCAACGTTCCACTTTTGGGATTGCTCCGGTAGGCTACCGCAGGAAATTCCGCCGCATGCATGTATTTCGTATGTCAGTCACCTTCCGCTTTCTTTGTGTTGGAATTTTAACTATGGTTAACTGCTCCTCAGATCTCTGCAGGGTAAATCTAGACAGCTAGCTAGACTATCTGTCCAATCTGATTTCTGTTGCGCAACTCACCAAAACAAGTTCCTTCCGGAGGCCATTTTGCAGCGGCACTATCAGCGCAAGATGTTCACGCATGCACAGATGATAATCCTGTTTTACAAGGATTTACGGCACTGCATGATCTGTTCCACACTTAGCCTCCACCGGGAAGCTAATGTTAGTTTAGCTAATAGCTAATTTGGCTAACTGTAAAATGTTCCCTGAGTCAGGATAACAGTAGCAAAACACAGTAAATTCTGCTCAGCTATGCCTCTCCAGATTCTCCCGTAGCCCACCCGTATACAGTATGTCCTGCACTGACTTGAGTGTGAGGTAAACTCTGCTGGGTCTCCCCCATCTGTAGCACTGTCTTTGATAATTGTGCAACCAGGCCAGATTGTTTTAGATATCTCATGAGTCCTTCATAATGTAAGTTATAACGGCCCACCTATTTAAAAATTGTCGGGTTTAACTCAAGCTCGGGCTCATTATTCCCTTAGAAAGGAGAGTTTTTTTATTTGTGTAGTCCTTCTGAATGTGACTTGAAATGTTAATTTATTTTATTGTTGAATTTACTTGCTACATTTTAGTTCATGTGTTGTGTTAAAATAGCACATTGTTACTGTAAGATTATAGGGAGAAGGGCTTGGATGTTAAACAAGAGCTTATTCATTATTTTACCTACTACTGTTAAAAAAAGAAAATACAGGTGACTCTTTTTGCACTTGCTCTGTTTACTTTAAGTTTTTATTTTTGTATTCCTCCTGAAAGTGACTTTATTTTGTTGTTAGATTGAAAGCCTACATCTGGCTTCAGGTTGCACTACAAATTAATTTTACTTGAACAGAGCAGTGTTAAACAATTTTAATAAATAAAAATTAAATTATTGATATTTGTTTTGTGTAAATTGATAATAATTGAGCAATGGGAAAATAGAAAAGATTAATTGAAAAAGGAATCGTTAGATTAGTTGACTAATCAAAAGAATAATTGGTAGATTAATAGTTTCAAAAATAATCGTTTGGGACAGCCCCAGTTCAAAGAAATGCCAATAAACCAGAGCACATTTTTCTCCCATGCTGTGTGGACTAGCAAAGCGAGACTAACTAATGGGTAACTTCTTCTGGAAGCTCATTCTGCACATGCAAGTGTTTCTGAGTGACAATAAGTTCACATATTCTATTTGTTTGTCTGAAGCGTTTAGCGTCTCTGCTGATAGTGACCCAGCTGGTGAACCAGGTGACAGAGGTGGTCATACCCTACCTGGTGGACCGCTTTATCAGCGTCCCCAATAGAGCAGAGAGTGAAGACGACCCACAGGAGGACAAATATAGAAATCAACGCACCTTGCCTGCTTTTCCCGTGAGTAACTGCATTCAGAAAACACATGGATTAGACATCACTTTGGCAGTGTATGACACAGCTTCTTGTTTTGTCACAGGGCTTGTTTGCAGAGTACATCGAGCTCCTGGTGCAGTTTGGGTATTTGAGTCTTTTTTCCTGTGTGTATCCTTTGACGGCCGTGCTGCTGCTCATCAATAATGTAACGGAGATCCGAACGGACGCCTACAAGATCTGCAAACTCTTCCGGAAACCCTTCTACGCCCCTGTAGCCAACATGGGCGTGTGGCAGGTCAGCACAAAAACACACAACGCACAATAGAAATGATTCAGATTCAGATAACTTTATTAGTTCCCAAGGGGCAATTCAGTTTTTGCATTAAAAGTTAAAGTTAAAAAGTGCACAAGCATACAATGTAAATAATTAAAAAAAAGAAATAATAAAATAAACAATAAATTAGTATTGCAGCAGTCATTCATCACCCTGTATACAGATGCTTCTCTCTCCCATAACATCCACACATGACCCATGACACACACACGCACGCACACACACACGCAAACACACACACACACACACCCACACAACACGCACACACACACGCAAACACACACACACACACACACACATTCACTAGAGCAGTGGGGTGCAAGAACCAGTTTGGTTGTATTTATGTGTATTCATTTAACAGTATTGTATGATGTTATAGCAGAGGGAATGAATTAATTGGCATAGCTGTTAGTTATTCGTATCAGCACAGAGTACCGCCGACCTGACTGCATGATAATAAATAAGTAGCCAGTATGTCACCCTCAATTCTGAGTAAAACAGCTCACGTCATTGTCTTGTGTTTCAGATTGCTTTCGAGGTCCTGAGTTTTGTCTCTGTTGTGTCCAACTGCTGGCTGCTGCTGCTGTCACCACGGTTACAAAAGCTGTGTCAGGAGGGCGGGATGAGCGGCACAAACATTCTGTTGTTTGCTGTTTTGGTCGAGGTAAGGTGGGCAGGGGAGGGGGGAGAGTCACATAAAGATGAATATCACACTGACATTTTTACCTCTGTGTGTGTTTGCAGCATGTGCTGATCTTAGTTAAGCTGGTTTTGGCGGTACTGATCCCTGATGAACCGGACTGGATCCGGAAAAAGAGAGAGCGTATTGAGTACACATCCATGCGGGCCTTGAGAGAGCAGGTTAACCCTCTGACATACATTTCATTATTAAGCATTTTGGTGTTCTCCTTCATTTGCGTGACAACCTTTCTTTCTTTTTTACTTCCAGAAACTGCATCAAGAGTCTTGATTGCGTTGAGGTGTTCATGTTGTCCTGTGCCGGGCAACAACAGCCAGAAAATAGTACCCACTTCAGAGGAGAAGATCTCTAGCAGGCTGACAATGCTGTGCCCCTGATTCTGCCCCTGTACACTGTACACATTTTTTTTATATATAATAATAATAATAGACTGCAGATTAAATGTATTATTATGTGTGATGAAACAAAGAATTTAAAAAAAAGATGTTTTGACGATGGAGGCCTGCTCAGGGTTTAGATTTAGTGAGGGGAAACTGGAGAGCTCTTTTAAAATAACTATGGCTACAGAATGTACAGTCAATATTTACAATAGCAAGACAGACAGGACAGAGTATTTGTTGTAAGGGCAGAGTCAAAGAGCACTTTTTTTCAGGAGTGGCTTTGCTCAGATCACTTTGTGACATAATACAGAGAGTGTTTAGGATTCATAATTATTATAAGATAAAGTTAAGACTTTATTTATCCCGAGGGAAATTGCTGTGCGGCAGTTGCAATAGTGCAAATATAAAAGTCTTTCATAAAAGTGAAAGTCTTTAAATCAGCTTTAATTAATCTTTTTGTAATAGGGTAGACTAATAATAATAAAACTACAGAAAATTATCACCATCAGTGCAGTTCCTCTCAGCTGAGCAGAGAATTGTTTTGCATATTGTAGCTCATTATTTTGGTTTTCTGGCCCGCAACTTTGCTGTTTTGATCGACTCACCAGTCTCATCAGTCTCAATTCAGCTGTTTTCAGTAAAAAAACAGACAACCCCTGATAAACCCACTGTATGTTACCAAACAGCAGACAGAAAAGTAAGAAACTAGCTGGTGAATATAAAGAACTGTTCTGTATTTATGGAATGGCCCACAGGAGGAAAATAGGGGAGGGTCATGTCATTTTTGTCTTTGTTGGGAGGAGGGTCACCCAAAGTTAAAAAATTTCAAAGTGGCTTGTTCATTTAAAATAAAAAATTGCAGTTGGTGCTAAATGGAGCGTGTGAGCGTGTAAGCGCTGATTGCGGTTACGTGTCAGTTAAACTTTTCAACTCCAATCGACTAATCTCCAATCTCCAATCTACCATGCAAACATTTTTTTGACTAGCCTACTATTTTTTTAAAGGCACCCGTACGAGCACCCACGGAGAAAAACATAAATCGGTGCCTATGATAGAGAAAGACATACAAGATATTTACAAGACTATCAAAAGCAGACGGGTATGTTTCTGCCCTGGGCCAGCCCACGTTGACAGAACGTGTTGATGGTCTCAATGTTTTATTGTTTTATTTCATATGAATACTAGTTTACTAGAGTAGTCACTTAGTATTTCAAGTAATGCAGGAAGTGGGCATTTAGTGTGTTTCCACAACCATCAACTGAAATGGCCACCATAACAGTGAAGTGTGATGTTTAAGATGAGAAGGCAGAGGTTAACTATTATATGACATACAGTAAATGTAAAAAGTAAAATTATCAATCTTTGAAAAGTGCAAACTAGTACAGAATGCATCAATAAATTGTTGGGAAGGGTCATGTGACCTTTCCTAATCATTTTGAAGGGTCATAAAAACATTGTTTATGTAAGGAGGGTCACGTCTATTATGGCTAAAGGTCATAAATTAAAAATTAAAAAGTTAAATTAAAAATGAACAGTACCTAATGGAGCATTTCGCAGCTAAAGGGCCACATATTCCCTCCGAACACCAAAGAAAGAGCTAAAAGAAGAGTTAATATTGGCAGATGGAGTTAATCAGATGGAACATAAACTCTAAATAAATGCTAATTTTGTTCTACTCACCATTCAGAATGTTAAAATATCAGCAAACTAGAGTAGAGTGGAGTAATGGCGTCTTGTCACACTTGGTCTGTGAAAGCCGTGTGGAGGCAATCCCAGCCCGTTTTTATTCTACAGCATTTTGAGTACAGCCTCTTTGACTTAAACTTGCAGTCTGTGTTTTCAGTAAGTATGGTACCAGATGAGTTTAGTGATCAGACAGTTTACTTTAAAGGTCCCATGGCATGAAAATGTCACTTTATGAGTTTTTTAAACATTAATATGAGTTTCCCCAGCCTGCCTATGGTCCCCCAGTGGCTAGAAATGGTGATAGGTGTAAACCGAGCCCTCGGTATCCTGCTCTGCCTTTGAGAAAATGAAAGCTCAGATGGGCGGATCTGGAATCCTGCCCCTCATGAGGTCACAAGGAGCAAGGTTACCTCCCCTTTCTCTGCTCTGCCCGCCCAGAGAATTTGGCCCACCCATGAAAGAGAGACATCATGGCTTTCAAACGAGCAAAGTGGCAGTTGGTCAAGGCCACACCTTTAGCCTCCACTCTGCCCCCCTCTCTCTCCTACTCAAAAGTTACAGACACAGAAAGGGTATGTCCTAAGGAAAGCTCATTGTGGGATGTAATTCTGCACCAAGGCTGAATTTTGGGAAAGAGAAATCAGAGACAGTATTAGGAGTTCACTAAGGGCTATATAAAAGAGACTTCAGATATGGTATTAGGGGACAACTAAGGTCTATAAAATAGAGACTTCAGATATGGTATTAGGGGACCACTAAGGTCTTTAAAATAGAGACTTCAGATATGGTATTAGGGGACCACTAAGGTATATAAAATAGAGACTTCAGATATGGTATTAGAAGTCCACTAAGGTCTATATAAAAGCATCCAAAGAGCTCCATGTCATGGGACCTTTAAAGAGTAAAAATCTAAGTCCTAAAGACTTTTACAATGGAGTATTTTACACATTTATTTATAACTGTTCTACAATAATAGGTTTATTTTCTGTTATTGTAGGAATTACCATTCCTGTCTGAATTGAGTTTTAAGAAATTGTAAGAAATTATAAGAAACACTTATAATTAACACAAAGATTTGCTTCTAGTTAAGTAGTTAGTAGAAAAAGTTGCACTTGTTTCCTCCCTCAATGGTACTGCCCTTTCCTTAAATAATCACAGTATGGTTATTGGACCACGGCACACCTGTAACATGACATCATAACAGTGGGCTATGTGCCAAGATTCAATTTGCATTGAAAGTGATAGGGAGCTACTAAAAGACTGCTTTGTGCATTGCTATTAGAAATGTATATTTTTATATGTGTGTATTCCAGCCTTAATTTATTGGCAATCTGTGGTGTGTGTGGCTGCTTGAGCACTGTGCTACAACAACTAATTCACTTTTGCATTCCTACTATTACTGTTCTTTCACTGCGGGCAGATTTGACTTGAATGGACCGGGTAAGTCCACCATTCCTTGCTCAGCAGTGGTGCATTGTTTACTATATGAGTTATTGATTTTAGGAGGTAATAATATATTCAACCACCAGGAGGCACTAAACATTTCCCTTGTTGTTCCACATGCAGCTTTTCACAAGACTTTAGAAGGCCTGCCTCAGTAACAATGCAGATGGCTGGTGAGACTTCCTCATGCGGCTGTACATGTGCACTCCTGAAAATATCAGATCATATTTGTGTGTGTGTGTGTGTGTGTGTGTGTGTGTGTGTGTGCTCTGTTCTGAAGGGTTGTAATGAGTTAGGGAGGAACTTTTAGTAATCCGGTGACAATTAATTAAGGTGACAATGTTTGCTTATTCTGTCCTGCAATAAACTCACAGAAGAGAGCTGGTTGTTTGCCGTGTCTGCTCTTTATGGAAAGTAAGTTGGTGAAAGGAAACTATGCTGAAAACACATTGCAAAAAAAGGCAGACAGGCAAAACGGCCTGCAACTTAAGAAAACACATGCAAATAGACAAAACACAAGCAAATTAAGAAAACATTTATTTATTTTACAACGCATGCGCAGCATTTAGCAAACCTGCTGCAAGTACACACAACAAAACCAAATACCTAGACGCGCTACAAATACAGACGAGAGGTTTAACCTTACAATGTAAAGTCTATGGGTTTGACAAGAGGCGACATAAAAATGTGTATATTCATTTTTACGTTTGGCCCTATAGTCTTTTGCTGTATTATTAAAGAGCAACAGGTTTTATATGTTATAGTTTATGTTCTAGGGATTGACTTCTACATGAGCTTGCTAGCTATCACTATTAGCCCATATATACACTGCAAATTATTTGGTTCTTACCAAGATAAAAAATTTTTTAGAAGAGTTAGATAATTCATCTTGTTTTAAGAGTGGATTTCTTATTTTAAGTGTTCAACTTTACACTATAATCTTAATCAAGCAAGCTTGTCAAGGGAAATTATCTTGTTGCATGGAGAGGTCATTTCACTTCTTTTGAGTACCTTTTTCTTCAGATTTAGTGTTTTTATCTTGAAGAAAATAGTTTTTAATAAGTGTAAGTAAGTAAGTAAAAAATTAGGAAAACAAATGATCTTCTCTCTGACATGACCTCGCCTTCTGTTGTGTAACTGGATGCAGTGTTTTTCTGTTGCACTTCTTATTTCTTACTGCTTTTCATTTTGCATTGTTTCTATAGTTGATTGTGTTATGTGTATTTGCAGCATGTTTGCCAAATACTGCACATGTGTTGTCAAATGTATAAAGATGTTTTCTTAATTTGCCTGTTTTGTCTAGTTGCATGTGTTTTCTTAAGTTGCAGGGCGTTGCCCCTGTCGGCCACCGTAGAGAACCTTCTACATTTACTAAACAGCTTAGTTACTACTTTCTTTGCTGAAATAATAATTGGATTAATCACTTAGTCGATCAACAGAAAGTTAAACAGCATTTTTAAAATTTGATAATGAATAACTATTTAAATTTATATTTTAAGCAAAAATGCCAAAATAATATCTAGACAGAAAACTAAATATCTTTAGACTGCTTGTTGGCAAAAACAAACATGTTAAGGTGTTACCTTGGGTTTTAAGAAATTATTATAAGCATTTTACATTTTATACAGCAGATTAATTGATAAGAGAATAATCTACAATAAAAATATTACTAATGAATATAAATATATATTAGTTGCAGCTCTATATTTAAAGGTATAATATGCAGTGTTATTAAAACAATGTATAGACTCATACAAAAATAACTCTATGAGCTTATAAAATACAGTATGATGGGTGGGATTGTGATAGATAAAACCACCAAACAGTAGATAGAGTGATTAAAATGAGCTCCACCTCAACCAACTAGGACTTTAAATGTTGCCCACGTTTCCTGGTAGGTAGTCTGGATGGACGACGGTTCATTTACCAGATTCCGCTTTTTTGTGTTCACTTTAAACTCTGGTTGCATCGAGCAACATTAACAGGAACCTCTGAACAATGTTATACGCTGACAATGGCAAATTTCAAGGAAAAGTTGGATCGTGCTCCAAGACCGGCCTGCTTGGTTCTTTCGGGGAATAATTGTAAAGATTTATAAAGAATATGTTTACGTTTAACCATCTATCCAATTTAAATAGCTCACATGACTGTATTGTGTGAACAGTTAACTTCATTTAATATTCTATGTGGCGTTTTCTTTTGCTGGGTACAAATGTTCCACCATAACAAGTTCCTTCCCATTGACTATTTTGAAGCATCTGAAGTATAGCGATGCCAAAGACGATTGTGATTGGCTTAAAGTAATCTAAACCGATTTTTCTACTATCCAAGAATGTATGCTCCGGTTGCCAGGCCTTCCTCCACAGCGCTGTGGAGATAGGTCTGGCTAACCGGTTGATAATCCAGTCTTGTGGAGAAGGGGGTATTAAGATTCTGGTGTGTGTGTGGGAAAAACAACACTGCACAGTACCACGGTCCACATTCTGTATAAAAACAGCACACTGCACACATTCATCCTTGATTAAATCCACTTTAATAAATAAATACAGAAAAATAAGTTCATGGCTCGATAGAGACGTGGTCCTAGTTACAATGTAGGTCAGTAGACACAGACACACTGAGGAGAGACAGGCTGTGCAATCACACAGGAACAAATAATGGGATTTTATCCCTCTTCTGCACAGATTTATGCTCACATGGCTGATGAAATATACGTGATAATCAGATTTCACATGACATCTGCTCCTTAGCTTATTGTACAGCTTTGGCCTTCTTTAACTTAACAAAATGATTCACTTCTTGTCTCACCTTCTAAAGAGGAAAAATACATGTGCATGGAAAAATATAGGAACACAGAGGCATTATATGGTAAAATAATACCATACGGAGGGACTTCTCAGCTCCACAATAACATATCACATCATTTGGGCCAAATGGCCAACAAATCTATCCATCAGTCCAAAGATAATCCTTTAAGAAAGCTACCAGCTACAGTAGTCATACTGTGTGCAATTCATCATTCAGTGGGTTACCTCAAGGTACTTACAGTTACACAAGAACAATGTCCTGTCAGATCCAAGACATGGAGGTATATTGTGATAAATAACAGTAATAGCATGCACAAAGTCACATATCTCTTCAGAGAATTAATATCTTTGTCACATTATATAAAACAAAATCAAGAAAATTCATATATCTGCACATCCAAAATAAATGTTATGCTCAAATATTATTAAAACTGTTAAACTGTTAAGTATGAAGAAAAGAACAAGTTCAAATACAACGGAAGACCTGCATCCCAATCAATGATCAACGCTCCTATTAATAGTATACAGTATATTAGGACAAATATCATTTAGATGTCAGGATTAAGAGAACAGAAAATCATATAATTTTAGTCTTAGGCATATATTACACAGTATCACATCATATCATATGTCACATCATAACAGTCTTTCTTTAATAGAGCTTATAGCTTTTAAACCAATGAGAGAAGCAGGTTGTGCAAAGGGAAGAGAGGAAACAAGTGCTACTCTGTAGCAGAAGCTGGTTCATTGGTGTATTCTAATTCATATACTATAAATGATGAAATCATGGATCTACCTTGTGCTAGACCATTCTGTCTTTTAGAGCTTTTTACAGTCAGAAATAAAATGACACAGTGGCCATGTACAGTATCAACCCATTTCATCGTTGTAGGCACCTTTTAAACAAACAAAACAGACTAAAGCTTATTCAATAAATACTGTTGCCAATCTCTTGCCGTCGTCATTTTTCTTCATTCTCCCTCCCTCCTCCCTGTAGAGTATTGTTTCTAAGCTACAGATTGGACACAGTCTAGTCATTGTATCTCTATGGTTGCTCCTGTAACAGGGACAAATGTGTGAGGTTCTACTGAGTCTGAGTACTGTGTAGGGGCAATATATCAATATTATATCGACACTGATATATGAGGCTGGATATCGTCTTACATTTTGGATATCATAATATTGTAATATGAGCCAAGTGTTGTCTTTTCCTGGTTTTAGAGGCTGCTGCAAAGTAAGGTCCTTTTCTGAACTTACTAGTCTTACTAGCTAGTTTTATTATTTGCCTTTACCCACTTAGTCATTGTATCAACATGATTGGTGATTATTCATCAAAACTCTCACTGTGTTAACATTTTTTGAAAACACCAATAGTCAACCCTACAATATCGCCGCAATATCTATTGTTATCAACGTAATTGGTGAAAATTATTGTGATATTTGATTTTCTCCACACCGCCCTGATCTACCACTGTTCTGTAAACGCTAGCTTAACACAATGTTTCTTACATGAGCACAATGCTAGAACTGAGTGTTTGTAGGAATGAAGCTGTACACATCCCATCCAGCACACTGAGGGCCTTTGCTCTACTGCCTAAAGGTCTCTGCAGCAGAAAGGCTTAACAGGGAGCTCAGCCGTTTTTCCATTTCATAAGGTGTGTGCCCTGCAGCCAGCCACCTGCCCACTGCATAACAGTCTGCATGTCCCAAGTGAGCAAACAGCACACTGCAGGCAGCACACAAGCTGCTTTTACTTATAGCACATGGCAGCAGTTGTACTGAGTCAGCGGCAGGATCTTGGGCTTGTTGTGTGTCGGTATGTTCAAGGCCAGAGCTTTCTCACACAGTGGAAACTGAAAGAGTCTCTCACGCAGCTTTATGCTATGTCGTTTCCCCTGCTCTAGCCTCGGAGCAGCCTCATCCCGGGTCCCCAAAGCATTGTGGGGTAGAGATCTGTCTGTTAAGAGGTCATCTCTTCCACCCTCCTCTGCTTTCTCATCTTGTTCTCCTTCTCTTTCTTTTTTTGGGGCTTCTTTCTCGTTCCGGATGAGTCTGGAAGAGGATACAGGGAGAAGAGGAGGAGGTTTGTTGGTGTTGTTGTTAGGTTCTGTCCCCTCGTTGTTTCCTTCCTCTGGGCTTGTGGAGTCTGGCTGTCCTTGACAGCACGGTACCCCCAATCCAGGCAGAGATGATGGTAGGGCTTCAGGTGTCTGACTGATCGGCTTGTCTCCATTTCTGACTGGCTGGTCTGAAATCACAGAACCACTCTCTTCTTTCTCTATTTCCATCGCCATATCGTCCTGCTCCTCCTCTTCCTCCTCTATTATCTCCACTAAGCTGCTCAATTTCCACTTTTCTTCCTCTTCCCTGCACTCTTGATCTGCACCATCAAGCATCTCCTCAGCTTCTTTCTCTGGCTCAGCTACTAAACCTTTACCCTTCTTTGCCACACTGCCCTCCTCCTCACCCTCCTCTTCTTCTTCCTCCTCACAGATCTGCTGTAGTGCAGGCAGGTTCTTGGTGGCTGGAGGCTCCTCAGCCAGAGATGGACGGAGGGTGAGGCTGAGGCTGGGTTGCCAGGGGCCAGGGAAAGCCTGCTGAGGCGGGGGCCTTGCGGCGAGCAGGTCCCCACATTCAGGTACTCCTGATCGGGGAGAGCAGGGGGAGAGGGCCCCTGAGAGCCAGTGTGGTGGGGCCTCTGGGCTGAGCAAGATGTTATCCAGCCCTTGCAGCCAGTGATGAGCCTCAATCTCCTCGAGCGAGGCGCGGCAAGACGGATCCTTCTGGAGCATCCTGGAGATCAGACTGACCGGGCAAAGACAAATGGTTTATTGTTTCATGGAAAGGATATAAGCTGCTTGATTGCTTGCTTTAAATTTTGGTGATCAGTCATTACAGAAACTGAATTGGCACAGAGAATTACCTGATTTATATCTGATCTAGGTCATCTCCATGCATAACTATACTAACATTTCTTGAAACCTGTATCAGTTTCTAATGTCCAGGAGGTTGTTCTGTTCTATTCTGCTCCTTTTCTGAAATCAAATACACCAATAATTGAAAGGCGTTCATTCAGGGACATTTCAGGGCAAGAACTGCATGCAGATACAGAGCTGTATCTGCAAGCTGTATCATGATGGTGAAAATGGTGAAAATAGTGAAACATGACAAACCACTTTATCATTGTTCACTATTTTCAAATTGCCAATTTCAACATCCTGGGTGTATATAAGCTCATGTTTAAAAGGATAACGTTGGTTTTGTTCAATATTTTTCTCATTGCCAACAAAGCCAATCCAATTAAAAAAGACCAAAACAACAATGTGTTAGTCCATCTCTCAATACTTTCTGACTTTCCTTCCGTCTTTGGTCTTTTGGTCACATGCCTATTTATTTCTGCCTGAAGATGTACATCTTCCATTTACATTTTTTTAAAGGCTTAGTCATTTCCCAAAACAGTTGGGCACTGTTGATTGTACCAAACATTAAAAAAAGATGAAATATTCTATTTTAGGGGGAATACTTTCTGCGCATGTTCATCATAATCTGTAAAAATAATAGTTGACGGTGTTCATGGAAATGAAGGAACATGACTACCAGTACAACAGTGTAGCTCATTTATGTGTTTTTAAAAGTTTTTGGAGAACAATGTGCTCAATGGCACAGAGGAATAAGTGCATAACTGCAATCAGTTACAATAAAAACACCTTTTATAACTAACAGGTAATGTCTTTGACAGGCATGAGAAAATGTTGAAAAAAGACTTTTGTAAATTACTTTTTAATACCTTCTGGGGACTTTTTTGAGGTGACTTTTTAAGGACCTACAGATACACTGTACCAGCGTTAGGATTTCTGTAGCATATGACAAAGGGGTTGGCGCTTTTTTATTGTGGATCTGAATTTTTATTTGGATTTGCTAAACACTTGCTAACCATCCACTTTCATGCATCCATCCATCCATCAGTTTATCCATCCATTATCTGTAACCGTGTATCCTATTCAGGGTTGCGGGGAGGCTGGAGCCTATCCCAGATAACATTGGGCAAGAGGCGGGGTACACCATGGACAGGTTGCAAGGCAATCACAGGGCTGACACATAGAGACAGAAACCACTCACACTCACAGGAAATTTAGATTCAACAATTAACCTAACATGCATGTCTGTGGGAGGAAACCTGAGAACCCTGAGAAAACCTGAGAACATAAAAACTCCACGCAGAAGGGTCCAAACTGGCCAGCGGGTTCAGACCCACTAACACTGTGTCACCCCATCTACTTTCTCTATTGATTATTCCTCTGTTCAGTCAATAGTGAGCTACTAACAAAATCTGGAAGATAAGGTGAATTTTTTAATGCCATTTACTCTCCAAAGCTGCTGTTGTTCTATAGTTCTGTGAGCTAATCACAGTGTGTGCTTAGCTGGTGATGTGCTTTTGTTGGAGGTGTGAGGATTGAAAGTGAAGTGAGAAGACACATACAGTATATGTGAGTTTATTTACATTCAGAGGTGTGTCTGGAGTGCCTCTGGCAATAATGAAATATGGTTTAAGGTGACAGTTGTTTTGTACTGAAGAAAGGAATAGCAAATATTTGACAGATAACACTCACTGTTTAAAGCCACTGTATTTGCAGCCTCTGAGATAACTAGGACATTTGCAGTATCTACTGAAACGCACACTAATGAGATGATTTTACGGTCAGCAGCTTCTGATGACAGTGTA
Source organism: Etheostoma perlongum (assembly GCA_026937815.1). NCBI lineage: Eukaryota > Metazoa > Chordata > Actinopteri > Perciformes > Percidae > Etheostoma > Etheostoma perlongum. The sequence goes on along the minus strand of CM049378.1, from coordinate 8,131,095 downwards.
ACCCACAACATCTATTCCACAACAGAAAATCTCTGGGAGCAGAATAAACCTATAAATAAAGAATACATTCATAAACAAGAAAAGAAAACCTACAAAGATAAAACTAAATAGTTTACTGTTACGGATAACCTTTTGTTTTTTGGAGCTGTGATGAGTGAGGAACCTAAATGTTATCAACTGTTGCTATGGTCTAACCTTAGTGTCATTCATTAGTACTCACTCTCTGCAGTCGTCTGAAACATGTTTGGGGACGCAGTAGCGACAGTCCAGAATCATGACCAGCGTCTCACTGTCGTTGGTTTCCTGAAAGGGAGGGACTCCACACACCAACATGTACAGGATCACCCCTAGAGACCAGATATCTGGAACACACACACACACAAACACACACACACACAGAGCACAAAAATGTGCTTTAAAATAGTGAATCATGTCATCCACCCTGCAATCACATCATATTTAGAATTCTATGAACATCAAAGTTCATAAGTGATTTTTTTTAAATAAATGTCTCTCTCAAATATACAAAAACACCATTTTCTAAAACAACACAAAGATGAGGAGAAAATCTGATTCTGTCTTAGAAATCTACATAAAAGGATCAACTGTGGACACACACACACACACACACACACACACACAAAAAAAAACACTTTCTGGTGCTGACAGTGTTCTTTTCGCGTCTCCTCCCTTTCCTTCCTCCTCGCCCCCTCCCTCTCTTGTCCTCATGCAGATCCTGTGAGAGGACGTCCGTGCAATCATAACAGCCTGAACCGGGCGAGAACACCGTGGCAACCGGTTCAAGGAAACACACACACACACCCGAGGAAAGGGAGCTGAGGGCTGAAGGCCATAATAAACAGAGGGACTGTTGTCTGCTATTCTGAGAATGATCATGCTTTCTCTCTTGTTTCTGTTTCTCCTTGAGTTTGTCCCAAACATTAGAAATAGGAACACTGCACATTCTGTTCACACTGTGTTAACCCTGATGTAACAATAGATAGAAAAATGGTGCATTATTGACTTACATAACTATGTGTGCATGTGTTTATGTTCTTGGCCAGAATTCAAAAATGTACCAAACAAAACTACTGTACTGAAATAAAAACTGTGACCCCCAAACCGTGATGTGAACCGATCCGCTCCTAACGAGCATTCATCTTCAGAGGATGACTCTGGTGATCCCTGACATTCCCTCTTTTCTTTATCAGGTCAAATTTTCACTTATTCCAATCCTTTCCTTTAGGACCAAATAAATACCTGCAAACATTCCATCAGCCTCAGCAAAATGTTAGTATGCTAAACTGATGGTGAACATGGTAAACATTATACCTGCTTAACATCAGCATGTTAGCATTGTCACTGTAAGCATCTTAGCATGCAGATGTTAGCATTTATCTCAAAGCACAGCCTCATGGAGTTGCCTGCATGGAAACAGTGTGGGTATAACTAATCATTTTGACATTCATTATCTTAGACTGCTGACAAAAGTGTAAATCTTGATATGTACTTGTTTTAAAAAAAGAGTTGACATCAACATTCTTCTGAGAATATACGTAGTATTTAGATAAGATAAGGATGCAGCATCATTGTGCAATCACATTAGTTCACACTATGTAAAATAACACATAATAGTAGTGCAATATGACACATTTTAGGTTTTATATTTCATTATAATATCCAAAGTAGATTAGATGAACAGGAATTAAAAAACTTAACTCTTTCAGAACACAATAAAATCCAAACACTGTAGTTCATTCAGACCCCTATCCATGGATTCTCCCACGTACCAATCCCATGTGTGATAAGCATTCAGCCATTGTCCCACACTATACTCATGATGGTCCAAACAATGGCCCTCAGTCCTCGCCATACTATGTACACTCATGTGCATGCTCAATATAGTCTAAAGACATCTTATGCAACAGGGAAGAGAAGCCACTCAGTGCTGGGCCTGGGAGTGTACTTTACTCTGCTCACTGGTAAGGGTGGGAATCTCTGGGCACCTCACGATTTGATTCAATTCAGACTCCGAGGCCAAGGATTCCATTCTAAACCGAACATTTTGTTTATTTTTTTTGTAAATTAAAAAACATAAACATTTACAAACAGTTACAGGAGGGAGGGAGACAAAACAACACATGCAGATACAAAAACACACACACATACAGTGCACACAGACAAAAGACAAGGGACCAAACATCTGTGCAAGTTAGAGGTCCAGGCTGATCTCACAGAGTCCGCAATGCTCTGCTAAGTGTCCAGAGTTTTTCCATCCATTAATCCGTGCCGTGGAAAGTTCCATATACACTACATCCAAGTAGGAAAGGGTCCTTTTCAATCAAAATGTATTTATCTAGCACTTTACAGCAACCAGCAGATATCCAAAGTGCTTAACATGAGAAACCAAGAGTAAAAACACATATCATACAATAGAAAGAGTGAACAGAGAAAACAGAAAATCAGAAAAGGTTACAAAGAAACAGAAGAATAAAATTGCCACACCACTGCTATGTATTAAAAGCCAGACTAAACAGATACATTTTGAGTTTGGACTTAAAAAGAGCTACATCTGTAATAGTGCGAATATCAGGGGGTAACTTGTTCCAGAGTCTTGGGACAGCAACTGCACCTTTGTACTTCCAAAACTCGCTGATTTGAAGAACGCAATGACCGGTTGTGCTTCTGCAAAGTTAAAATTTCTATAATGCACAGGGAGCCAATATAGAGTGTAGAGAACGGGAATGATACTGTATGTGCATGTCTAGATTTATTTGTTAAAAAGCGAGCAGCTGCATTTTGCACAAGGTGAAAACATGAGATGGACGGCTGATTCAGACCAATATAGAGAGCATTAGAAAGCTGAAGAGGCTTTCTAGGTCGTGCCTGCTCAGGAAAAGGCTTAACTTTAGCCAGGAGACAAAGCTGGAAAAAGCTCTCTAACAATATTACTGCAAATTTCATGCTGCAATCAAAAGCAACCCCCACATTTTTTGACAGCTGACTTAGTGTAACTCAAAGCTGGACCATTTTGCATGCATGAAGTACTGAAAATAATAATAATAAAAAAAAACTCTTGTTTTATCTTCATTCAACTTAAGAAGGTTTTCTAAAAGCCACAACTTAATACCAGTAATACAACTAAGCAGGGAGTTTAGTGTGACACTGTCATTTGCTTTCTTAGTCAAATAGATTTGTAAATCATCTGCGTAGCAATGAAATGACAGGATGTGCTTTCTTATAATAGCCCCTAAAGGCAGCAAACAGAATGGGGTCAAGAATGGATCCCTGGGGTACCCCACAAGAGAGAGGAGCAACTGGCAAGGAGAGGTCACCAATCATAACAGAAAAGCTCCTATTTGCCAAATAAAACTCTGAACACTTAGCAGAGCATTGCGGACTCCGTGAGGTCAGCCTGGACTTCTAACTTGCACAGGTGTTTGGTCCCTTGTCTTGTATCTGTCTGTCTGTGTGTGTGTGTGTGTGTGTGTTTGTGTGTGTTTGGTTTCTGCATGTGTTGTTTTGCCAAGACATTGACAGTAACAGGCACAGTATACAAAGTGGAGATTTTGGATGCATTATTGTTTAAGAACTGACCAACAGGAGAGCACTCCCAGATCATGTGAAGATATGTGCATTGTGCTTTGATTGGACAGAAAGTGCATAATGGGCAATTAATTAATTTCTTGTGGTGCATTTTCAAGGGGGGTGAGATATGTCCTATGAATGAAATTTTAGTGAATCTGCTGATGGTCTGGATTGTGAGATACTTCTGGAATGCTAGACCATACATTATGCCAGTTGAGATCGATACTCAGGCCTGGGCAATTGCAAGCCCAAATCCTCTTAATAGGAAGGGCAGAGCGGCCAGGTAAAACTAAGAACTGATAAAGCCAAGGCGCAGAAAATAACTTCGAATAGGATGAATGGGCAAAGGCTTCTGCCAGGGAATAACATTTGCCTTGAGCGCTGACCTTAACTGAAGGTAAAAGGAAAAAGAGGAACGTGGTAGACGATTTTGTAAGTCAGAGAAGGGTAACAAGCCAACCTCACCAAAAATGTCTATTAGACAATGAATTTATTCCCTTTGTGAGCTGTTATTGGCCTCCCACCAATCAGGAGTGCAGCATTATTGAATAATGGGGAAAAAAGTGTGCCAGTTACAAGCTACACGGCAGTATGTGTCAGCTAACCTTTAAGTTTTGATAAGATGAGAGATAATGGGGCCAAAGCGTAGCTGGCACTGTTTATTAGAAACATTGCCAAAAAGAATATCATGGAACTGTCATAGCACTCTAAGGTACGCCAGCAGACAGACACATCTGGATTAAACCAAGTAAGGAGGGGTCTTAACACAAAGGACCAGAAATAATTTTTAAAGTTGGGTTCTGAAAGGCCACCATCCTATTTCCTCCTATGTAGAGTAGACATCTTAAGTCACGGCCACTTGCCTTTCTAGATAAATTTAGATACCACTGATTGTAATTTACGCCAGTAGCCAGCAGGAGGGGAGAGAAGTAGCATGAGCTCACAAAATTAATCCTGGGTAAAACATTCCTTTTAACCACTGAGATATGGGCTTGAATCGACATGGGGAGACCCATCCACTTTTCCATATCTTTCAAAACGCTGTTCAGAGCAACAGAATATAAATATATAATAAATCAATATTTAATCTGATTAACAATGGGGATGTTGGCAGAGATGGTTGAGTTGTGGGCAGAGTCATTTAAACAATGTAGTGCAGACTTTGACCAGATAATTATAAAGCCTGATAAGCTACTATACTGATAGAAGGTGAGGAAGAGACAGAGAGGGGTTCTCTAAATAACAAAAACATTGTCCGCAAATAGTGAGAGATGATGCTGTGTACCAGGAATGTATATTGGTAACACCATAATTGATTGCCGAATGGTTTGAGCCAGAGGCTCCAGAGAAATATAAGAGACTCAAGGGGCAGCCTTGGCGGGAGGATTTAGAAATTGTAAATAAAGAGAAGGAGGTTAAATTAAGACTCAAGCTGAGGAATTACAATACAAAGCTTTAATCATACCAATGAAGGTTTTGCCAAAGCCCATCACCCGACCATAAAACTGGCCACTCAAGCCTGTCAAAAGCTTTCATTGTGTCAAGAGCGAAGTGACATTGGGGTCTTACTGTCCTCTGCCGCATCAACAATGTGGAGAAGACGTCTAACATTATCTGCGGCCGTTCTCGTTTTTATGAATCCAGTTTGGTGTATATCTATACATACTAGGGCTGCACGATATTGGAAAAATCTTACATTGCGATATTTTTTCCACCTGCAATATATATTGCGATATAAAAAGAAAAAATAATTTTTAAAAGATTACATAAATAGCTCTATTTGGAAATAATAAATAATGTAACGTAGGCCTAATAACGGCTAACGTGAATGACAGTGACTCCATGTTGCTTCCTCTAAATTTCAGGTTGTGGTCGACTAGCGGGGCCAGCTCGTTAGTTTGATACATTGATCAGACCTGCATGTCACGGGCACTAGCAACAAACTGTGTATCAAAGAACAATTAAATCAGTGTAAATGACGTTAGATCAGACAGACTTCTGTAGTAGATTAGCATTACGATTCCAGCGTCGCGGCTCCGAACCGTAACGTTAGTTGGGACAGACGCACGCCTTGCTAGCTTTAGCCTGGCTGATAGCAGCATTCTGCGGGGGGAAATGGCCGGGATACATTGTGATTATGTTGCATTAATCAGGTGATTTAGTTTGTATTTGCAGCGAACATTAAACACTGACTACTGTAGCTTCACTGACTACCCATCAAAACTATGCGCAACACTGTGTCAGCGGCAGCTGCTGTCTACGGGACGTTACTACACACGGAGAGCCTCACTTCCCATAACAAACCCCGTCGGACTAACGTCACATACACGCGCTGCCCACATGGCTACCTGCCTTAAAGGGGAAGGGTCGCGCGGTAATAATCATGTAAAAAGCCATCTCCGTCCAGCCCATCACATGACTCTTCGATGCAACCATTTTTTGAGTTTGTTAGATTTGGACATATGCAGTATTTGTCACACAAAGGTTTTATATTTATTTATTATTTTTGTCTACTGTGGTTTTTATTTAGTCATTCCATGCTTAATTCTTAAAGATGCGTGTAAAAGTCACCGTCTCTCACAGTAATCTTCCATGTCATGTTTAAAGGTGGAGAATTGGCTTTTTAGAACATGAAACATGAGATGGTCAGATGTAATTCGATAAAGTAGATGAACAGCCTTTATGTGTGTTGTCTAATTATTTAGAGTATGTCTTATTAGATCATACAAATATATACAAAACTTGTTTTTTTCCTATTGGCCATTTTTGTGTTTTTTTCTGCACTCTTGCCTAAAGTTGCTTTCCATTAATCCATCCTCTTTCAGTTACTTGTTTTGTATTTGTACATGTCGGGCGACAGTAGGTTTTAAATAAAAATCAACACATTTAAATATATCTATATCTATACAGTATATCGTGATGCATCTAAGAATCAATTTTTCTTACCACCGATACGACTGCTGACAGCACAAAAAACAACACACACACACACACACACACACACACACACACACACTATATACAGTATATATAAACCAGATGCTGAGATAAAAAAAGCTTGTGCACAGAGTTCAGCAGTACTGCAAAGAGGAACGAAGTGAATGATCCTGGTTTTTTTGAGGTCACATTTCAAGACCAAATACGTCATAAGGGGTCAACCAACTCAGCTCCATTCCAAACGGACCTCCAAGTTCAGAAAAAAAAGTTCAAGCCTTTATTGCCCACATGTGGAAGACAAAACTGACTATCCCAAGATTAACTGCATGGTCATATCTACATAAAATTATGCATTCAGGTCATCATCACTGATTAACATTCTATATGTTATAAACCGGACCAAATTTAAAGCCATTTTTCTCATGATCTTGACAAAGTCCATTATTCTGATATGATTATCTTCTAACGCTGATAGAATAATGTTGATAAAGCTGTGAAGCAGATGATTATTATGTACATGTATTGTGCATGCAGATGTATTTTTTTTCTTTATAGGGATTATTGTCACTAGGCCTATTTATTTTGTTACCTTCTAGTGACAGTAGAGTAGCACAGGTGTGATAACCACTCTGATCTGAACATTGCATTATTTCTTGGGAATTAGATCAGAGTTTCAAGGATAATTTAAGACATGTTGCATGTTCTTAAAATATGTGTACACACACACAGACACACACACACACAGAGATTTAGTACTTTACTTTTGTAACTGTAGGGGACTTGCAAAGACATATTCTAACATCATTTTGAATTTTAGTCTACTGTGAGTTTAGCTCCAAAATAATGGATCCCACATTTCCTATAATGCAACTCAGTAGCATCTATTGTTAGACCCTCCCTGATGACATCACCATCAGGGTTATTTTCTCAAACTTTAGAAATCATTACACAACTGCTTTCCCAGGCTTGCTACTCTTTCTCTTGATTGTCTTATGAAACATTGATGGAGTGCCCCTGTAAAAACTGAACAGAATTTCTTATTCAATAAATGCAACATGGTTTTTGACAAAACAGAAGATTTCGTGACATAAAATATATATTCAAAGTACTTCCACTTTAAGTTTATAATCAGAATCAATACGGTGGACAGTTGATGTCCACTTCATGTGTCAGCTTTACATACACATGCTGCTCCCAAAGGACTTATTTGTGTTGTACAATTTCCCCCAAAGTGATGTAAATGCTTTGGGATTTTGTTGCTATAATGGATGATCTGCACCGTTTTATTTCCAACTCTGAACAGTTGAGCCTTCAGGTTGATATGAAAACACTGACAAAGAGGTTTTGTCTGAAAAACCTTCATAGTTCCTTGCTGCTTCCAGCTGAGCAACGAGCAACCATCACCCTCCAACCTGGAGCAGAGAAATGAGTGGACTTTGCCATTTACTGTTTTAGAAAGCAGCTTTTTCTCCAATCAAACTCAATATCTGCTGCACTCAAAAATATGTACTGTAAGTGGTGTATCATTGCCTGCTTGGCTCACTTATCCAAGTTTATAAGAAATGTGGACCACATAAAAAATAAATAGGCCCAGAAATGAAACCATGACCACATGTCACAATCACATTGATTCAATGCAACTTACACCTCATAACACAAAAAATAGTGTGTAGCTGATGCCCAGAGAGGCTTATAGTATCTGCCAAATGCAGAACATCCTTCTGCTCAGAACATAGTCCACCAATTAAGGTCCCCCTCTCTTCTTATCTGCCATTTACTTCTCCTTCATAACTCACCAAACCTTGCCATATTTAGATTCAGGCATAGCACATTCATATATACAGACGCACTTTAATTTGTGGTCTCCTTAGACTGTGACAAACCATACCCAGTTCTAACAAATCTTAAGTTCTGATCACTAGAACAAAAGAAGACCATTTGGCTAACACAAACATTTATCATTAATACTTATTTCCACCACGCTGTATCAGTACTGGAGTATGGTCTGGCTACACTGCTTATCATCCTGGGAAAGAGGAAAAACACTCTGGCTTGTTTGCATTTCTTTAAACCAATCACAACTGTCTTGCACACAATGTTTATGTTTGTCAAAGTAGTCAAGAGACCCAATTGACCCACGTGTCTCTCCTCCACATCATATGACTATCATCTCTCTCACACACACACACACACACACACACACACACACACACACACACACACACACACACACACAATTACACAAATATATCATATAACAGGGCATGCATATACTGCAGACTCCTAGCAGTGAAGGAACCACAGTGAATTAAACCTCATTCTGTTTATAGACAAAAATATCAAAGAGACACAGAGAGCAGTGTATGAGTGAATGAGTGTGTGTGTGTGTGTGTGTGTGTGTGTGTGTGTGTGTGTGTGTGTGTGGGTTTATGAGTCACCTTATTAAACTAAGATCACTAACGGACACTCTGTGCAGCTCAGGATTATCACCAGACCCGGACTGGCCATCGTTAGCACTGGGGTAAAGCTGATAGGCTCGGAGTGCCAGACCTGTGTTAATCCTAAACTTAGACACCTGTGGGACCTTCGGCAATTTTGTCCGACATTCCTGTCTTTAAAAGGCTGTAGCGTGCTCTTAGATGAAGATATATGTATCTTATAAAACTAGACGATCTAAGGAATTAATTGGTACCAAACAGGTAAAGCTAGCCTGTCTGAATGGGAGCAAATGTTTGCTATACGTTTAGGCTTAATTTTGGCGAGGGAAAAACTGGCAAAGGGTTCCTTGACCTCTCACCTCAAGATATCTGAATGGTTTTTGAATGAAAATTACTTTCCTTTTTAACAGACATACCATACATATCCACTCCCATCCAGTTTGGGGCAAAATCCATTAGCCCAATTGAATTAATGTGTTAATCCACATTGTATCTATTTTATTGTAATGAATCAATTTTTAGAAACTTGACCTCACTGTATAAATGTACCCATTTAGACCTATAGGATAATCACAGCTTCATAAAACTGTACAACCACAAACTTGAGACCTAGCACATTCAGAGGACTTATGGCTTTCATAGGTATATTAACAATAAGCAGTTTACTGAACATAAGTACTCGACATTCAATTGAAGAACAATTCTTGCAGAAATCTCCAAATGTCAAAGGTTTTTGGTACCAAATCACAGCACAGATTTTGTCAATTCTCAAGTACTCAAAAATGGTTATATTTTAGCATCAAACCCCTGTAGGAAATGGTATCAACCCAAATGTTGCTGCAACAACTTATGAGACATAATTGAGCATGATAATGGCCATCAAAACAGTAAACAGAAAAAAGTAACAGCATACGTGGGCTGTTGTAAATGTGTGAGTATTGGCCTGGATAGCTGTTAGATTCCTGGCCTAAATCATTCATCATCATCAGTTTGTCCTTGATTATTACACACAGTATACTGTACAGTATGGGTGTGTGTGCGGGTGATGGAGGTGTACATTTTTAACAAAGTGATGATGTAATCGTGATAGTCATAGGTTGAATCATGTTAAAATAGAACCGAAAAGTGCACTTGAGTTGAGGTGAGGCAGAAAACAGTCTTGGAGGATGTAATAACATACACAAATGGATTTAAATGGATGCCTTTGTGTGGACACTTTTAGAAACAGGAACTCACATGAAACAAGGAACTAACACAACAAATAAGCCATGTTGAAGTTATGGATGTACTGTATGTCGCCACTCCTTATCATGCCCTTGGTTAACAAACAAAAAAACATTCCACCAAGACTATTAGGCTATAAGCAGACAACAACACAAGACAATATGAGAAAAATAAAACCCAAGACCATTAGTTTCTTAAATAACACTTTCACTGGTTTTAACACATTTGCAACTCATCCTTGCCATAAAACAAATGCTGTAGATCCGTCCAAAAGAACACCTCCTAATTGCATTTGTATTCAGTGTGGATGCTTGTAGTCACCAGAAGAAGAAAAACACAGCCAAACCCTGCCAAAATCCATCCTAGTCCATCTTAACAGACAAGACCACCAGCCTCCCTAAAGCCAACATGCTGTATTTCCCACCAGGGACCAAATCCCTCAGTTTTCTTTGTGTTCCTATGTCAAATCCTATTGGCCAGCCTCACCTCTAATGTTGCACAGATCCCAGCAGTACATACCAACCTTTATACTAAACAGAGATGCAAGGCACCTTCTCCTTCTGCTATCTATGTCTTTCTTTCTCTCCCTTTATCACATGCACATGCACACGCAATGCAGTGTGAGAGAACAGTGGTGAGCTGCAGTGTTTGGTTCCACTTCAGAACTCACTGTTGGCTCATGACTGGCTGGCTTGCTTAGACTGACCCAGATACACACACTAATCCTTTATGGACATACACACACATACTAACAAACATAGATCCATTTACACAGAGGCACAAACAAATACAAGCTCATAACTATGAAAGGGTATACAGAGCAGGAACACATGCACTTAATACAAGAAAATACACAAGGGGGGGTCAAGGACACACACACACACACACACACACACACACACACACACAAATCTGAACATCTACAATTACAAGGCAACTTCGCAAAACTGATGTGAGAACTATTGTGAGTTTAAATGCTGATCTCAGAACAGTTAGGGTTAGTTCAGTTAACTCCCAGATGCCAAAAAAATGTAATTTTTAAAAAATCTGTTTCTCACCCACAGCTGGAGCATCATACTCTTCTCCCAGCAGAATCTCTGGAGCGGAGTATGCCAGTGACCCACAGCTAGTGGCCAACATTGTCCCGGGTTGGAATAGGTTGCTGAACCCAAAGTCTGTCAGCTTCACCGCACCTTGCTGGGGAAAGAACACCACATTTTCGGGCTTCAGGTCCCGGTGAACCACATGGAGCTGGTGGCAGTACGCCACAGCACACACAATCTGGGCAAAATGGCGCTTGGCGGTGCCCTCAGCCACGCCACCCTCATGACGGAGGATGTAGTCGTAGAGGTCGCCCCCCTCGGCCAGCTCCATGACAAGGTACAGGGTGGTGGGCGTGTCGATGACCTCGTATAGGCGAACCACATTGGGATGCTGCACCAGCTTCATGCACCTGAAAATAATTAGTAATGAAAGTAAGATAATAAAAAACCAAGGAACTAACAATATTACCTTTTAAAAGTTTTAAATAAGGATGATTTGAGTGATGCAACTCCTTCATGGCACTTATAATTTAGGCATTGTTTTTTGTTTGTTCCATGTTCCATGTTTGCTCAGATTAGATTTAGATGATCACACTGTCCGTTTGAAATCCCAATAAATCTGAACAAAAAACATTGCTACAAAGTGCTCCCGCTGTAGTTTTTCCAACCAGTTTTTAACCTTTTTCTAAATTTTCTTAAATATTTTCTTCTCTACCTTTGTCTTAATTACTATTCTTTACCTCACTTCCTGTAAGAGGTGGCTTGTTGCCATAACATCAAGTTTTGTCTTGTCAATCATCTTGACAGCAACCAGTTGCCCAGTGTTGACATGACGAGCCAGTTTGACCACAGCAAAGTGGCCCCTGCCCAATGTCCGACCCAGTTGGTACAGTCCGCTGAGATCAGAGCGACTGGGGTTGCGACTAGGGTCCAGATGTCCATCCTGGGCTGAGGTTATTTCTCCAGAGGAGTCCATGTTTGTAACAAAGAGGGAGTTTGGAGGAAAAGAGCAATTGAACTGGAGGGCTTTAGGAAGATGGACAAAGGGACAAAAGGAAATAGTAGATGTAAAATAGTTGTGTCAAGGTGTCAGGGACAGAGGGGAGTAGGGATGCAGGGCAGCAAAGTTCCTCATTGATAGGGAGTTGCCTGTCAGGACAAAGAAAAGACGACACAATGAGACAAAATGACAGCATTGATGATTATGGTCTTGGCCCGAAGGGAAAAGGGCTTTAGATTAGGCCAGCTGACGCTAATGCCTCATCCCTTCAAGCACTGGTCCCAAAACAGATTGATATTTCACATATTTTAACAAAGGCAGAAAAGACAGAACAAGTTCAAATTAAGTGTCGAAGACTAGATTGCAATGTATACATTGTAATGTAGTGGAATGAGAGTAGTAGAGGGTAAATATTATTTTATTGTCTGATATTGAAGGGGCTGTGTTTGTCTCTATCTCAAATAACACCCAGCCAGCACTAATGGCATGCCAAATCAATATTGTAACAGGAAACCATAATGTGTATGTGTGTGTGTGTGTGTGTGTGTGTGTGTGTGTGTGTGTGTGTGTGTGTGTCATTAGTTTGGTGAAGAGGGTCAGAAGGTGGCATTAGATCTGATGATGTCATCATCAGATCTTCCCCAAGGTAACAAGTTCAGCTAAAATCATTATCTTCATTACCATGTTCATCATCTATACAATTATGTCAACTTCATTGCAGTCATCTTTATCCTATTCATCCTCATCATTGTCACAGCTCATCATCATCAACATCATCATCATCATCTCTTATTTATCACTATGATGGCAGCACCACTATTCCCATTAAAGGCAACAGCAGCCTTTTCTCACAGCTGTACTGTGCCAAGTGTACAGAAGTAGGCTACGTTAGGCCTCACCGTGTTAAAATGCGCTGATATCTTCGGCTGTACAGGTTTATTAGATCCAATACACTGCGATAACCTGCCTATGGGCTGCTACCCTTGTGGTAAGGGCAGCTGCTCTCCACTTGGTCTCAACTGCAGTCCCGACTTGGCACATACGCACACAGTAGTCATCCTCCCGGCTGCTGCTCAACACCTCCAAACAAACGCTACTAACAACCTCACTGACAGCGCCACAAGAATATAATGCCGCTGCTGGACAACAGAGGTAGCTATAAAAACACAGTTATCTCGGTGCCAACTTACCACTGTTGTGCAAATATCCCGTCTGCGAGCTGTTAAGTCAAAAGTTCTTTCTGTCACCCACTGCCTCACACTTGGTGTCACTGAATTCAGACGTAGAAAATGACAGCGCTGCCTTTTCGTTTTCTTTCATAATATTCCATGTTTGCGGTCCATGTGTGCACATACTTTTCCCATAACTGCCTGCCTTCTGCCTCAATTATTCATTCCAGAGGCTCGAGCGGTGTGACCGCGCGCCCACTCCGCAAAACGAGATACACGCAAGAGTGGGACAGAACGTTTCGTTCGCGCGCGTGCACGTACATACGCGCTTGTGTCCAGCTTCCTTCTGACGTCAATACATTCCAACTCGCTCCCGCGGCGCAGCAGCAGCCAGCGGCCGCGAGCCTGTAGTACGCATGCTCGTTGGCAGTGAAGAGGGGAAAATGACTGAATGAATGCTTCGGAAGTCCAAGAAATTATATAACTGACTGATGTGTGCTTTTCTTAAAATAGCAAGGAGGCACAATAAGCTATGCCATAACATAGCTATACTGGTAACGCGTATAGTACTTCGTAACATTCCTGAGATGCTTCAATGACAGGCTGGTAATTACTTTATTAATTTGGCCAAAATTCACACACAAACACACAGGGCCACGAGGGAAATGAGGACCTAAACAAAAAGTGTTTTCTATTTACACCCTTTTTGCTTTTAGAATGGGAGCATCCTATGGGTAATCCTGTAGGCTGCCATCTCTGTGCATAGTGACCATTTAGTGACCTTGTGTAGCCTAATGTAGCCTAAAGTTTGTGTGTGTCTTAGCCTATTTCCATGCACATGTATTATATGATGTCACCTAGCATCACCTTACAGACATTCACATTCTTAAACGTACTGTATATTATGTATTTTTGTTATCTGTAGGTTTTAGAGTTCAAGCATTTTATATTGAAAATATATGCATTTGTCTGATGGATGATCTCATCTCAGCTGCTCTTTGTTTCATCTAACCAGCCAACTAGCAGAATAACAGGGCCATCTAGTGGTTCCTTTCTTTCTTTCTTTCAATATTATATCTGTAACATGCACACTATACAAAGAATAGGGTTTATATGGGATTCTGGTTTCAATCTCTCTCTTTCTCTCTCTCTCTCACACACACACACACACACACACACATACACACACACACACACACACACACACACACAGACACAAAACAAAACAAAACACTAGAGACCATCTTGTGATGGATCACACCAGCCGAAACGCCAAATCAGGCCTGATGTAAAGTAAACATATAAATACCTGGCAACGTTTTCAAAACTTCTTTTTGTGTTTTGTGTTCCTGCTACAGTAGCTACACATTCCATTCAACATAAGAGATAATATGTAGCCTGTTATTGTTTTTGTATCCCTAAAATTGCAGAGTATTTGACATGTTTTGACTTTGGCACCATCTAGTGGCAGTACCAAAAATGCATCTCTGTCACTGCCTACAGCCTGCAAACAGATAAAAGTAAAGTAAAAGTAATGAAGGCTCAGTCCACCTCAGTGAAATAGATGTGTGTGTGTATATATATATATATATATATATATATATATATATATATATATATATATATATACTGTGTGTATATATATATATATATATATATACTGTGTGTGTATATATATATATATACAGTGGGTACGGAAAGTATTCAGACCCCTTTAAATTTTTCACTCTTTGTTTCATTGCAGCCTTTTTCCAAAAATCAAAAAAGTTCATTTTATTTCTCAGTAATGTACACTCAGCAACCCATCTTGACAGAAAAAAACAGAAATTTAGAAATTTTTGCATATTTATTAAAAAACAAAAACTGAAATATCACATGGTCATAAGTATTCAGACCCTTTGTTCAGTATTTAGTAGAAGCACCCTTTTGATCTAATACAGCCATGAGTCGTTTTGGGAAAGATGCAACAAGTTTCTCACATCTGGATTTGGGTATCCTCTGCCATTCCTCCTTGCAGATCCTCTCCAGTTCTGTCAGGTTGGATGGTAAACGTTGGTGGACAGTCATTTTCAGGTCTCTCCAGAGATGCTCAATTGGGTTTAAGTCATCTGGCTGGGCCATTCAAGAACAGCCACAGAGTTGTTGTGAAGCCACTCCTTCGTTATTTTAGCGGTGTGCTTAGGGTCATTGTCTTGTTGGAAGGTAAACCTTCGGCCCAGTCTGAGGTCCAGAGCACTCTGGAAAGGTTTTCGTCCAGGATATCCCTGTACTTGGCCGCATTCATCTTTCCCTCGATTGCAACCAGTCGTCCTGTCCCTGCAGCTGAAAAACACCCCCACAGCATGATGCTGCCACCACCATGCTTCACTGTTGAGACTGTATTGGACAGGTGATGAGCAGTGCCTGGTTTTCTCCACACATACCGCTTAGAATTAAGGCCAAAAAGTTCTATCTTGGTCTCATCAGACCAGAGGATTTTATTTATCACCATCTTGGAGTCCTTCAGGTGTTTTTTAGCAAACTCCATGCGGGCTTTCATGTGTCTTGCACTGAGGAGAGGCTTCCTTCGGGCCACTCTGCCATAAAGCCCCGACTGGTGGATTGCTGCAGTGATGGTTGACTTACTACAACTTTCTCCCATCTCCCGACTGCATCTCTGGAGCTTAGCCACAGTGACCATTGGGTTCTTCTTTGCCTCTCTCACCAAGGCTCTTCTCCCCGATAGCTCAGTTTGGCCGGACGGCCAGCTCTAGGAAGGGTTCTGGTCGTCCCAAACGTCTTCCATTTGAGGATTATGGAGGCCACTGTGCTCTTAGGAACCTTAAGTGCAGCAGAAATTTTTTTGTAACCTTGACCAGATCTGTGCCTTGCCACAATTCTGTCTCTGAGCTCTTCAGGCAGTTCCTTTGACCTCATGATTGTCATTTGCTCTGACATGCACTGTGAGCTGTAAGGTCTTATATAGACAGGTGTGTGGCTTTCCTAATCAAGTCCAATCAGTATAATCAAACACAGCTGGACTCCAATGAAGGTGTAGAACCATCTCAAGGATGATCAGAAGAAATAGACAGCACCTGAGTTACATATGAGGGTCACGGCAAAGGGTCTGAATACATATGACCATGTGATATTTCAGTTTTTGTTTTTTAATAAATATGCAAAAATTTCTAAATTTCAGTTTTTTTCTGTCAAGATGGGTTGCTGAGTGTACATTACTGAGAAATAAAATGAACTTTTTTGATTTTTGGAAAAAGGCTGCAATGAAACAAAGAGTGAAAAATTTAAAGGGGTCTGAATACTTTCCGTACCCACTGTATATATACACACACAGTATATAGTTTAAACATTTTGTGACAAAACATTGTTTCTAATGTCACATTTTATTGGTTACATGGTATGACGTGCAAACAAAATATACAGTCATGACAAAACAATAGGACAATAGGACCCTGCAGGAATGGAGTGCAACATAAATTTCTTGAACCAAGTTGAACATTCTCTTAATAGACCCCTAATGTACACTATTGGCTTATCTGACTGTCATAACAATATTTTCTCCAACCCCATTTACTGTTCTCAATATATAATACAATCATATAACAGAGCCATAAACTGGAAACACACCAACATTACCATACAGTTTAACTGACACCTCTTGACACATAATCAGTTAGAACATTAATAATCTTCACAAAGATAAGATTTATTATAGTGTTGTAATGGATTGAATTAGATTCAGCAAGTGTACCTATAATAAACTGGTAACTACACTATTTTTGTTTATTTCAACTTGGTCTGTAAAAAAAAAATCATTTAAAAATGAGACTTTTCCGTTTCCTGAGAAGATGTAAAAATCATGATATTAACATAAATAAATGAAATATCTTAAATTATCAGTTAAAATATAGCATGTTCTATTTTCAGAACCAAAAAAATCACATAGATCTTTAAAGTGCCTTCTGTTACGCTGCTACACCGTAGCACTGCTAAGGAAGAATGGCTGAAAATGTAGTCATCTTTTTCAATGTACATGTTTTACAGTCGTCATGTCATGTGCCTTCAGTACCGTGATTTAGTGTAAATCCTGAGGTAGGGCCAGAAATTGAGCCGACATCACAAGAATCCTCTCTCTGTTATCAGGGCCTCTGTCAGCCTGTCTCGCATAATCTCCTTGGATGAGTATAAGGGCAGCTCCAGAATAGAGTGACATGTCAGAGAACAAGGGAAGTGCTGATCGTAGTGCTGACCGCCCTGGATTTGCATAACTCGAACCTTCATCTGGACCTGGTCCATGCCAAGAATAGGAACCCTTCTAAAACCAGTCAGGAACCCTATGGAACAACCGTGGAGGGAAAGTAAGGATCTTAAAGTTACTTTTTGTCTGTTACTATCTTTGTGCATCAACATAGTATACTATATGTATAGTATATACACTATAGTAGATCATTTATTTATTTATTTGATTGGATGGATGACAATTAACTTTTCCATGATCTAAGTGAATACTTGATTCTGAATGGCTGCAGATGGTCCATTAAAATGTGATAAGAGGACACCTACTAAGAAGTTCCGGTGAAACTGTCTGTTTACCGTTCTAAATTTATGAATTATTAAAATTATATCACAGAAACCACTGAGACTGAATTGTGTTTTTTGGATGTTGGTGTCAGTGATGTGTCAGTGTCTTTGTATGGGTGTTGCCTGCTCTTATTTTGCTGGCTGTCTGGAGCTCTGAGCTCCGCAGTTGCCTGGAAAAGGCGGCCATGTCAGAGGCACGGAGGTCCCCCGGGAACCTTATTTTTAGCTTTATAAAACATGATCCAATCACAAGTACAAAGGGAAATTGAGTTATTGTTTGAAAACCCTTTAAAACACAGAAAGGTTTATTAAAAATAATTATTTTGCAATTGACCATGGTGTAAGTGGGTTAATGCTCCCTGTGGTCCATTACTTCCTGATAATGGACACCTCAATGGGCATTAACCCTTACAAAATGATAATACATTGGATACATTTTTCTCCTGACTCACAAATATTTCTTTTGACTTTTCAAGCACAGGTAACTAATGATGGCTGCATGCCATTTAGGTGCTAAAGTTCCTGTGCCCTGTTTCTGTCTATACTTGCTTACTAGGCTACCATAATTAACCATAATGCTGTTAGTAAAAAGAATATATTTTTGAAAGGTGCACATATCATTTGTTTGGTTAAAGGACTTTGTGATTAAAAGCTGTTAACATTAGGTACAATACTTACAAAGGAAATCTTTCCTCTGGTCTTCAGTCAGTTCATCAAAAACCTCCCAAAACATCTGCATGGTGCAGCCAACACGAAGTTCCCACACTGTGTTCTAATGAAAGTTTTTTTTTTTTTAAATCATGTGAAAATGTAGTAGATAAGTTGCAATGACAACAAGAGGAGTTTGTGATTGGAACAGTACCTGTTTCAGTTTCGCCCAGTCATAGACATCTTGGCCTACCAACACTTGCTGCAGCTCCTCTGGCCGAAACTGCTTCACCAGATCCCTGTCACACACCTGGAAGAAGCCACGCTTAAACTCCTGAAACACACTCTCCACTGATGTGTTGAAGGCATGTCTCACGTAGGCATCCACAAACTCCTTCCTGTTTAGCAAATTTAAGTTTTAATTCAACAAACATTTCTCTGAGACAGAGCTGATCTAGGTGCAGGCCACATACACAACTTCGATTTAAATATATTTAAAGTCTTACTTATTTTGACTTGTCACTGTCTTTCCAGGATTTTGGGGATCAAGGTCAATCTCTGTCCCATTCCAGTCCTTCTGTTAATCAATTATGAGAGAAAGGAAGTTAAGTGGTATCACTGCAAAACCTTTGGAAAACTGTAAGAAAGATAAACGAGACAAAACGGCGAGAAAAAAATGATAATTGCAATTATTTTGGTCAATATTGAAATCAACATTACTTAACACGATTAGTCATTGACCTTTGGAAAGATGTTGAAATTACTGAACTTAAAAAACAGTTAAAACAGTTAAACAAAGCAACGGTGAAAACACCTTAAACTGTGAACTACTTTTCCTGTTTGAACTTTTTGAATTCACCTTCATAACATGAATAAAACAACAAAATAAGAGTTTACTTGCAAAATAGAATGTGCAAAATATTTGTTTTTCTTGATTACAGTGTTTTTGTGAGGATTAGGAGCCGCAATCAAAATTGCGATCAAAATTTGATTAACATTTGATGTTTGGCCTACGAGACACATTACCGGCCATTATAAAAAAAAAGTACCAACCGAATAAGGCAGGTGCAGGTTTTCTAGGTCATCTTCATAGTCCAAGACGTACTGCAGACTCCTTAAATAAATAATACAAAATTAAATAACAAAAAAGTCAAATGTTTAGGCATCAATATTAAACCAAAAGTTTGTATTAATAAATTTAGATGAATACTGACTTTCCTTCAACTGGGCTGAATTCCATCATATCCTCCAGTGTTGGCTCCACATCAAGCAGCTTCTTGAACAGAGCCAGTGGGAAGGGGAAGTGTATGATACTCTGGTTGTATAAGGCCAATCCACACAGAACCCCAACCAGGAAGAAGTTTGTCTTGTCCTCTTCTTTTGCCTGTATTGATAAAAGTAATCAATGATCATGTATGGGGACTGCAGATTCTTCCATTGTTGCTCATAATCATTATCATTAGCAAAGGAAATAGGAAATATGTTAATTAATGTAAACTCTGAGTCTACTTCTCAATGGTCATAGGTTTCTGTAGGATATAAAGTCTTACTGTGGAGGGGAACCATGCCAGCGTTTCGGAGTCATTGAACATGAACATTCCAGATTTAGTTGACACCATTTCAAGAAACAAGTGGTGAAAAAGGTCCCTTTTGTAGACATCTGTGACCTTTGGGTCCTCATCAAAATAGACCTGAGAGAAAATTATAATTCTTCCTGTTAGGTAGACACTTAGATGAGGGTAAGAAAAATAATTATAAGATTATAAGATACAATTAGGTGAGTTACAAATATGTACAACATTTTGATTATGCTTTGACCATTTAGCCAAAACTAAATGTTTACCACAAGTGGCTTCTTGAGGGCACTGTGATCAGCAGCAGCCAGTTGTTTAAAGGTGCCTTCCAAAAGTGATGCTCGCTTCAACTTCAGTTCGAAATAAGGATTTGTCTCGAGAACCCATCCAAAAGACGAAATCATATTTGCCTGGTGTTCTTCCTATAATTACAAATCAAAGTGTAATTTTTAAAATAATATTCCCATCACAATTACATTGTTATGTGATGTTATGTAATGCATTTTATTATTTAAGCTGCATAATTGTTTTTTGACCACTTGGATGTAGTGCCACAAGCTTTAAAAACAACACTGACATATTATCACTTTTTATTACACAGCATGGTTGATTATTTTATTCTGATTGGTCAATCATGGCATCCTGCGGTCTGCTATTTCTATATAACAGACCGTTGCCATGGACGGACTTTTGATCATAGACTCTGGCGGACCATTTTTAAATTAATAAAATTGTTTCTAAATCAACATTTGTGCTCACACAGAGCTCATACTGCTGATCAGTTGACCACAAAGGGAGAGAGGCGATGGAGGAAACAGGGATCGCTAACAGAGCTATTGGCAACAATGCAAACATAGCAGTAGTTAGCTCCATGGTTAGCCCACTCATCAGGGCAAGCTGGCATCGGCTGGAGAGCCGTGCTCATCAGCTGTAAAATTTACCAGGCTTCATCAATGGGTCTCTGTATGAGTAGCCGTGTGGTAAGCCTTGTAATAAGCATGATAATGTAGAGCGAGCTGGCCATTATAGTGAATTAGAATCCAGACAGGAGGATGCAGGTCTTAAATCAGCCTAGAGAGGGGCTCTACATTATCTCGTACATCAAGTTGTTATTGCAAACTTAGCAAACATCTGCATTTGCCTACAGTATTCACACATTCAGCAGATATAGAGCAACATTAGCATTCATTTGGAGTTGTATTGTGTTTGTTCACCTAGGTAACCTTACTGCCAGTATTCAAAATCCTTTTCTATCTTCTGTTTTGATCTCTACCAAGTCCTAGAAAAAATATTAACATTATAAATATTATTAATAGAAATATTAATAGTAGCTGCTAATTGCTGCTGGAGATGAGGTTGATGAGGTTGAAGAGTGGTAAGAGTGAACCAATCTGGTAAGGCTACAGACTGTGAAACCAAAACAATGAGCTGAAAGATGCTTAAAGCATCTGTAGAGCGGGAGAGACTTTCACATTACACATTATTTGATCCTTTGGTAATTGAAAATATTGATTAGTGCAGTATTACATGATATTGATAGCGTAAGTAGTTTGTCAGGTTAAACATTTTGTTTCGTTGTTAATGTAATAGGTCAAACATCTAAAAAAGTAAAATAAAACTAAATCTAAAATATAAATCGATAATACATAATTATAAAAGTTGATTTATTGGAGATTTCCTGACAACCTTGAGAATATTGTTTGTATGGTTTACCTAACATAAGGTAAAGTTCCAGGTTCCAGTTACCTGAGTGATTTTGGCATTGATGTCAAAAGCCAGTTTCTTTGATTTCAGATCCATTACAAATGGGAAGTTACAAAGGACAAGTGGGTGATCATCCATATCCTGAAAAAAGAGCATATCATTTACTCAACATTTCGTTAACCTGATGACCACAGGTTTTTACAAAATTTGTTTTTTTCACATGAATGCACACTATATGAAATGTGACCCACAACAAGAGAGTCAAGGAGGGAATGACTTGACAGCCATCCTTAGATGGGTTTAAACTAGTATTTTGTTAATAGTTTTTTACCTTGACTTTTGACATTGAATGCCAAATCTGCAGATCCTCGTAAAGAAATGTTTCGCTTATCCCCAAACAAAACGTTTTTTCTGGGATTCTCTGACGTACTGCAATCCTTTTGTTGGCCTTTAAAACAGATATATTTAGGTAGTTCATTATTTGAAAGATTAGTGGAAAATAGAAAACATTCTTTGAAAAGTTGAGATAGGTGAGAGGTAGATTACATTTGATGGGGTTTGATATTCACAGGAAAAAAATCAAGACAACTGATACTAACGTTGTACATGTACTGGAGGACTAGTAGCAGGTTTCTTAATCCAGAGTTGCGAGGAACAGGATTATAGGACAGCATCAGTGAGAGGGCCTGCTTCCACACCTTAACATGTCTAACCATGGTGGAGGATGACAGTGACGACCACCAGTCCCCTGAAGTAGACAATATAGAGACATATAGACAATGTCAGAGAGCATTTAATAACTAACCAGATGTCATAGATATGTCTGGAGTCTGGAATGTGCTTTCAGAATAATTAGTTAAATAGTTAAATATGATACTTTACTTGTCTTAAAATATAATCGATCAATACATTCATAAAATCAACAATAATTATAAATTAAAAAAATAAAAATGCAAATAATTATTTGCCTCAAACAACTCAAAGTTTAAAGCTTTGAGTCCACATGATACAAGCCTTCCGTGATCATGCACCATGCCACCCCTCATCTAAACCGTTGCTAGTAGCCAAGGAGGACACAGAGGATTAAAAAAACATAGTAGACTCTTCAGAAGAGGTAATTATATTTGCTCAATTTTCTGCATGCAAAAGTCCATTTTCTGAACATAGCCATACGGAGAAATACAGAGAGCGTTTTATGGAGCTGATAATCTTAATTATCTTAGTATCAATTCATTTGGCAATGGCTTTAATGTAACGGGTATTCATTCATCTAAAAAAGGTACGCACTAAAGCTTTATGAAAGAAGTGTCAAGAACACAGAAGAAATATACATTTTAAAATATGATTTGACTTCAGATTTTACTCTGGGTTATTTCAAAAACTAATACTAGTGCAGTGCATGTTCTAAACAGGCATGTTTAGATTTGCCCGATTGCTTGGCGTCGATTAAATGCACATTTGTATAATTTATAGTGGCTTTTTTGAATTCATGATCATATTAATTGATAATAATCAGAGAAAATCTATAATTATTACTTTGACCCACTCCAGACTCCATACATGGACACAACTTATTGTAATGAATGTACAGCATCTTATTAAAATGACAACAATGTCTTAAATGCAGACAGGGCTGGGGTGTTAAAAACATTTCTTTTTGTTTTTTCAGGTTTTTATTTTAGGTTTTTCAATAGCATTGTAGGATGTCCATGTTTTACTGTAGGTCTAACCAGCACACCATATCCTGAAACCTCACAAACATTCAAACAGTTATCTCTCACAGTACCTATGACCTGGAGGCTTTCAGCAGACAGTCTTAGCGTGGCAGCAGCGACCGCCTCAGCAAGCTTCATGCTCGGAAGCGGGTGGTGTCTCTGGATCACATGCAGGAGCTCATTGAGAAGCAGGAAGAGCCTCAACCCCTCCACTCCCACAGACGTCTCATCGAAAGAGGGAAGCAAGTGCAGGACAGCAGCCTCAACCTGTTGAGAACATATAATGTTAAAACTAGTATTGGGCAGTAACTAATACTTAGTAATATATTACTGTAATAATATCATGCACTTTACAATAAGGATACATTAATTAGCATGACTTCATCCCATAATAAGCATTAATTACAGTTAAATAATGTATATAATAAACATGTATTAACAATGGTACATTCTTTACCATTAGTTAATGCCTTAACTAACTGTTAACTACAATTAACTAAGTGGTCTATTTTACCATTAGTTAATGCTGTAATAAGCCTTGACTAACTGTTAACAGTTAACTAATGTGTCTATTTTACCATTAGTTAATGCAGTAATAAGCCTTGACTAACTGTTAACAGTTAACTAATGTGTCTATTTTAACATTAGTTAATGTTAATTAACTAAGCCTAAACTGGAAATAACAGCTAACTAAAGTGTCTAACTATCATTTACAACCAAACCAAAAGTAAGTCATATGTTGGAGGATGGACAAATATAGTGGACAAAAGTATGTGGACAACCATAACCCATTTTCTCATAATGATATGGCTTGGCTGGGAACCTTAAGACATACATGCTGTCAAACATATTTGTCAACCACCTAGTAATATTAGGAAATACCTTAATTAACAAGTAAACCCTTAGTTGATGCTATCAAGAGACGTTTGTCAACATTTACCTAATGTTTAATAGTGTATGATTAACTGTTAAGTGATGCTTATTACGGTAATAACTAATGTAAATAGCATCTTACAAACCATTAAACAATTAATCAATCAATACCTTAGTTGGCAGTTTAAATGATATTTAGACACTTTAGTTAGCTGTTATTTATTATAGTACATTAACTAATGATAAAATAGACATCTTAGTCAACTGTAATTAACAATTAGTTAAGGCATTAACTAATAGTAAATAATGCATCAATTAATACCTTAGTTAACATTAACAAATATGAGAATTGTTTATACATGTTTATTAGAAAGCTTATTTAACTGTAATTATTGAAATGATTATCAATGCATTAAGTAATGCTAACTTATGTACCCTTGTTGTTACCATTGTTACTTAAGTTTCCACAGTAATAAGTAGTGTAAGGGATTATCATTTTCAAAGCAGTAATTATACAGTTAATATTTCAAGTAACGCTGCGTTTCTGCGTTACATAAATGTGATTTGTTTTTTGTCCCAGGTAGGCATTCTTATATAATGAAGTGACACGTACGCTTGTCATAATTTTTCTGAAAGAAAGTAATATAATATAATGAGTAACGCAACAATACTAAGTAATATTGTTACTTTTTAAGGAGTAATGAGAGAGTAACATATTACATTTCCTGAGAAACTTGCCCAACACTGGTAATAACTGAGTAGAGTATTACTAAAAGGTTTTATATTTAAACTTCCCACTCTTCCTTGATACCAAACATACATAGTAACATTTTAGTTTCATACCTCTGCCAAAACATCGTCTTTATCCACAAGTTTCTTGAAAGCAGGTTGCACAAGTGACAAGTTCAAGCCGGAATACTTTGGTGAGGTCTGGAAATGTTTATCTCTGCTGTAAAGATAACAAGTGAATGTATTTGTAATTTTACTCATCAGATACAAAGAAGAGAAGAACATGATCAGATGAATTTTACCTTTGGTCAAGGAAGACTCGATTCATAAAGGATGCAGAGGAAAACGTCCTGTGGATTTCCCTGTGAGGTTTTCATATGATTAGTCAATAGCACTCAGAATACTGTGTTAATGGCTTAGGAGCCCAATGAAATAACAGTCATAAAACAATGCATTATTCAACCAACCAGTTATACATGTATATTGAGAAAATAAAAAATGCTACTGCATCATACTGGTACTTACTGTTTTATCTTTTTTGATGATTTTAAATCACATTTAGAGACCCATTTGTCAATCATGTCCTCAATAGAGTGCTGTTTGACATTTTTGACACTGTCAGTGTTTGACTTCTCATCAACTTCCTGTGAAATAAACAAAAAAGAGTTAAGGTTAGGTTTAGGGAAATAACTTTACAGTAAAAAAAAATTATAGGGGTTAAGGTATTAATACACCTCCCACAATTATGGTCTTTATTGTTCGCATTTGTGTTGGTACCTGAACAGGTGTGCACGTTGCAAACGAACAGTTCCCTCCTGCGTAGATGTTTCTAAGTATGGGAGTGTTGTCTGGAATAATAATAGAATACAAGTTATCTCTATCCTTGAAATAAGGCTACTGTCACTCTCTTAATATTGGATTCAGTCAGTTATCCCTAGCTCGCCTGCAGCTATGTTAAAAGGCCGCAGCGGCATTCCTCACTGGTACCAAGAAGAAAGACATGGCATGCTGAGATCGATGGTCGCAGTCTCGTCTTGGAATCGATTGCATTTTTACTTGGTCTTGTCTATTCATTGTTCTGTTTCTTTGTAACCTTTTCTGATTTTACTGTTTTCTATGTTAACTCTTTCTATTGTTTGATATGTGTTTTTACCCCTGGTTTCTGATGTTAAGCACTTTGGATACCTGCTGGTTGCTGTAAAGTGCTATATAAATAAATTTTGATTGATTGATTTTTGATTGATAGATTGTCTAAGTCTCAGATAAAGAGGACTCGGGATTTTATTTCATGACCGGTCAACACCACCACTGCAGGGATATCACTAAATTGCCTGTTCATTGTCTGATTTTTGTGTTAGGAATAACACCATTAATGTGATTAGATGTAAAACTTTCTTCTTCAAATGCAACCAATAGACTGACTCATTTTTAATTTAAAATGTGGATATGTAAACCCCCTCTCCCTGCCCCCTTTAAAGCTTTAGTGCATAATTTTTTTATATTAATGATCGTCATTTACATTCAAGCCATTGCCAAATGAGTTGATACAAAGCTAATAAAGACTATTAGCTCCACAAAACTCTGTATTTCTCAGTATTGCTATTGTATGTTCAGAAAATGGTGTTGAATTTCATCATGTTTTGTGTCCTCCTTGGATACTAGCAACTGCGTGAAGGAGGTGTGGGGGTGGAGCACGATCATGAAAGGCTTGTATCATGTGGACGTGCCAACAGTTTTGTTGTCTTTACTTAGAATTCCTTATGGAGGAAACAGAAATTACGCACTATAACATGAACTACCAAAAAAGGGAACGTGGGAGACATGAGAAGAAGCTCTGGCTGTCTGGGAGATGTCAGCCAAATCATCGGTAAAACAATTTGGCTACCTAAACTATAAGGAGTTTTCTGTGGGATTGTTACGGTGGCCGACAGGCAAACGCCCTGCAACTTCAGAAAACACATGCAAATAGACAAAACACAAGCAAATTAAGAAAACAACTTCATTAATTTGACAACACATGCGCAGCATTCAGCAAACTCGCTACAAATACACACAACACAACCAAATACATACAGTATACGCCATATACGCGATGCAAATAAAAAGCGACAAAAAACGCTGCATCCAGAATACACAACGGAAGTTCTCCAGGCCTCTAGGGTCTGGAGAACTTCCGTTGTGTAATCTGGATGCAGCGTTTAAAGTTTCATTTGTTTTCATGGTTTGTGTGCTTTCATTTTGCATCGCGTTTATGTATTTGATTGTGTTGTGCGTATATGCAGCACGTTTGTTGAATGTTGCACATGTGTTGTCAAATTAATTAAGTTGTTTTCTTAATTTGCTTGTGTTTTGTCATTTTGCATGTGTTTTCTGAAGTTACAGGGCGTTTGCCCGTGTCGGTCACTGTAGATTGTGGCTCTTTCAGATGAATTTGAGGAGTGCCTATGGTTAATATGTTCCACATGTTATCGTGTCATGCAGTGTGGAACTGCACTGGTCTGGTCTTGACTTGGTCTCAGTCCCTCAAAATCTTGGTCTTGTCTCAGTCTTGTCTCAGTCTTGCACTCTGGTCTTGGTAATTTCCCCTTTATTGGTGTCTTCCATTGCTACTCCCAGACTGTGACACAGTTTCCCTCTCATTGTCAGGTCTTTGCCATCACTTTTAAATCCCAGCTTAAAACCCACTTTTTTTATTTTATTTTTTACAATTATGTTTATGTCTACTTAATTAATAAGGTAATCATAAAATATTTTATTTAAATGTTTTTGTAATAATTTTTTTAATTTGGATATAGTGCCCAATAATACGTTTGACTTTTCTTGACTGGAATCAGTTCTTTTAGAGATGTAGTTACCCTGGGGCAGTTGAATAGGTAGCGGCACCGACGGATGACTCTCCTCTCCATGTCCCAGCTGCCCCTGCTCTCCACACCCAAAGGAGTAGACCCTCTTGGAGTCTGTCAACACTAATGTGTGATGTCTGATTGAGAAAAACAATATTTAATTATTTCTTTTAATGTCAACAAAGATGACTTAACAGCATTTGTACAGCCTCTTTTTGCAGCTTCCAAGCCTCTATTTCACTAGAATATAGTGTAATAAACTTTTTACTGTTGATAGAAGGGGGCATGATCATCAGAAGGAATGTGTAATAAACCAAAATGCAACCTGAGAATATGAGCCAGTTGCTGAAAGTTGTAGTCAAATGTAGAATTACACACAAAAAGAGGCAGTCACACACCTTTCCTGTATACTGAATTTCTTTCACAATGTTAAGATATACAGCCTCATATTCAATAATATTCTCATAAATAAAGTATTTAATCTTATCTAACAGAGCTATGCCAAAATGGATTCTCTATCATTGTTTTCTGTGTGATTTTAAAGTGTTTGAATGAACCTGAGAGTTCATACAAACTCATTTCAAGAAATATTTAACTGTGGCATTTGTAAGCAAAAATAGGAGGCCATGTTTTTTCACAATTGGAACATATAAAAATAAATGATCTAACCATGATTGGACTGCATTGGTTATGAGCTGAATTGCTCAAGTTTATAATTGTACTGTACCGTCCACATGCAATCTTGATGACCTTTGCCCCCCAGAGCTCTGCAACAAGCCGAGGTCGTAGTTCATCTCTGAATGAGTTGTGTCCAAGCTGTCCATATTGGCCCGAGCCAAATGTAAACACTGCACCAGTCTGAGGAAGCAACCATACTACTATAATTTCAAATCACACTTATTGTTTATTATTATTATTTACATATCTATGGGATCTAAGGTGAGGAATTGTCTCTCACAAAAAACATGTTAATTAATACCCTTTTTTAATCTTGCTTCTACTTCTATGTATATACAGTATATATCATGATCTGTGTATGATAAATAATATTACTAACTGTTGTGTGATTGCTTCAAAATAATGATCAGTTTTGCATTTTTTTGCTTTGGATCATCCAACCATGCCTGTTGAATTTGGCGTTCAGTGCTTTGAATCCCTAAATGCATTTTATCTTTCATCAGTGAGTAGAGTTAGACCTCTACAGAACATACATGCTGTACTTGTGGCGCTCACAAGTAAAATGACCACACAGTCCTGGATGTCTTGTGGGCGTGGAGATGTATTGGTGAGGCAGGAAATATTTTCTGGATTTTATCGCAGTTGCAATTTATGATGGAATAACCATGACATGATACCTTAATTATAGGACTTTAAAGTATGTCATTTTTTTCAGGGCTCTGCTTAGTGTGGATTTCCTTGTTGTTATCTTTTGTTGTGCTGTGTGTCTGTTTGTGTTACATGTGTGCCTTGCTGCACCACAAATTGCTCTTTGGGACAATATCAATAAAGTTGAAGTTGATGTTTTTTGCCAAAAGTTATTTAAAACATATTCCATCATTTCAGTGTCATTTGTAGAGTAAGTTAGAACTGTTTGCTCTTATACATTTTTATACCAGCAATTAAAATGTGGTTGGTTACAACATGGGACTTTTAGACAACTTTCTTTGTCTAACCTTTGTCAAAATGGCAGTGTGGTTCTTTCCACAGGAAATGTGAATAGTTTTCTTCGAGTTCAGATAATGAACTGGAGTTGGTGTATGTCTGTCTGTAGAAAAGAAATGAACGTTTAGCTTTTACATGTAACAAAAACTCTTCATATTTTAATAAATAATATAAGATATCATATAAGCTATTATATAGATATAATGACAGCTTTTTGTTTACCTGTTGTGTCTCCCAGCCCGAGCTGTCCACAGTGGTTTCTGCCCCAGCCAAACACACCTCCAGAGACAGAGAGGGCGAAGCTCTGCTCTCCCCCTGCAGCGATCTGGACCAGGGGTAGCGCTGACAGGGATCGGAGGTGTTGGGGTGAATTGGCGCCAGCTGGCCCTTGGCCCCTGGAGTCCTGACCCCATGTATACACCTGACCATCTGTGGAGAAATTACACTTTGCTGACACCCTTAATCTTTGCCTTTTATGAACCACTTTGCAATCACAGTTTGCTTTAAAATAATAACTAGGCATATTTTAATATTATAATTATATTATCTTGTCCTTGGCCTGTATCTCAGCCCCCATTGGACTTGGACTTGGACGGTGGTATGTGGATAAAATGAATTCATTGCCTACGACTCTTATTTCAACTTGTACTTTACTGTACCTTTGGTCAGAGCAACTGAATGCTGGCTTCCACAAGCAACCTGAGAAACTGGTATTTTACACAGAGCTTCAAGAGGCCTGAGAGAACAAGAAACAGATCAGGGCTGACTAGCATGAAGTCACACGTGTCAAACTCAAGGTCCGTGGGACAACTTTGGACCATTAGATTTTGTTACGGCCTGCATTTCAATTTTGGTTAGGTTTTTTTCTATGTTTTTGTCATTTTGTTATAAGTTTTGGTCAATTGTTCCAAACTTTTGTCACTTTTCCACGGTTTTAGGGTGAGGAACTTTTTTTACGGACTTTTTTAGGACTTTATGTCAACCAAACTGTAAGTGAGAAGACTATTTGAGACATGCAATAATGCAATGAAACATATTTTACTTTTTCGATTTAATAAAAGCATGTCAATAAACTATACATGTCTGGCCCTTGATGTGATTTTCACTTTTCAATGTGGCCATTAGTGAAATTGAGTTTGACAATCCTGATCCAAGTGAAGACAATTTTTTCAGTCACATTGTTCAAAATCTCTGACATTTTACACATTTTGTTGCTAATTCAGGACAGTGATTGGCATACCCTTAGCTGCTCCTTACCTTGGAATGTAAGAGCGAGTTGCGTCCACACAGAGAACTGTTCCTCTCTCAGACAGCAGTGTGACCATATCATCACCACAACTCACAGCCTGAATCTTCTCTTTACACTTCACAAACTCTGAAAGAACACAGATCACAGGAACACAGCAGGTGTAAGTGATGAATCTTAAGAGAGGGACCTCCCAGAATATATATATATATATATATATACTGTATATATATTTTTGTTAACATTGCAGATGTCATTTCCTGTATTCTGTTGCCATTCAACGGGTAGTTTGATACTTTTATCTGGCTATGCAAGAATGAGAAAAACAAATATGGGTACATTATTTAGGCTATTTTTAACCAGAGGAAGTTATTGGTCTAAAATCACATATTTTTATTTATTAAAAGTACAGAAATTGATTTTATTTCTAAACTAGAGCCATCTTTAATAATAACCATTAATTGTTTATTTATACTTTAGGATTCTAAAGGAATTTTATTCTTTATGATTCCTTATGTTTGCATGCAATTGCAATTTATGTTAAATTAATTTTTAGCATTCTCCAAAATACAATACGCTCATCTTCAAATCCTTTCTAGTAAAGAATCACCAGGACCTAAGGCCCATGTCTCAAAGATTATGTTGTTGGTCAGTTATCTTGGTGGGTTGAAATTTTTTATTTAACTAAAGACTTGAATCACAAATATTATTAGCAAATATAAATCCCCACTGCTTACTGACCTGTAGGTAAGGTAGTCACTAAGGCCATCCACAGATACAGTGAATCCTAATGATTCAGTGTGCCAGATGTATAAAGGCTTTAGGCCGCCTTATTGTAGGCCCAGATTAATATGCAACTTCATTTTATACAATATATGTAGCAGGGGGTCCCTGCTCTGTCTCTCTTTCAATAAAGGGTCCTAGGCTTAAAAAACACTGAAGACCCCTGGCCTAGTGCACCGCTGCCCCTTTGTCTCAAATCCACTGCATAGGCCTATTTCAGGCATGTCAAAAGTCTGGGCCCCAGATTTCATTGGTTTGTGAAGGAAAAGAAGAAGTATGCTGTATAAGCTTAAATGTTAAAACACTTTGCATTACTCATAATAAGAAATGTTTAAAATGAACATGAGGTTAAGATATTTATCAACTTCAAGTTTAAGGTAACGTATTTCATACAGTAGCCAATTGGTAATCTGCAGAATTGTTTTCAGAAGGAACCATTAGCCCCCGGGCATCTTCACATTATAAAAAAAAGTTTGGACACCCGGGCTTTATTCCCAAATCGCGGTACTCTGGTTTCTGAATGATGAGTGTATGGGTGCAAGGTGAAAACGCGGTGTGGGGTTTCATTGATTTGGTGTTCTCTCAATATACAAGCGGAATGGATTTATTAATGACGCACGGACACAAAAACATGGAAACGGTTTGTGGTCCCAAACTTTTAATTTAAAAAGAAAAGTTTAGCGAGTAGCACCGACGCACGTGAAGACAGGAAAATAAGATGAATACTCACTCAGTTTTCCTCTGACCCTTATACCATCTGTGCTCTCATTTGTGCGAATGATGCATGCATCTCCACTGCTTTTAAGGAAGGCGAGCACACTGTGACCTGCTGACACATCCGTGATGTTAAAACTTAAAAATTTAACTCGGTCACCTGTTGATATGGTTGAGCCATCTCTCAACCGAAAGCCCTGCTCACAGTCCTCTCCCCATGAAAACATTTTGGTGAAGTGGTTTTGGAGACCAACAGCTGACTCTTATATAGCTCTGTCGCTCAGAAACGAAACTTAATTGGTTCATTATGCAAACTTTGCTGTGATGATCAACGGAAAACACAACCTACTAAACATATAATAGGCTATGATGAAACGAAAACAACACGCCCAGTGAGTCAGAGGCAGGTGAAACGAAAAAACGAAAGGGAAACTGGAGTTAACAGACCAATAACTACTGTTTACGCAAAGCCTACAGTAGTTAGACTGTGTTCGATGATTAAATATAGTAAATGCCAAAACTACTGAAATACTCAACTCAGGGTTAATTGGATGAAAAGCTTACACACTAGCATGTTACCCAACTTGTCTCCTAGAATAGCAGTTCCCAAAGTGGGGTCCTTGAGGGGCTCCAAGGGGTCCCCAGCAAAAAGAGGAGTCACTTCTTTAATTCCATCCCAAAGTAATACGGTGACATAATGTGACTATTTGGTATTGGATGATGGGTTTTATACACATTCTGTAATAAAATATCTAAAAGTAAAGATCCATCAGATGAGAGACCCTATGAAAAAATCATATCAAATGGGAGTCTGTGATCTAATTTGTGTCAGTCTACATGAAATAGTTTGGGGACCTGTGTCCTACAAAAAAACCCACTGATGTCTATTCCCTTCTTCAACGAGACATTCAGATGTGGATTTGTGGGAATACTAGTAGTGATAAAGTTTTTCATATGGATACTAATGTTACGTTAACTATTAATGTAGTATTGTATATACTTCCCAGAAGGCTGAGTCCTATACAATCATATTACTCAGCTGTAAAGACAAATACCCCACCAACTGAGGGGCGTTGTGTTTACCAAACAAAGTCGCATACTGAGTAAAAAAACATTTCATCCATCCATCCATCTTCATCCGCTTATCCGGAGTCGGGTCGCGGGGGCAGCAGCTCCAGTAGGGGACCCCAAACATAAAAAAACATTTATAGTATTAAATTGTGTTTGATAGTTTTTGGTTCTGTAGTTCTAAGTCTGCAATGGCCAATTTGAGATGTCATTATCTTTGATGAAAAATACTTTTTAGGACTCTCCACTCAAGTGTATATTCATAATTGTATTCATATAAACTTAAAAAGGTAAGGGAGTAAAACACAGCGCAATGAGTAAAAAAAGACAAAACTGTATACAGTTTTATCCTAAAAAATTAATACGTGGACCAGAAGAAAAACAAACAGGCTCTTCAAGAAAAATCCAGGGTCTTGTTGATTCACAGTAGTGGGGCCCATTAATAAATGTTATCCAGTTTTGCCATTTAACACAATAACCCATATAAAAAATTGTCAAATTTCTTACATCCCACCATCAAAGATAACAGGTAATTCTTACTAAATCTGTACTGTATATCTCATAGCATACTATATGCATACCTCATATATGTATGTATGCATTGGATTATTTTACCTCAACATATATTTACCCAGCTGTCTATCTGCAGTAATAAAAATGAGCACAGCTCTTTGAGTTATTGTTCAATGAAAATATGTTGCTTTCTATCTTCACACTCAATTTAGGCCTATGCTCTCTCAATAACTTTGGATTATTGTGTTCAAAGGATCAGCATTTCATTTTGCTCTTTAGGGAAGCATACTGTAGGTGATTCACGAACTTTCTTCAGCTGGTTGGATGTTTGATGGTCTTTTACGCCTTCTTCCAGGATGATGTTGTTTCCTTGAGTTCCGCATCCACAAACCTTCTCCAGCTGTGCCTGGGTCTTCCTGGCTTTCTTTTCCCATTGTGAGTTCCAGGTTAAGGCCTGTTTGGTCATTAAAGGGAGGTGGTTTCCTCATGGTAAGCCCAATCCAAACCCATTTACTCTGTTTGATTGGTGTTTTTATTGGTTCTTGTTTAATGATTTGCCAGAGCTCTGTATTAGTTATTGTGTTTGGACATTTCGTGAGCTGTTTATGAAGGTTTGAACTTTATTGCTTGATACTTTTGTGTTTCTCCATGTTTCTGCGCCGACGTTTGAGTTGAAGATACATACTGTATTTTATTTTTTCAGTATTAAAACAGGTTCAAAGCTGTATAATCTGGAGATATGTAAGATGTGCTGCAGTTTAATTAAAACAGTTTCAAAATGCTAATAAGTTAAAATATTTTCTTAAATTACATTTTTTTGGAAAATCTCACTTGATAAATATAACAAACATGTCAAGTCTTTACAATATACAGAATAAAGCTTTGCTTTACACATTCATTACTGTATAGATATTTTTTGTTTTTTCTAGGCCCTCGAAATTACAAACTCTATCACACTCTTTACGACCTGTGATGTACCGAAGAAATAATACAATCATTTACTTAAGGCTTTCCTGCAACGTATTTATATACAGATTCACTATGAGGCTTGCAATTTTTATAGACACCCACCCAACACACTTAATCATCACAATGAATTTTAAACCTTTCATGTTTGCTTATACACAGATACACTGCCAAAGGCTGCTCCTTGGTCATCTATTTACAAAGTCCTCTAATAAGGTTCTGACACACCAACCTGACGGCCGACCGTCAGCAGAAAAGGCAGTTGAACTGATAAGTCGGCTCCTGTCTCTCTCAGAACACACCGAAGCGTAATATGTCTCCATAACAGCAGGCGGCACTAATCTGTATTAAATAAATTGAAGATTACGGAACATCTCTCTAGACTTAGTAAACACAGAGCACGCTGTCATCACTCATTGTTTTCATCAGAGAGTGTTGATAGTAGTCAAGAAAGATCGTTGTTGCCATTACTTGCTGAACGGAAGAAAATATATGATACGTATCATAATAGGAAGATACTAGCTTTGTTAGCTAGTATCCCACTGCCCACTGGCCGATTCCACAAGTCAAATCGGTCAAAAAGGATGCCGACGGCTCATCTGACTGATGACAGCACGGAACACACCAAACAGGCTTGAGTCACCAACCTCGCCAGACTGTCCAACGGCCGATAATTGAGTTGGTGTGTCAGAGCCTTTACAGCGTTAAGTCCTCCTTGTAGTTTTGTCTGTTTTTGCTCAGGGCCTCTGTCAGCTTGGTTCGCATGATCTCCTTGGTTGAGTATAACGGTAGCTCCAGGGTTGAGAAACATGTGTGTGTCTCAGGGTAGTGCCGGTCGTAGGAGAGGTCCTGGACTTGTGGAACTTTGACAGTCATCTTGATCTTTTCCATTTTAAGAACCGGCACCCTTTCAAAACCAGTCACAAACCCTAGTGGAGGGAAAAGTGGTAATCAGCTAATTTCTTGCATTCTGCACTACCTTGAAGTCAGACTGCTGATTCATGAATAATTGTATCTGCTCATGCTAACTACAGTATAACAGTTGTCCAATGTTGGTAAAACATCATCTACTTTCCCACAAAACACTAACCAGATACCAAGTGTCAAGAACAAAAAATGTAAAAACTTTCATGATCCATCTATATTGATAAGGCTCTGGGTGGTAAAACAATATTGATTTCTTAATTTGTTTCCGATGATTAGTTGCCTTCCCCCGATTCAACATATATAGCAAGTCTAGTAGTAGTAGCAGATGTATTATTTTCTTTACAATACTTACGAAGGAAATCTTTCTTTTGATCCTCAGTTAGTTCCTCAAAAACCTCCCAGAACATCTGTATGGTGGGGTGTGGTGGTGTGGTATTGTACTCCCCCTCATAAACTGTGTTCTAAAAGCAGTGAAACAGACTGTTGCAATTACTTTGGTTAATTTGAAGTATTCAAATCAAGCAGGTGAGGAAGGGATAAATCAAATGCAGAGAAAAGTAGACCATGAGGAGCTCTTGTGTTGGACCTTACCTGTTTCAGCTTTGCCCAGTCTTGGAAGTCTTTGCCCACCAGCACTTCCTGCAGCTCCTTTGGTCGAAACAGCTTCACCAAATCCCTGTCACACACCTGGAAGAAGCCACGCTTGAACTCCTGAAACACACTCTCCACTGATGTGTTGAAGGCATGATTCACGTAGGCATCCACAAACTCCTTCCTGTTTAGCAGTCAATAAAAGGGTTTGCCCAATTGTTAACTGCTCTGTTCCACTTTATTTCAAGCACGAATGATTGAAATCCAAACTCTATGACAGGCATTTTCCCGTGGAACTTGGTAGCTTTATTTCCTCATCTACAAAACGTACATGTGGTGTACTTCATGAAACTTAGAGGCTTAGAAAGGGCAACATAATACAATATAGTCTCTGGCTATGGCTGGATATCTAGTAGCAAAATGCTCTGAATGAATTAGAAGAAGTGAAGCCACAGTGTTTTGCGATGTTGTCAATAAAGCATGTAATAAAAGTGTGTTCTAGTTTTAGCTTTCATACCTGTGGCTACAGTAGTTAGCACACATTTACTCCGAGTGCTAACTTGGCTTGTTTACGTTTGTGAAAGTCTTTGTCACCTTTAACGTTCAAGGAATGATCATGTCTGTATAAAGAAAACTGGACACATTCATTCCTGTGAGAGTTGCTTAGTGGCACATGAAGCTATAAAAAAGTAAGTTTTGATTCAAAGTTTCATCACTAAATATAAGGGGTTATTTTGTCTTGTTTTATATCTCTTAAATGCTTTGTTTAGGAAGACTTTATATTGTTTTTTCATATTAACAATGGATTGCACAATTATTTTAAAATTGTTTGTGGAAGAGGTCACTCATTGGAAACACACCAAATTATCAGCAGACAGTTCCTCTCAAACCTTTTGAGCTTTATGGTATATTTAAAATTATGGTTTGGGCTTTTTTAACCCACAATTTCACTGTTTTCGTCCACTCTCACTGCACTCATAGCAGTGATAGAAGACTGGAGTCGCAATTCTCTAGACCAGGGGTCTTCAACGTTTTTTTAAGCCAAGGACACTCCACTAAGATTTCTCGATTCAGACTCAATTTTCTCTCCTCTTTTGCCTCAGACTCAAACACTGGGGACTCAGACTTGACTCGAACTCAACGGTTGGCGACACGGCTGACTGTAGTGACACTTTGTGTGACACCCCGATTTTGTATTAAAAGTGCATGTGTATTTATAGTGTATTGTGAATCCATATATTAATACCAATGTCACAAATATTTGAGCAGAGTAATAACTGCTTACTTATTTAGACCTGTCACTGGCTTTTCAGGATTGTCAAGATCAAGGTCAACCTCTGTCCCATCCCAGGTAATCTGTTGATCAGTGATAAGAAAGAAGAAGATGGTGATATCACTGCTTTGGTAAAAGATAATAGATGTCAGTTGGATATCAGGAGGATAAATGAGAATAGAATATTGACCATCTATAAAACACATACTTTGAAATCCTCGTCGAGACTTTTTATGACATTGTCTTCGTAGACTTCTAGGATTTCCCGCAGACTACTTGAAACACAAACAAAGGAACATTTAATATGATGTACAATGTTTACAGTATGATAAGAGAAATCAGCACCTAAAACCAAAAGTGTGTGTGATTTAAATATACAGTCTACATTTTCTCTTACTTTCCGACACATGGGCTGAATTCTATCATATCCACCAGTGAAGGCTTGACACCAAGCAGCTTCTTAAACAGAGTCAATGGGAAAGGTAGGTGTATGATACACTGGTTGTACATAGCCAGTCCACACAGAAGTCCAAACTGGAAGTATTTCTGGACCTCATGCGTTGCCTGTTATTGATGGAAGAGACATTTTTATATCAGAAAAATAGAAAAGAAATATGACATTTCTTTATGAGGCAGGATCTGAATTGAATATTATTTCATTATTATTACGTATCAACATCAGAAGGGTATCCATTAAATAGTGATTTCTGAAAAAAAAAATTCTGTAAGAGGATGTCTCACTTTGGAAGGGAACCATGCCAGCGTTTTGGAGTCGTTGAACATGAACATCCCATATTCCACTGACACCATCTCATGAAAGACTTCATGAAAAAAATCTTTTTTGTAGAGCGGTATATCATCAATTGCATAGTTTTCATCAAAAACAATCTAGAAGACACAAAGCCACAAACTAAGTTTTCTCTGGGTATAGTGACAAGAGTAACTATACAATAATGCAAGTTTAGTGACTTTGACTATCATATCAAAACTACATAATTACCACAAGTGGCAACTTGTAGTCACTGTCACAACCAACAGCCAGTAGTTCAAGGGTGTCTTCCAAAACTGATCCTCGCATCACGTCCAGTTGAAAGAGAAGATCTTGAGGCAGAGGAATGCATCCATATTCCCAAAACAAATCCAAGTAGGTGTGTTGTATTGCTTCCAGCTGGAATAAAGTGAAGGATTTCATTTCTCATAGCTTATTTTACCGTTGTTGTGTTGTGTAACTGACGCCTAATTTCAGTGTGTTTCTCACATGGAAAACATATTCTTTCATACTGCAATAATACACACTGAATAAAAAACAGAATATCCTGGTGATTTCTTGATCCTGAAAGTTTTGTGTGTAAAGGCCAGTTTGAGGCACAGTTCAAGGCTTCAGTTACCTGGGAGATGACAGTATTCATGTCAAAAGCAAATTTCTTTGACTCCAGATCCAACAAAATTGGAAAGCTACAAAGGATAAGTGGCTCAGCATGCATATTCTGAAAGGGAAAAACATACAGGTCTATATGGTATACAGTATGTATATGGGCACCATTGAAGATCCCAGATTTTCTGTCTGTACTGTATGTGTCTGAGAAGTGACAGAAACAAAGTAAGACTTTGTACCTTGCGTTGTGACCGTAAATGCCAAATCTGCAGATCCTCTTGAAGAAAGTTTTTGTCAATCACCACACAAAAATCACTTTCTGGCAACCTTCCAGGCTCTGCAATCCTGTTGTTGGCCTTTAAAATAAGTGTTGTATTTATTAGGATAAAGGTATAGCAAAGTAAACAAAACATATTTTGTAGTAAAAGTGAGTAGGATTACTGCTTAGGGATCATTCTTTGTGACAGTTATAGAAAATACAAATCTATAACTGATACTGACGTTGTACATGTACTGGAGGACTAGTAGCAGGTTTCTGACTCCAGAGTTGCGAGGAACAGGCCTATAGGACAGGATCAGTGAGAAGGCCTGCTTCCACACCTTAACATGTCTAACCATGGTGGAAGGTGACAGTGAGGACCACCAGTCCCCTGAAGAAGACAATATGGAGATTTGCAGACATTAATGTCAGAAAACATTTAACAACTGAGCCAATGATAAGGACATACCTTTAAACTATTAAAGGAATAATCCTTGAAGTACTGGTTGATTTGGGGACACCCATGGTTACCGGGGGTATAGCAACTGGGGTTTCAAATAATTTGTTGAGCAGCTACTTTGTCAGGAATACAACAGAACAGCATCTGGTGTATCATTTTACAGTGCAGCCAAACAAACTCATATTGTTTTAATCAAGATAGTTGATAGTCAATAATACTGTGATCTGATGTCATGCTGCACACAGCGCAAGTAGTTTTCCACACAACACTTAGTTGGTTATGTTGCTGAAAAGCTGGAGGTGTGCATGTTTGACTACTGTATGTAAAACGTTAAACATGCACACCTCCAGCTATCAATAAAAAACGCTCTATCTAGAGGTAACTGCTGATTGTAAATCCATTGAATGGCTAATGCAGAAAAAATGCAGCCAATATATAGTCTTAAAAATAGGGTTTGAGTTCATGAAAACTCTAGGATTATAACTTCAATGTGTATAACATTATTAAAAGAACAAGAAAAAAAAAGTGTTTTGCTGATCTTCAATGTGTGGTGGAGACAGTACCTATGACCAGGAGGCTGTCAGCAGACAAGTTTAGTACAGCAGCAGCGACCGCCTCAGAAAGCTTTGTGCTAATTTTTTGCCATTTGTGTCTCTGGATCACATGCAGGAGCTCATTGAGAAGCAGATAGATTCTCAATCCCTCCACTCCCACAGGCTTCTTTTCAAGGCAAGGAAGCAAGTGCAGGACAGCAGCCTCAAGCTGTTAGTTCAAAAAGGAAAACAAGGAAAAATCATCAGGACATTTTGGTTATTTGTTTAAAAGATAAGTTAGCAGCCTTATAAATATCACTGTGCCAGTAACACATATATAGTATTAAATAAATAAGTAAATAGATAAGATTTATATTTGTAATTTTATTTATGTGTATGAAAAAACATCAATCTATCACAGAAATACTGCAATTGAAGCACTCTGGTACGCCAGGACATGGCCTTGAAATACCGAAGTGTTAGCAGCTATGTACACATCCATAGATCCATTTCAGTTACATACCTCTGCGAAAACATTGTCCTTCTTTACCAGTTTCTTGAAAGCTCGTCGTGCAAGTGACAAGTTCAAGCCAGAGTATTTTGATGAAGTCTGGAAATGTTTATCTTTGCTAAAAATACAAAGAAAAAAGACTAAGCTCACATCCATATTGTACCAGCAGCTCTGTGTAGTGCAGTGGTGCTTTGAGATAAGTGCTAGCATGCTAACATGCTCACATTGACAATGCTAACATACTGATATTTAGCAGGTAGGCTATAATGTGTATTGTGATCAACTTCTTAGTTTAGTACTAAACACAAGGTATAGTGAGGCTGATGGGAAGGTCATTAGTTTTGTAGTATTGGACAAATTGAAAATTTGACCCAATGACTGCTAAAATGCAGCCAGGAAATTAACAATGTCATTGAAATGTATCATATGGAAACCATGAATGTCTGTGCCAAATTTCATCACAATCTTTAGTTGAGATATTCCAGTCTTACCGACAGGCATTGCTATTGCTAGAGCCAATAGCCATTGCTATTGCTAGATGCCGCTAGCACAGCTAAAAAGTAAATGTTATAATTCACGAGCTCAAAAGAAGGGATGATCATCCACTGTGTTTACCTTTGCTCAAGGAAGCTTGCATTCACACAAGATGCAGAGGAGAACATCCTGTGAATTTCCCTGTGAAGATTTTACAATTTTAGTCGATTGCACTGAGAAAACATTGTTACATGTAATAGCTAGGGATCCAAATTAATAGTTTCAGTCATGACACAGTAATTACATACACACTTCTAATGCAATATGCTTACTGTTTTATCTTTTTCCATGACTTTGAATCACATTCAGAGGTCCATTTATCAATTGCATCATCGAGACAATACGGTGTTACATCGTTGTTTGCCTCCTCATGAAGGTCCTGCCAAATAAAAAAGTTGGGTTGATGGTCACATCATTATACTGCACACTCAACCATCATGGTCTGTACTGTATGTATTTGTGTTGGTACCTCATTAGACCTGCATGTTGCAAATGAACAGTTTCCTCCTGCAAAGATGTTTCTGACTTTAGGATCATCAGCGGTGTCTGGAATAGTGACAGCATAAAAATGTAATTTCTTTCGTGAAACCATTCATTGCATTCATATTATTTAATTATTTTAGAGATGTAGTTACCCTGGGGCAGTTGAACAGGTAGCGGCACAAACGGATGACTCTCCTCTCCATGTCCGAGCTGACCCTGCTCTCCACACCCAAAGGAGTAGACCCTCTTGGAGTCTGTCAACACTAATGTGTGATGTCTGAGTAGGTGATATACAAATGTCATGTTAAATGTCATCAGAGACATTAAGATACTTTGAATGTCTAATTTTGTGTATAGTTTTCATTGGAGCAGCTTCCAAGACTTGCAAAATTTAAAGTAAAACTCTGTTCTCAGAATGATTGCATTATGAAAGTTGATATACTGTACTGTCCACATGCAGTCATGGAGACCTTTGCCCCCCAGAGCTCTGCAACAAGCCGAGGTCGTAGTTCATCTTTGAATGAGTTGTGCCCAAGCTGTCCATATTGGCCAGAGCCAAATGTAAACACTGCACCAGTCTGAGGAAGCAACAACACTACTATGGTTTAAAGTTCCTTAGTGCCTTTCAGCTCATTTTTTGGTTTTACTGCTTTTTTGCATTAACAAATGGATCCTTGGGTCCACCCAACTTAATTTAAAATCTATTCTATCATTCCATTTATACATGGTTGTTAGTTGATGAGTAAATTGGAATTAATTTATATCTAATCTCTGATGCTGTCTGCGTGATAGAAAGTGCTCTTTTTCAAGCAAATATGCGTAAAGGTAAATGTGTAAAATGTGTTAAGTTAGTGGTTACAACATCTAACACTAAAAATATTGTACACAACCGTGTGAGAAGTTACTAAGGAACGAGTCAGGAAAGAGTACAAATCAGTAATCTAACCTTTGTCAAAGTGGCAGTGTGGTCCTTTCCACAGGAAATATGAATTGTTTCCTTCATGTGCAGGCAATGAACAGGAGTTGGTGTATGTCTGTCTATAGAAATAAATTAACAAAAGTTTGCATGTCATGGAAATACAGTAGTATAGATACGTTTTAAAACTAACTGCACATTTATTGCTTGTATATTTGATCTTTAAAAGGTATGTAAAAAAATTAAAGTGGAAGGAAATACAAATCTAACTTGTTGCTACAGTACCTGTTGTGTCTCCCAGCCCGAGCTGTCCACAGTGGTTTCTGCCCCAGCCAAACACACCTCCAGAGACAGAGAGGGCGAAGCTCTGCTCTCCCCCTGCAGCGATCTGGACCAGGGGTAGCGCTGACAGGGATCGGAGGTGTTGGGGTGAATTGGCGCCGGGCTTCCTTTTCCCCAGACCAAGCTGGCCCCTGGAGTCCTGGCCCCATGTATACACCTGACCATCTGTGGAGAAATAACCATGACTTTGTGAGCACACTAGTGCAGTCTACAATACTGTAGTCTTGCATTGCTAGACCTTCTGTCACAGTGCTGCGGAGGAGGGACTGGCTATTCCACACAGCATTCTGGATTGGGAGAAAAAAACATGGTCTGGTTTATTGGCATGTCTTTAAACCAATCACAATCGTCTTTAGCTAAGCGCCGGAAGGAGCCTAGGTGCCTCTGCAAAATAGTCTCTGGAAGGAACTTGTTTTGGTTTTTGTACGCCAAAAGTAGTTTTAGTCATGCAACAGAAAACTCAGATTGGACAGATAGTCTAGCTAGCTGTCTGGATTTACCCTGCAGAGATCTGAGGAGCAGTTAATCATAGTCCTCATGAATCCACCAGAGTTTACAATTACAACACAAAGGAAGAGGAAGGTAATGGACATCCGGCTGAAAAGAAGGACATCATGTGGAATTTCCGCCAGCACCGAAGCAATCCCGAGAGTAAAACGTCATGGACATGGACCAACAATACTGTAATCTGCTTTTTAAAACTCTTGCCTATTATACTGGTGTATAGCAAATATTCTTCAACACAAATCTGTGTGATGAGTTTTACTTCACCACCGAGAAAGGACAACCGCAGCAAGCGCCCACGAAATGTTTCAGTCAGTGATGGTACTGCTAAGAAAGGCCTACATGGTCAGCAGAAGAACTAATAACCATTGGATACCCTTGGTGTGGCTTTTCCTAGTTGGAAGGCACGGAAAAAAGAAAATGACTAAGGTCAGAAACAGATGTCACCTTACTACTCTTCAACAGGTTAGCAATGGGTTTTGTAACGTATTAGGAGTAGGAATAATTGCTATATCATCCAAGGCTTGCATTATGTGGATGTGCCCACAGTGTGGTTGTCATTACTTAGAATTCCTCATGGGGGTAACAGAATCTACAAACTATAGCTTAAAGGATTTACAGTATCAAGTTTTCCCATTTGCCAGTGCACTTTGGTCTGCACGATTATGGCCAAAATGATAATCACGATTATTTGATCAATATTGCGATCATGATTAATGATCACGATTATTTGTTGATTTTAACCAAAACATATTTTATTGTCACATAGGCTATTTATAACTGCTTTCACATCCATATTATACTACATTTTTCTTATGTTGAAGTTGTATGTTGTATAGACATACAGCTGCAACACATGTAAATGAAAATTAGCTATCTGAAATAAATAGCGTAGGATATATATATATTTTTAATGTAACTCTGAGAAAGCTCCTTCACTTGATTTCAACAATAACTGATTAAAAGAGCTAGGTAGAGAGGGGGAGTGCGATGGACGCTACTCACAGAGTGATGGCTGACTCATTAGGAATGGGTCCAGCACGGGTCAAATGGCGGGTCAGCGGAGTTACACACGTTGTGTGTATGAAATGTC
This sequence comes from Etheostoma perlongum, assembly GCA_026937815.1. Classification (NCBI taxonomy): domain Eukaryota; kingdom Metazoa; phylum Chordata; class Actinopteri; order Perciformes; family Percidae; genus Etheostoma; species Etheostoma perlongum. The sequence continues at coordinate 8,086,279 of CM049378.1, read as the reverse complement.
TGTATTGTCACTGGGCTGCCTTTTTATGAACTATGATAGTCTTTCGCCCAGGTCCAGCAGGCTCCAAACTGAAGTTAGTTGCATTCAATAACTTCTGTATTTTTTGCCGTGGCGGCAAAAAAAAAATAGCAGAGTTACCAGCAGAAACACTGGCACAAATACAGGTTTGCCTCTCATGCTTACCAATATACAGCTGTGTTAATAACAATTAAAACTGTAGACAAATGTCAGAAATGTGGACAGCTTTACAGAAGAAATGGGCCATGTAACGCAAAATTAAACCATATCCATATAAACAACATAGCAACGGATGCGAGGACATTAGGTGCGACCTAGAGGAAAAATATTACTCGCGCTTCCGAGTCCTGTGAGCTAACAGACACTAACTGGTCAGTGCTGTTGTCTGAAAAACAACACAGATGGGACAAAATGTTGCATTTACTGGTAAACCTTGTGACCGATGTATAACCAACTGCTATTTGTTGAATTTTACTCACATTACTCTGTCCTCTGTGACGTCTCCATCTAGAAACAAAGCTGCGCGGTGCAGGGAACAACTCTGACTGGCACATGATCAGACAGTGGTTTACAGAGCGGTAGATGGGCTTTGCAAAAAATCCCAGCGCGTTCTATGAAATGACGCATTTAAAAAAATCGTTCGATCACGCAAATTTGATCGTGGGAAGTTAAAATCGGGATCGTGATTAAAATTTGATTAATTGTGCAGCTCTAAGTGCACTGACTCATTCAATCATATGCACTGGAAGCGGGTAGTATGTGGATACAAGAAAAATACATACAACTATGACTGTAAAGAGCCAATAGGCTACATCTGTGGTAGAAATGAGGATCCTAATAATCATAAAGGATCCGTTCACCCAAATTACACACACAAAAAAACCTTGAAATGTTTTCTTTTTAAGAAAAAAGAAAATTACATAAATAATATCAAAAGCAAAATCTCTTTTTCAATCCTTACAAATATTTGTAATTGTTTAACAGTCTAAGCACAAATAAAGGCAGAAGGCTCAGACATAACACAACAATGCACATAAAACCCAATCTATCTGAATGGCTTGATACCAGTAGTACTAGATATATTCCTTCTTTCAGCTTGAACATCAGATGTTCACTTTACTGTACCTTTGGTCAGAGCAACTGAATGCTGGCTCCCACAAGCAATCTGACAAACTGGTATGCTACACAAAGCTTCCAGGGGCCTGAGAGAACAAGAAACAGAAAATACCTTAAACTTTAAGCTTGACTACTTAGTTATAAGAGCTGACCAGTATGAATCTAAGTAAAGATTTTGTAAGATACATTTTTAAACAAATCACATTGCTCAAAATCTCTGACACTTAAAAATATATATTTTTTTTATAAATTTAGGACAGTGATTGGCAGCATAACCTTAGCTGCTCCTTACCTTGGAATGTAAGTGCGAGTTGCATCCACACAGAGAACTGTTCCTCTCTCAGACAGCAGTGTGACCATATCATCACCACAACTCACAGCCTGAATCTTCTCTTTCCACTCAACAAACTCTGAAAGAACACAGACCACAGGAACACAGCAGGTGTAAGTGATGCGTCTGGTTAGGCTATATGTCACCATTACTGCAAAAGAAAGATTATTAACTTGTTGAGTTAACTTAAAACTGATGCTCACTCTGTTTTCCTCTGGCTCTTCTCCCATCTTTGCTCACATTTGTGCGAATAATAAACGCGTTTCCGTTACTTTTGACAAAAGCCAGTACGTTGTGACCTCCGGACAGATCCGTGATGTGATAATTGACATTCAAAGGATGAACCCCATTTTCTGTTGTAGGCCTACTGTCGACATTTGAGCCATCTTTTAAGCGAAAGCCCCGCTGACTGTCCTCTCCCCATGCAAACATGTTGTCACAGCGCCTATCTTAGCCCACAGCTGCTTTTTAGTATTCGGTAACGAAACTTAAAGCGGACACAATTCTGCTGTGAGCAACGGAAAACAAAACCTAAACCTAAAAACTATCAGCAGGAAGAAACGAAACTAGCCTAAAACACGCCGGGTGTCACACTGACATATATGATTATTTACCTTTAAACGAAGACAAATGAAAGTGAAACTGAGAACGGCTGTTTGAATTGCTATTTGTAATTTAGCCTTGATTTTGATTTCCCCCAGGTTATGTTAGAGAGCTAATGTATGATAATAATAACCTACTTTTTTAAAAACTCAAAATCACCAAAAATGACGACGTAGTTAAGAGTTGGGAGTGGCAGTGTTGGGAGTAGGTCTATACGTTACATTACGTTACTTTTGTCATTCATTATAATGCGTTACAAAAGTAACGTAATGTATTCCTTTTTGCTTTAACGCGGTAATATAACGCATTACAGTAATATTATACTCGTTACAATCTCAATAACGCGAGTTACAACGCATATAACTCAACATTTAGTGGTTTTGTTTTTTTTTCACCAAGAATTCACCAAGACCGCGAAACATTCTTCACATTACAAAAAAGCCGTGAGTATTATTTCCTGCTGCTGTATTCGATGGTTGAGACATTTGCGAGATTGATATTACTTTCAGGAGTTATGACGCTGCGTTGAAGCGAGGTGCTGTCCCGTCTATGTCCCCGTGGTCAGAGCCAGAGACGGAGTCGTGCCAATTATGTAGGCTACTTATCCCCGCCAGGATTTGTATCCCTGGCCGCGGGAGCGCGCATGCACACAGAGCGGAGATTCTGCCGCGCTTCGAATTGTTTAACTCCTGCATGAATTTACCTCTTAAATGGAACAAATAGCGACGTGCGAGACTCGACAGGGTTTTCCATATTAACATGGGTCTCAGTTATCTACATAAATACGTGTTTATGTCTGTTAAATTAAGGCGACGTGTGAATTCATTGTTTATAGCGTCGTTAAATATTGTGGATTAATCAGGCCGACTGATAGGCCTATATCCTCCCTGTCCTTTTCGTGATTTCTGTTTTAATTTAGATTTAGATTAACATGGGTTTTCAATTAACAACTTTTTTCACCTGTCTACCTTATGAGTTACATAGGAGATACTCAAAATATCAGGCTATTTTTCACCTATTTTGTGTATCCCATCCACTAACATGCAAAGGGTCTGTCCTGTCATCATGTGTGTTATTTTGTGTGTTTAACAGGTCACAATAAACAACCTGACAACATTTTGAGAGGTCTGCTGTTGTCTAGCAAAAGTAACATAGGGGGTACCCAAAATATCAGGCCGTTTTTCACCTATTTTGTGTAGGCCTATCTCATCCCCTAACATTCAAAGTGTCTGTCCTGTCATTCATCTGTGTTATTTTGTGTGTTTAATAGGTCACAATAAAGAACCTGATAAAATTTGGTGAGGTCTGCTGTTGTCTAGCAAAAGTTACATACTTCGGTAAAGTTAGAAAGACATTCACAGATTCGAACTTCCGGGATCAATAACTCTGAAGCGAAATGTTTTTAAATCACAAACGACTTATCTTTCCTTTCGTAGTAACGTTAACAACGAGCTACAAACTCATTTTCATCCAAACGAAGCGTCCTTCAATCTGGAGAAATAACATTGGTCTGTACGAGCAGCCGGTGGAGAGACGGCAGTGAGACGAGGGCTAGGGACCGTCTACAAATTAAAACACCAACAAGAGATACCACAAAAATAGTCATTAATTTACTTATTAAATAAGCTAGTGCCTCCATACTTACCTCGATTATTACTTGTCTAATGGTAGTTATACTACAGCAGTTATTTATAAAAAATAAACAAAAACATACTTTTGGTGAATTTCTTTTGCAAAAATCATTTAATAGTTATTATATCAATGATGATTCAGTTCTCTAAAAGGGCTAGTCACATAGAAGGCACCCTGCTGGTTATACTACAGCAGTTATTTATCAAAAATAACCATATTTGTAATTTTGGTGAATTTTATTTCCCAAAATCATTCAATAGTCATTATAGAAATGATGATTCAGGTCTCTAAAAGGGCTAGACACATAAACTGCCCTCTGCTGGTTATACTACAGCAGTTATTCATCAAAAATAACCAAAAACATAATTTTGGCGAATTTCTTTTGCCCAAATCATTCAATAGTTATTATAGAAATGATGATTCAGGTCTCTACTAGGGCTAGACACATAGAAGGCACCTTGCTGGTTATACTACAACAGTTATTTATCAAAAATAACCAAATACATAATTTTTGTGAATTTCTTTTGCAAAAATCATTTAATAGTTATTATATAAATGATGATTCAGATCTCTACAAGGGCTAGACACATAGAAGGCACCCTGCTGGTTATACTACAACAGTTATTTATCAAAAATAACCATATTTGTAATTTTGGTGAATTTTATTTCCCAAAATCATTCAATAGTCATTATAGAAATGATGATTCAGGTCTCTAAATGGGCTAGACATAGAGATGGCCCCCTGCTGGTTGTACTTCAACAGTTTGTTTTTAAAAATAGGCACGTGTCCATTAACTTCTACCTGCAGTGATCACACAGTAGATCATGCCCTCACTGCATGTCCACTCCTGTTTAACCAATGAAATGAAGAGTACAAGGGGTGACAATGTCACCAGCCAATCAAGAGCAACCTTTCAATTATGTTTTTTAGTGATTTTCTGCGGTAATCACATTATTTTAGTCTTACTGCAAAACCTCTGATGGGATCATCAAGATTTTGGAATTTACTTGAAGATTTGCCACCTTTCCCGTTCCATGGATATATGTAAGTAATCATTTAATTGTATCATCTTTTCATTCTCGTTAGAACTTTGTGGGTTTTTTTCTTCTAAAAATAGTATCTTTGAATTGTTTATATTGCCTTTATTGATAGGACAGAGTAAGACAGTACAATTGGAGAGAGAATAAAGCTTTTATTGGCTTAATGTATAGAATGGATTAAAGTGGGAGATAGAGAACATGCAGCAAATGTCCTTTAGGTCGAACAATTATGCATCAAGGACTGAGTCTATGTGTATATAAAAAGTAGTGTGTTATTAGAAATTGGGTAATTATGTTTTTCCGGTACTGAGGTCCTTAAACCGTCTTGTAATTGAATACATTTTATATGACTGGAATGCTAAGACAGATGAAGATTTTTTTACAAGCCAAATTGTAAACATTCCTTATAATCCTTGACCCAAAAGAAGACATTTCATTGTAGTGAGTCAATTTGTAAAAACTTGGCCTTAGTGTATATATTGACCTATTGTGACCTAGAGGATAATCACAGCCTCATTAAACTTTAGAAGCACAAACTACAGACATATAGCATTCAGAGAGTGTATTGTTTCTCTTGAAGAATAAGAGTGTTCGGGGATGGTTCTGTCAAAAGTATTTAATATAGGGGTGTCTAGGTAGCTCAACAGGTTGCGCGTGTGCCCCCATGTACAGAGGTTCAGTTCTTGTAGCAGCTGTGAGTTCAATTCCGACATGCAGCGCTTTGCTGGATGTCATCCCCACTCTCTCTCATGCTTTCAGCTGTCAAATAAAAGGCGAAAATGCCCAAAATATAATTAGTGAAATACAAAAATTATTTCATACAAAATTACATAATGAACTTTTGACCTTTTAAGCAGTTCTGTAGTGGTAGCATTTTTTTATTTACAGTATAGTAAGGTATAGTATCAAGCCAGAAATAGCTCGAACAGAGAATTAATTTAATATTAGATATACAAATACACTGTGTGTGTGGGGTACACTGTTCACCGGTTATCCTTAGGGATCTTAAGTTGTGTTAAATGTGATGTTTAATTAATGTTTGGAGTGCAAATTGTATCTCTACATATTGGGCAGCCTTATTTTACTTCTCAAACTACAGTTTAGTACTAAAACTCACTTTATCCTGACAAAAGTTTTAACTTTGCCTTTTCCCTAGGTTAGAAGAAATGTGAAGACAATGGGGAGAATTAAAAAAGGAAAGAAAGCTCAAGGAAATGCTTATGGGCAATGGCTGGTGGAATTGAAGGTTTGGTAAAAACTATGAAAAGTGCTAAGATTACAACCCGAGAAACAGGGTATTCCTCGGAAATCTGGTCTGAACTCTCTATTAAAATATTTGGACAAAATGATACAAAAAACCGTCATTGGCTGTGGCTCATATGGAAAAGAAATCGAAAGGGAGTGAGAGATTTGATCATGAAACAACTGGAAAACACAGAGAATAATAAAGATCTGGTAATAGAGGAAAACAATAAATATTGCGAAAGTAAGGAGCCAAAACAACAAAGCAAAGTTAGAGAGGCACATTATGAAGAGTGAGATGATGAGTCAGAGGACCAGCCTCTGATTTCGATTCACAATATTGATGGGAAATCAGATAATGAAAAAGCATTAGAAAATAAGACAGAAGGAAAGCAAAACATTGAAGTAGAGGAAGCAGTCACAGATAATGACTTATTGTTATGGGTCCGTTGTCTTCTGTGTTGTCATTTTTCCTGTTTGTCTGTCTGTGTTCCATCGGCCGCCAGAGGGCGCTCCTCGCTGATTCCATGAGAGGAGTGTCTACACATCCCCCTCCTCCGTCTTACTACACAGCTGAGCATCATCATCATTACCACCCCATCCGTATTTAAACCTGGGCCGACCACCTCTTCGGCACCAGTTCGTTACCTACTTCCCCGTGGTAACTGGTCTTGTATTAAGCTTGTTGGTATTCCGTTACCTTGCCTATATACTTACCTTGTGTTTCTGCCACAGTGTTCGTGTTCCGTCTCGTCATCTGTCTTGGATCGTCTTCATCTCCCACATCACCTCCCTCGTCTGGACTGTTTGTTTGCTCTTGTGTTGGTTTTGTTCTGCTTACCTCAGAATTAAACCCATTGTGTACATCACTCCATCTTGTGGTTGTTCTGTGTCCGGGTCCAACACCTACACCTAACAATTATATGATGCAAGAGACAAGCAACAGACAACATTGCAGAGTGGAGTTCAAATTGAAGAAAAAGTTACAGATGAAGAATCATGTAACAGTGATGCAGAATACAAGCAACAGAAGTCATTGCACAGAGGAGTTCAAATTGAGGAAGAAGTTCCAGATGAAGACTCTTGTAACAATGATGCAGAAAACAAGCTACAGAAGACGTTGCAGAGTGGAAAAACACCTGGACATGGGAAAACATGGAACAAAAAAAAAATGGAGAAAGTTGCCAGTGATTTCTAAGAAGTTCACAATTACAGTGAATAAAAATAAATGGAAAAAAATTCTTCCACTGCATGGTTCAACAAAATTAAGGCAACCATGGACCAATGTGTTGTACAACAGTTTCCGGGAAAAGAAATCCTGTTGTACCCTTGCTTTCAAGAGTCAGCACATTAAAACTCCTCACAGTCGAAAAACCAAGTGTCCTTATTTAAACATAAGTGCAGTTTGTACATTCCCTTCCTGCAGTGCAAAGGACCTCTTTAAAAGGAAAAGGGAGCCATTGGGAGAAACACAGGTTAAGATATCTGTGCTACAAAGAGGAAAAATAACACACAAAGCAACAGAAAAAAAATTCAGACAAGCATCAAATACAAGAAGAGGAAGAATTGCACAAGCGCTACGTAAAGGAGTCAGCACAGTCTTCTATAATAAACTTAAAAAAAACACCCATTGTTGAACTGATTTCTGGTAACATAACCCACAGTCTGAACAAAAATGTTGTTGAGGTGATTAGTTCAGAGGCAAGGAAACGTAAAAGGATCCATGACGATGTATTGATGGAGATGTACCTTACCCAGAACATCATGAAGGAATGTGACTCCAGAATCCAAAAGATGCCTGGGTACATATACAGCACTTTCAAGTTGACCCCTTTGGTGTTCATATGTATACAGAAACAGGAATAAGCATAGTTGTGCAACACCTGCGAAAAAGGACCCCACTGACCTTATACCTAGATGCTACAGGTAATATTGCATCCAAAGTTCCTGGTCAGACCAAAAGGATACTTTACTATGCACTCACTCTTCCTGGCGGTGGTCAAAATGCACCTCCCCTTCCAGTCTGTGAAATGCTGACAACTGACCACTCCATACCACCAATCACATTCTGGCTCATGCAGTTCCTCCGCAAACTGTCACAGTACACAAAACTAAGAGTAAACCAGGTTGAAACCGATTACAGCTGGGCACTACTCCAAAGTGTTCTTCTGTCTTTCAACAGGGAGAGCATTGTGAGCTACTTGGACAGGGCATTTTCAGTTTGTTCAAAACTGAAGACATGGAAGGAGATCAAAATGTTTACAGTGCTACACATATGCTCTGCCCATGTAATCAAAGCCGTCACCCAGTCAATTGGGAGAAAAACAGAAGACAAAGGGTTAAAAGATTTTGCAACATTTGCATTTGCTAGGTTGCAAAACACTACATCCATTAAAACAGCACTCAAAATCTTTCGGCCATTGTGCATAGTTTTAACTGGAAAACACAACACAGAAACTGTCCTGAGTAATTTGAAGGCCCTGCAAGACTTAATAAAAACATGCAAGATTCCAGACATGGAAGGCAAAGACAAGGTACAAGACAGTGCCTTAGCTCAGGAGGAAGATGAAGATGACAGAAGAAATGCCCATACAATTGTTGGCAGATCTTCCTTCACATATGAGTTCAAGAAGGTCTTTGAGGAGGTGAAGGGTGAGCTGGAAAAAAAGGATGCTGTGAGGGCAGTTGAAGAGGAGAATCTATACTACTGCCCAGGCATTGTTGATGTCTTATTTGAGAATTACCTTGGCATTTTCCCCCTTTGGAGTTGTCTGCTATTGGGGAATTTGAAAAGGTATGCTTCTGTTCACAAGTTCACAAGTCAACTATCCTGGCTCACAAGTCAACTATCCTGGCCTGCAAAAGAGGTAGGTAATTGTTTGCTGATAAAATAAAATGTATGCCATACATGCAATAAAGACATTGTTAAGGAAACATTAAAAAACTTAAAGGTGGCCTGGTTACCTTACCTTGTAGAGTAGGTGCACACATATAGAGGTTTACTCCTCAATGCAGCGGCCGCGGGTTCAACTCCAACCTGCGGCCCTTTGTTGCATGTCACCCCCCCCCCTTCTCCCCTTTCATGTATTCATCTGTCCTATGTACATTAAGGTGTAAAATGCCCCTAAAAAATAAAAACAAACTTAAAGCATCATTGATACAGCTGTATTCACCCAATGACTCAGTTTGAGTCCTTCAGTTAGAAACATATACCTTATTAACATAAATATGTAATATCAATATTGATAATGTGACACATATTAAAGAGTTGAAAATGAAATGGGCGTGTTCAATGGTAGCTTTCTGTACTAGTAATGTACAGCTTGAGTTTGCAAGACTTACACTTTAATGAGTTTGAAAATGATGTATGAAGTGGTTACATATTTTTGTTCATACTGTGTGCTTCTAGGTTGATGTCCTTTGGGCATGCAAACCAACGGAAGTTGTTGTGGCAGTTGTAAGATGCGTTAAACAGAAGATTGACGTCACCATTCGGCACAGCGAATTTCTCAGTTTAAGGCCTGATGAACTGCTCATAGGCGAGGCAAGTATATCATTAAAACTGTTATTGTCCCACATTGTTTGTCTAACATATTTATCTGTTTACAAAGTCTATCTGAAAATGAAAAGGCTAGAAGGTCTGGAGTGCGACTTCAGAAAAGGTTTGAGCAAAGGTGTTGCTATTGTTGTTATTGATCCATTGTCTCACATGTGGACAGCTGCATGGTTAAAAATATTTTTACATTAGCCCCTCCAATCCTTTTATTTATGATTACCTACAATTTCTCCAATAGGTGATTGGGTGCTACCTTCAAGTGATCCTCAATTCAAAGAAGTCTGCTGGCCAACTATACAACATGAACCACTATGTAATGGGACTAATTTTACATGGCACAAGAGAGCAGATGGCCAGGCAAGGGTTGACAAATGTAAGTAACAAATTTCTTATTTGCATCTTTTTTTGCTTCTGTACAGAAATAACACAGTACTTACAGTCCCAATGTTATGACTATTTTATTTTGTCAGGTCACATTTAATGACTATGATGGAGCCACTGGATTCGTTAATATAAAAAATATGCACTGGAAGTTTGTGGTGAGTACACTAAATTATGTAGTGCTATATGCTAAAAGAATTAACTGTATGGCTCATAGTTTGTGCATTTAAAGGGTTGTCTGCCTTAATTATTAAGTAGTATGCCATTAACCTTATCAAGTAAATACACATAGGTAAGTTAATATGTTTAAATGAAAGGTGAAGTACTTTAAACATTTTAGTAAACTTACAGAAAGTGATTAAGATTGTGACATATTTACTATTTAGCCAAACTTTGTTAACCCTGTAGTATGCTATTAGTACCTCAGGATTGGTTTTAACATTGTCATTTTATTTTTAAATATCTTCATCTGTATCTCCCAGTATTATTCAAACAAAGCACTGTGATCATCCAATAATATCTGTGGTCCCTAATTATCCTCTTTTGACATTTTCTTTTTTTCCATTCTTTAATAACCAAGATTATGAAACTTCAAATTCTCATTAAAGTTATAAGTCAAATGTTAAAAAAAATAATTGACAAAAGTAATTCGTCTATTGTGGTTTGGGCAAAAGAAATTTACTAAAATTACAAATATGGTTATTTTTGATAAATAACTGCTGTAGTATAACCAGCAGGGTGCCTTCTCTGTGTCTAACCATTTAAGAGACCTGAATCATCATTTATATAATAACTATTGAATGATTTTTGCAAAGAAATTCACTAAAATTATGTTTTTGGTTATTTTTTATAAATAATTGCTGTAGTATAACTACCATTAGACAAGTAATAATCGAGGTAAGTATGGAGGCACTAGCTTATTTAATAAGTAAATTAATGACTATTTTTGTGGTATCTCTTGTTGGTGTTTTAATTTGTAGACGGTCCCTAGCCCTCGTCTCACTGCCGTCTCTCCACCGGCTGCTCGTACAGACCAATGTTATGTTATTTCTCCAGATTGAAGGACGCTTCGTTTGGATGAAAATGAGTTGTAGCTCGTTGTTAAAGTTACTACGAAAGGAAAGATAAGTCGTTTGTGATTTAAAAACATTTCGCTTCAGAGTTATTGATCCCGGAAGTTCAAATCTGTGAATGTCTTTCTAACTTACCACTTATGTAACTTTTTCGGGGGAAGTCGTGGGGATAGCACGACACCTGTCCAAGAGTATATGGATGCAGCCTGGAGCGTCCCATGTCATCCGTCCCGTCTCATGCGGTCTCGTCTCATGCGGAGGTGTGTCCAACGGCAAATTCAGAGGGTCAAAAATACGAAATCGCGAATAATTTTCCAGACGGGTAAATTCGTGACCACATTTGTTGCAATCCATTGAAAAACGTTAATAACTGTTAAAGTAATAATTTTGCCATACACATAGTTTGCTGATTTCTGAATGTTATGGTTGTGTTGACAAGATAAATGTCTGGAATAAAATAAACCTGCTTCAACTATCATGCTAATTAATAAAATACTTTTAATATATAGCCTATATATATTTTTTTTAACTAAACAATAACGGCAATCATACAAATGAATAAAATACTTTTAAAAAATATGTCTACAAGATAAATGCAGACTATCATACTGATGAAAAAAAAACATTTAAAATATATGTCCGTCTATAAAATAAATGCAGATTATAGGCAAACTAAAAAAATCCTTCTGCCGTCCCCGAGTTTCTACTTTTCAAAATAAAAGCTTGCATCTGGATTAAAATACAATCTCTCTTACTTTTCAAAGTAAAAGCTTGCGTCAACTATCATGCTAAAGAATAAAATATTTGGTGTTTTTTTTAAAATTTAAAAATAATAAAAAATAAAATGCAGATTATAGGCAAATAAATGCAGATTATAGGCAGATTATAGGCAAACAAAAGAATTTTTTACCCCTTTCATACAATACAACACAAAATAGCCTACAATAGAACCGCTGGCGGAAGTGGAAGAACAATACAATCGCAATCTGGCCCAATGCCGTGGCAGCAGAGATTTTATTTATTTTTATTTTATTAATTCAGGATAGCCTACGCAGTCGAATGCAGGACGGGTCCCAGAGACCCGACAGCCGAGGCCGCGGTAGTAGAAAAATACAACCACGTTCTGCCCCGGGTCTCAGAGACCCGACAGCATTCTGCCCCGGGTCTCAGAGACCCGGCAGCATTCGGCCCCGGGTCTCAGAGACCGACAGCCGAGGCCGCGGTAGGCTAGTAGAAAAATACAACCGCGTCTGCCCCGCGCCCCATCATAATAGGCTACGACATCCAGACGCCCAATAAACGATGCTTCCAAATGACCCGCGAACAACTGAGGAACTTGTAATACATCTAAAAGACATATTTAATACGTTGCTGCGATAGATTTCCATCGTAATACGACGTAGGGCCTACTGACGCTCAATTAACGATGCTTCCAAATGACCCGCGATCAATTGCAGATAAAGCGATTGTTGGAGAAAACCACTTGGCTGTCCACAAGAAGACACTCTAGGCCTAATTAGGTTATATCACTTCAAGTATTTATTGTAGTATAATATCTAATCAGAGCAATGCATTCCGTACAGTTATACGTGCACGGTCCTAATGGAACTTGACTAGTTCAGAGGTCCCAAGAAAGGCGCTTAAACAGAGGTGCGCAGCGGTTATATGGGTTCTCCTTAAGGGAGCCCTATTGGTCAAAAGGCATCACTGGGCGGTGCATATCGTCATAGCAACCGTAACTCTATTGGCTGGGTGGGTGCAGCATGCCGTCTCGGTGTGCTGGAATGTATCTTAGATAATGTGTGCTTTTGGGTGTCCCCCCTACGGGAGGACTCTGTGCTGTACTGATGATTGAATCAGCATGACTTCAGCCTGACCCTACAACGGAATGTCGCCCCCACCCGTGATAAGCACAAAATAGAACGTACTTCCCTTCTATCCAATATCTAACATTGTCTTTGTTCCGTTTGCTAATGCATAGCTTAATCAATTGTTCATTGGTTTATTTGACAGGGACAATGTACATTAATCAACATTGCTGTAAATGCACCAGGATTAGCCAAAAGGCTATTTTCCATCTGTTGTCCCCTATACCTGAGTATAATCACTATACCTGAGTATTTTCACAGTACCTAAGTATTATCACAATACCTGAGTATAATTACTTTATCTGAGTATTTTCACAGTACCTAAGTATTATCACAATACCTGAGTATAATATTTCTCACAAATTCCCCTTTTTCACACCTACTAGGTGTGAATCCTATCTTAAAAAAGAAAAGAAAAAGCATTTTCAAAAACATTACAATCTTCACTATTGTAAAAATGTGCAGTAAAAAGATAATATGAAATGTATTATAATAAAAACATGCAATAATGAGATAATATGGCAAAAACTTATTTCCCCCCTTTTCACACCTGCAAGGTGTGATACCTAACCCTCTATGTTGCCCTACTGAACACCTGGTCCCCCCTGCTCCCCCTCCTTTGTTTCAGCCCAGACATTTCTATACTGCATTATACAGGTGACTTCAGACTGTGCCCCTGGTATTTCAAACCTTCCCATTGCTGTCTGGCCTCGGCTTCCCCCCACCCCATCACCCCTCGAAATCAATGTCCGGGTCAGTGTTCTCCTCCCCCTCTCCATCCAATCTCAGGAGGGGAAAGGCTCCCGGCCTTGGGTGAGTAGGGTGGTGGCGCCTTTCCTTAGAGAGAGAGCAGTGGAGATCAGGCGACCAGCCATGGTGCGCAAGCATGGGATACAGCAACATCCACAGGTAACTAAAATGGCAACAAACACAGCAATAGAAACCATGAGGGACATCATCAAATCTTTCCATTTACCAAACATATTAGTCATCCAATCTGAAAAGGGGTTATCAACACCTGATGCCTCGTGCATCTCCTTAGATAGAGCCTTCAGTTGGTTGAGGGCCCTGGTCACTTTCCGTCCGGGGCCGTGTTATTGGGTATGACGATACAGCACATCTCTCCAAACATCGCACAGACCCCTTTTTTTTCAGCCAAGACCATGTCCAGCGCCATCCGATTCTGCAAAGCCATAAGAGAAGAGGGGGCCATCTGCTCGGCCAACCCGTCTATCGCGTCCCTAGTGGCGTTAGACAAGCGTAAAACATTGTAATGTACAAAATTAATCCTATCCACGTTCTTATTAGGAGTAATTGGGAAGATTGCTGAAATAATGGGAATATTTTCAAAGCCAGTGGATATTTGGTCTACTAGTTTGTACTCGTTTGGGACGCCGCGAGGCACACCTATAGCATCTATGTACGTGGGGGTGCCCATGTAAGGGTCAAATGCAAACGTTGATCGCTTCATGATATGGGGCGGCGCCTTTGAGCGAGCCTCTGGGGTATGGTTGGCGTTGTTCTGACACGATTTCCGACTATGGAGATGGGCATGGCTAATCTAACCATGGCGCAAACGCCTGAAGTTCTCACAGGGTATTTTATCTGAGAATATAGTTTCAAACGTCCGCAATAGTAGAATATTCTAATCTAGAGACATTCCCTATTTTGTGCGAAGTCGTTGCCGCCATTACCTAGCACGGTGCGATTGCACCAGTCTTTGGGAATAACTCCTAATTTGATTGTGCCTTGTCCAGAGGCCGTGAAATTAAAACATTGGTATCGGGCTCCTTCCCCTTTTACAGCGGTGAAATAACCTGGTTTTTCGTAGCCTGGTGGGTAGATTGACCCTAGAGTGGTGCAGTTGCCGGGGTCTTTAGTTCGAGTCAAATTGATCATGCATCTATATCCTATTTTATCTGAGTCCGGGTACAAAGGGGCGGTTCTGTATACATAGCAGGGCGGGCTGCGGCGCGCCTCGCAAACGCAGCCCTCCATTTTCTGATCTTGGGCATTTTGTACCAACCATTTTATCCATACGTTATCACTTCCCGCCCGGTGGTGAGCTCTAAGATGGCCTGAGGGTCCATCCTTGAAAAGTCTTTGACTATCACATCTTTATTTCGTAGGGGCGTGTTGTCTTCTTCTACGGGACTTAGAGTGGTATTGGCGGTTTCTCCTATCCTAGGCGCCGGAAGGACATTTATCTGAATTGGGGCCAGCGGGTCCTTGCCGCTAACGTCTACTCCTAACACCATCCAAATTCTATCTTGGTTAATGGGGCTTCCCTGAATCTTGTCTAAGGATAAGGTGAGGGGGTTTTGTCTCGGACTGTAATCCCTTTGGAGACTAATTTTTCTCCAATCATAAGATCTAAAATGTGGTGGCGGCTGCCAGAGACCTGTATATTTCACTACTTCTAGCCAACTTCTACACCAGTCACATCCCTTACTTCGCCCTGATCTCTCACATTCTGCAGCCTCGCAGGAGCGGCACAAGTACACGTCGTAGCCTCTGTATGAGGAGTTAGATCCCCCACAATCAATTACGGAGCATAAATCGAATGTAAACGAGGTGGTAGCTCCCATCGTGTAGTTTAAGACTAGTCGGGCGCTACAAATTGGATCAGTTCGAAGTCTCGGGTTGCCACTTCTCTTAGGGTGGGTCATTTGAGGGACCACATTCTCAGTGGTCCTGGTCGGAGGGATTTCAGAAGCTTTTTCTTGTGATTCTATTCCCCACATTATCAGTACCGCCCCTATCCCCAACATTACACAAGTTAATATTGTTGTTCTTCTCCCAAACCCCATTTCTTTCAAACTTGGACCCCCCCGTCCGGACTGAGGACTGTCCGGACTCCCCAGGCAGCGCTTAAACAGTCGCTGCATTTTTTAGATCGAATTGAATGTCCGCTAAAGTGCGGGTTGGAGGTTCTGCTGGGGCACAATGTGTCAGGTGATGCCAAGGTGCGCCTGATTTACCTTTGACCTGGACCGAGTGTGAAGTAACCTCCTTCACTTCGTACGGACCAGTCCACCTGGGGTCAGTCCACTTCCTCTTGTGAACCTTGACCCTGACCCAGTCTCCTACCTTCACGGTCTGCCTCTGCTCCTCAGATGCCGGCTTCTGGTATGCCTTCGTCACCTGGGTAGAGGCCTGAAACCAGAGAAGTTAATTCTTTCATATATGCTGACATTTCTATTTGCTGTACATCCAATGGTGGCATATGACCTCCATCATTGGGTGGACCTGGCATAGGTCTCCCGGTAAGGATCTCATGTGGCGAGAGGTGTGTCTCTCCCCCTTTTGATGCCCTCATGGCCATGAGTGCAAGGGGAAGGGCCTCTGGCCACTTCATCCTAGCACCGTGGCAAACCTTGGCTATCTTAGCCTTCAATGTCTGGTTCGCTCTTTCCACCAGTCCCTGTGACTGTGGATGGTACACTGACCCAAATGAGTGTGTGATGCCCAAGGCCGCCTCTACTTCCCTCATCATTTGGTTGTTAAAGTGTGTGCCATTATCTGACCTGATCCTTCTTGGTACTCCATATCTAGGTATCAGTTCTGTTTTTAACCACTTTACGACTGTCTTTCCGTCTTCATGTCTAGTAGGTATTGCTTCTACCCATCTGGAGAATCTGTCTACCATTACCAATACATACCTTTTCCCTCCCACTACATTATCTGCTCCCATATCTGTGAAGTCTATGCTTATGTCTTGGAAACAGGCGGTGGGTACTGGGTAGGAGCCCATGGGGGTGGTGAATGGTTTCTTGGGATTGTGGGCCCCACACACTTCGCATTCTGCACAATACAGAGATACGATACTGTCCATGTGTGGATGCCACCACAAGTGAGAAATGTTGTGCAACGTGGTCCTCTTTCCTTCATGCGTAGGTCTGTGCGCTTCAGGGAGGAGCATATAGCAGAGTTTTGCTGGAGCCACCATTCGTCCATCATGTGCTCTCCAGAGTCCTTTTCTGTCCTGAGCTGCTCCTCTTCTTTTCCACTCATTCCATTCATACGCTCCTGCTTGTTGTTGAATCTCTCTTATGTCTTTCTCTGTCAATCTAGGGCGTACTTCTGGTCTCATGACCATTTGTCTTGGGGTATATCCACCCGCTCTCTTTGCTGCTTGGTCTGCAGCATCATTTCCTGCACTTACTCGAGTGCTGTTGGTGTCATGGCCTTTGCACTTCATGATTGCCACTGCTCTAGGAAGTGCCATAGCTGCTACCAGATCTTTGATGGCTTGTTGGTGTTTGATCGGCATTCCGGCTGATGTGGTGTAGTCTCTTCGCTCCCACATTGGCGCATCAATGTGTGCTGCCCCGTGTGCATATGCTGAGTCTGTGAACACGTTTACGGTTCGTCCTTGCCCTATCCTTAGGGCTGCAGTTAGTGCCTTTATCTCTGCCACTTGTGCTGACGCTGGTTGTTCCAGAACTCCTGATTCCAGTTCTCTGTGTTGTCCATCTGCTGTCTGTTGTACTACTGCATACGAGGCCTTGTTGGTTCCATCTTCTTGTTTGTAACAACATCCATCTGTATACAGCCACATGTCCGCATCCAACATTGGTTCGTTCAGAAGGTCTACGCGGATTTTGCTCTCTTGGGCTGCCAGCTCTGCACAGTTGTGTGGGTGGCCTTGATGTCCAAGATTCGTAGCCATGTTGCGGTCAGTGGTGACGTATGAGATGTGTGGCTGAGTACATGTCTGTTGCAGTTTAGTTTTTCTGGTGGCACTGTAGGAAAATTCTCTGCTGGCCAAAAATGCAGATACTCCGTGGTATGTGTGTATCTGCAGAGGGTGGCACATTACCACATGTGCTGTTTTGTCTATTGCTTTTGCAAGGGCAGCAATGTATCTGGCGCAACTTGTCTGTCCTTTTTCCACTGTGTCCAGTCTTGAAGAGTGGTACATCAGTACGTGTCTCTCTCCCCCTTTTTTCTGATACAGGACTGCATTGAGGAAGCCGTCCTGTTCAGAAACATCCAAATGAAACGGGGAGGAGTAATCGGGGGCCATAAGGGCTGCAGCTTGAGCCATGGCTTGTTTGAGATCAGTGAAAGCTTGCTCCGCCACTGCCGTCCATGGGAGAGGGGCCGTAAGGTTCCTGTTGCCTACTTCTGCAATGAGGAGGCGCAGTGGTGCAGTTCTATTGGTGTAGTCTGGTATGTGAGAGCGGCTGTATCCTGTGAGTCCTAGGAACGACAGCATATCAGAGACTGTGTTGGGTAGTGGGTGTCTCAAGATGCTGTGGCGGTGGGCAGTGGAGACTCCCAGTCCAGCAGATGAGATCTCTCGTCCTAAGAACATCACTTGGCGCCTTGCGCATTGCACCTTCTCCTTCTTTATCCTGTAGCCCTTTGCGGATAGGAAGTGCAGCAAGCTCTCTGTGATAGTTAGGCAGTCCAGTGCAGTGGGGGCAGCCAGCAACAGGTCATCAACATATTGGATGAGAACTACTCCCGGTGGCAGTGAGAGCTCTAGAAGATGTGTTTTCAGAATTCTGTTAAATAGGCCGGGAGAGTCTCTGTATCCCTGAGGGAGTCTGGAGTATGTGTACTGCTGCCCTCTGAAGGTGAAGGCAAAGAGTGGCTGAGATTGAGGATGGAGGGGGACACTGAAGAAGGCGTTCGCTAGGTCAATAACTGAGAAGTGGGTCATTGCTGGAGTCAGGCTGGTCAGAGCTACGTGAGGATCAGGGACAGGGTGCACCGCTGGGATGGTGACATCATTGATGGGGCGGAAATCTTGGACCATTCTCCATCCTTTACCTCCAGCCTTTGGCACCGGAAGGATAGGCGTGTTCCATGGTGAGGTGGTGGGGTAAATGACACCTGCAGCAAGTAATCCTTCCACTGTGGGGGCTATGCCTTGTTCTTGGTCAATAGAAATCTTGTACTGGTGCCTACACACCGGTGGCATGGAAGGATCTATAAGAGAGACCAGAACTGGGGGAGTCCTTAGCAAGCCAACATCGTGTGGTGATGTGGTCCAGAGGCTGGTGGGGATGGTGTTTAACATTGCTAGTGCCCCTGGGTGATCGGAGCATGGGAGGCCATGTTCCCTAGGGAGGGGCAGGCTTTCTGGCAGTGAGACATCTCTCGTGTAGGGGTCTATGAAACACCACATGTCTTCCTCCTTGGCCTTCAGGAGGCCAGGTGTGGGACTGAGTTCCCAGGTGAGGGTGGCTGCCCTTTTAATCATGGGTCCAAGATTCCTGGCTTCTTGTCCAAAGCCTACTGCTAGGGTGACGTGGGGTGATGCTGAGTGGAAAAGAGTGTACCATTCATCCAACCAGGGGTTGAGGAAGACTTTGCGGCCACGCCCTCTTTTCCGCAGTATATGCCTTTGCAAACGATGATGGGGCGTTGATGGACCATGTGCTTAGTCCATTCGTCGTCATATGGGGTGTCAGTGTCCTCTCCCACGTGCATAGTACAATGTACATGCTCCAATGGAGTCATGTACGGGTGGAGAGAGTGTATATCTGGGACTTGAGGAGTTGAAAAGCAAACTGGATGGAGGGTGTTTCTGGTCCAGTGCTGACCAGTCTAAGCCAGTATACAATCTGATGCACCTGTGGTTGGTAAGGCATGAGTGTCATGAGACGCACAGGGTTGTTTGGGGAGGACGGGGGGTATCTCAGTGGTGACGTGGATCCCTTGTGAATTCATCCAGATTTGGAGGCCAAGTTTGCACATTAAATCGCGTCCCAGTAGATTAACTGGACATGCTGGGGACACCAAGAACTCATGTGTGAGTTCCTGGTCATCATACTTTACTTGGAGTGGTTGAGTGAATGGTTGGGTCTGGGGTTGGCCAGTAACGCCAATTATTGATTGAGTCTTCTGAGACAAGGGAAAGTCTGTAGAAATAACACAAGAGTAAGTAGCTCCCGTGTCTGCCAGCATGGTGTAATCTTTTCCATCAATGGTGAGTGTGATGAGGGGCTCTGCATTCAGGGGAAACCAGTGTGAGTCTGTATTGGCATCCCCGTCCTCATGTGGAAGTCATTGGGGTGGAGGGTAATAGCCCTGCTGAGTCATATAGTGAGATAGGGCCTGATTTGCAGGTGTGGGGGGCCAGGGCTGTTGCGGGGGTTGTAACACCTGCTGTGGCTGCTGTGGCTGCTGTGGGGCTTGGGGTCCGGGCTGGACAGGGTGCTGACAGTCTCTTGCATAGTGTCCAGGGCCCCCACAATTATAGCAGTAGTAGGTAGGTCCTCCAGGTGCCGGTGCCCATGGAGCTCTTCCTCTTGGATTTCCTCTTCCTCTTCCGCCTCTCCCTCGGTTCTGCCCCCCCTTGTTGCCATTGGGTTGGTTGTTGTCCTTGTGGGGGCCAAGGTAGCTGTGGTGGGCGTGGCCATGTTGCCTGCTGGGGGACCATGAGCTGCGCCATAGCATAGACCATTTCCTGAGGTAGAGCCACTTGCGGTATTGGAATGGGTGTCACCGACAGGTCACTGGATGGGTCACTTTGCAGTGACATTTGTTTGTTCTTATCTTTACTCTTTTCCTTGTCCTTCTTAGTAAGTTCCTCCAGTTGTTTCTGCAGCACCTTGGCTTTCAGGGATCTCAGTTCGTTCTCCTTGCCCTCCTCTTTCTTTATATATATACTCAGATAATGTCTGACATGCTCTTCCCACATGGACATGTCCATTTTAGGTAAGCCAACCACATTTTCCAATGCACAGAGAACTAGGTCTGGGAGGCCTTTGGTGACGGCGTTCCTAAACATTTTGACGACTGTTGCTGAATGGTCATGCGGCACTCTCATGGCTCTCTGCCAGGCCTTCTTTGCTCGAGCCAGGTAGTCGTCGAATGACTCTCCACGTCTGCGGCGTAGGTCATTGAGCTCCACATCATTGCCTGAAGTAGGATATTTCTGGTGGAGTAGGGCCCACAGGGTATCTTTGAAACGAGCCTCTGGCATGGCATCCGGGGCTGTTGGGTCCAGGCCAATGGTGCAGAGCAAACGCACTGCTTCATCGTGTCCCAGTTTCCTTGACAACACTCCTCTGTAGTCCCCCAAGCACAATGGGTTTCCTGACGTGTATGAGCAGAAGTCTTCTTTGAAGTATTCAGCTCCTCCTGTTATGGACGGCAGCTTGGAACATAGTGTGTCCAAGTCTCCAAAGGCATAGGGTGTATATATCAAAGTCCCTCCTCCTCCTGGTATAGGTCTAAGTGGCATCTGGAAGGAGCTTTGTTGCTTAATGCCCACTTCCACTTCCCTTTTGGTTTGTTCCACAGAATCCAACTGTTCCTGGTTTTGATCTAGTTGTCTTCTAGTTAATCGGGGTGGGTTGGTGGTCAGATCGTGGCTCCACTGGGTTGATCGTGGGGCCGAATCGGCCACTTCCACTCTCCTGACTTGTCCAGCGAAGGTACCTTGTAGGTCCATAGTTACAGTCTTAAGGTCTTGATCTGTTCGACCAATCAAAAGCTCAGTTAACCCGTCATTGTCTGAATCTGCTGGTGCGGGTGTTAATGTCGCCGCCAGGTGGAAATGAGAGGGGGTGTTTTTTTACAAAGGTTTTACTGTAGGGTGGGGCGCTGTTGGGCTGTAGTGGAGTGGAGGAGGACAGTCCAGGTTCATTGAGGCTGTAGCCTGATGCTCCTTCTTTTCTCAGTTTCCATTCTGCACTGACCTCCCGTCCTTCCTGTTCTAGGTCATGGTGAAGCTCCTCTGACACATCGCTCTGTGACTGGGCTCTAGATGTGGGTCCCCTCATACATTGTTCCAACACAGCGAGACGTTCTTCTACGTTGGTGGCGGCTGGCTCTTCTTCTATATCCAATAGAATGGCTTTCACTGAGGCCTCTCGCACTGGGGCCTGATTGACAGGAAGGAAAGGATTGGTGCTTTGTCTTCCCTCAGTTGGCTTATCTGCAGGGCTGTATGGCGGGGGGTGGGGCTGAAGAGGTTTCACCTAGTTGGATGAAATCAATATGCAGTGTACTAGGTGCTGATTTGGATAGTGTGGGTTCAATAGGAGCCTTTTCAGCTTCTGCAGAAATCGATTTCATCATTGCTGCAATCAGGCGTTGGGAGAGTAGATAATCCTCTCCTTCTGATTTTCTAGCAGCCTTCCTTGGCTTGGTGAAACGACGTTTTCCAGATTCTTCTTCTTCTTTTTCTGCTCTCCTTGCATAATCCAGTTTTTGTTCTTGAAAGTTTTTGATTTGCTGTATTTGATGCATTGTAGGAGCCCCTGTCACCGGTATCCAGCCACCCTTTTCCCAGTCTTCCACTAATCTAGTTCCTCTTTTTCTATCCTCCTTACTCCCCTTCCTCTCTAGCGCCTGTAACAACTTTTGTCCATAAGATGTCGCCATTGTCCTTCTAATGTGGACCGGACCCTCTTTTCGTCTTTCCTTATCTTCACTTCTCCTCACCCCTCCCTCTTCTACTCTCAGTGCTCTCACTCCCTCTACTTTTCTCTGTGTATGTCTTATGCTTACTTTTTCTCTAATGTAACTATACAAATGTTAACCAAACCCAAAACAGCGGCTATAAACAGTACCAGCAGACACTTAACAACCAAACTTATACTGCAACGGCGGCAGCACGGGCGGACCAGAGGCTTGGTCCGAAGTCAGCGAAACACTTAAACTCACACACTCATTTTCTCCCAAATCATCTAAGTCGATGTCCGTAAGAGCAACCTCTGACATTTCTATTTCACTCCATTCTTTTCTCCTTTTCTTTATCTCTTCTTCTCTTTTCTCTCCTTACTCTCTTTTTCTTTTTTTTTTCTTTTTTACATTCACTACCTCCACTGTCCAATTCTTATGAATTTGGATTTCTCTATGTCGAATTATGTCTCCTCAATTGCGCCCCGACCTTCCCCTGAATAATACGCTAGCTGTTCTACCCAGGTTTCTCGAATCTCTCACAACGAGGTCATATTCTTTTTTCATTCAGTCCCCATCAGTCATAACCCCTACCACATTTTAATCGAAATGCATTGCTCCAATGTCCACAATTTTAACAATTACGTAGATTTTCAAAACATTCAATACTCACTCTCAGTACTTCTGATCACATTAATTTGATATAGTCAATATGCAGATTTCAATGAAATAGGTTCTGCTTACCTTTAGATTGTGCGCGCGCATGTGATCAGGTTCCTGAGGCGTGTACTGAGTGTCCTCCTTTGTCCTCCTTCCCAGGACGTGGACAGTCCGTGGTGTCTGGACCTGGAGTTTAACAACTCACTCTCCTGGTTCCGTGGAATTCTCTTATTACACTGTTTCTAAGCAAACCATCCTCTGCTACCAATTTGTTGGAGAAAACCACTTGGCTGTCCACAAGAAGACACTCTAGGCCTAATTAGGTTATATCACTTCAAGTATTTATTGTAGTATAATATCTAATCAGAGCAATGCATTCCGTACAGTTATACGTGCACGGTCCTAATGGAACTTGACTAGTTCAGAGGTCCCAAGAAAGGCGCTTAAACAGAGGTGCGCAGCGGTTATATGGGTTCTCCTTAAGGGAGCCCTATTGGTCAAAAGGCATCACTGGGCGGTGCATATCGTCATAGCAACCGTAACTCTATTGGCTGGGTGGGTGCAGCATGCCGTCTCGGTGTGCTGGAATGTATCTTAGATAATGTGTGCTTTTGGGT
Source organism: Etheostoma perlongum (assembly GCA_026937815.1). Lineage (NCBI taxonomy): Eukaryota > Metazoa > Chordata > Actinopteri > Perciformes > Percidae > Etheostoma > Etheostoma perlongum. Next base: position 8,062,775 of record CM049378.1, on the reverse strand, counting down.
GTCCCCCCTACGGGAGGACTCTGTGCTGTACTGATGATTGAATCAGCATGACTTCAGCCTGACCCTACAACGGAATGTCGCCCCCACCCGTGATAAGCACAAAATAGAACGTACTTCCCTTCTATCCAATATCTAACATTGTCTTTGTTCCGTTTGCTAATGCATAGCTTAATCAATTGTTCATTGGTTTATTTGACAGGGACAATGTACATTAATCAACATTGCTGTAAATGCACCAGGATTAGCCAAAAGGCTATTTTCCATCTGTTGTCCCCTATACCTGAGTATAATCACTATACCTGAGTATTTTCACAGTACCTAAGTATTATCACAATACCTGAGTATAATTACTTTATCTGAGTATTTTCACAGTACCTAAGTATTATCACAATACCTGAGTATAATATTTCTCACACGATCATTTGCAGACGTCGTGCCGACGTATGTGTGCATACTGGGCGGGTCCTAGATGTAACGGAGTTAAAAATGTATTTTACTAATTCTAATTTCCAATTGATATTTTATTTAATTTTAAATATCAGTTAATGTTTTGTTGGATATTTGTGAATTTCATCTCATTGAGTACAATTCATTTATCACATCGCCATTGTTTCCGGCAAAGATGTTGTTACTGCATTGCGTCTCCTTTGTGCCTCCTGTGTTGCCGTAGCTTCCGGTTTCCCCTCACAATAACATCTTGTATTGCTGAGGTAGGTTGTGTGTAAAATGCCGCTGTGTTATTTTATTGTTTTCCTTGAAGATTGTGTTGTGACCCTTCGACATTTATTTTCGCAAAGTTAATACATGTTAACTAACTGCTTTGTGCCATTTTTACAATTTAATGTAACTTGTAATGACGCATTGTCTAACTTTCTTTTCGCGCCGTTTTCGCGCGCTTATATAATGTAAACAACGGAGGTACATTATGAGTGTGTGAATTCTGTTGTGTGATGTTTAGGTGCAGATGCTGTTAACACTGGGAACACACCACTGATGTGATGTTGTCTTCTGCAGGTGTGTGTGTCTCTTTGTTGGATGTATAATTTGTTATTACTGTGTTACTTTGTTCATTGAAGTAGTCAGAGTGTGGAACATTGTTTCTCAGGTAAACTGTTATAGTTCAGGTTAGGGTTTCCCCTGACAATAACATCTTGTATTGCTGAGGTGCAGATGCTGTTAACACTGGGAACACACCACTGATGTGATGTTGTCTTCTGCAGGTACAAATAAATTTCAGGAAAAACGTCGATTGAAGTGGTTGTCTTTCATACCCTGTCCACATCCGTTACATAGAGACCCGACAGCATTTTGCCCCGGGTCTCAGAGAGCCGATAGCATTCTGCCCCGGGTCTCAGAGAGCCGACAGCATTCTGCCCCGGGTCTCAGAGAGCCGACAGCATTCGGCCCCGGGTCTCAGAGAGCCGACAGCATTCTGCCCCGGGTCTCAGAGACCCGACAGCCGAGGCAGCGCCAGTAGAGCTATAGAGCTCTCGCCATGCTGATAAGCAGTTGTATTTGCAGCAATGTCCCAGTGAAGTGTGAAAACAATATAGAATATAAAATTAAAAAGAGTCTTGGAAAGAGTTTAACATGTTTATTTTTGTATTCTTGTTTTTGTTGTGTGCAGAATCAGATCCTTGTTATCCCTCCTCAAGAGATCCTGCCGTTAGTTGGCAGAAATGGCTGCGTTGCTGATGCAGGTTTCATCAGATGTAGCTACGTTAATATGGAACAACACAACCATAACATTCAGAAATGAACAAACTAAATGTATGATAAAAATTGTTACTTTAACAGTTATTAACGGTTTTCAATTGATTGCAACAAATGTGGTCACGAATTTACCCGTCTGGAAAATTAATCGCAATTTCGTATTTTTGACCCTCTGAATTTGCCGTTGGACACACCTCCGTATGAGACGGGACGGATGACATGGGACGCTCCAGGCTGCAGCCATACCCGTCTCGTCTAACGAGTAAGACAGACCAGAAACTTTTAAGACATTGTGCGCGAGGCTGTAAGGTTAGATTTTTTCGACTTCCTAACACAGAGAGAGCCCCATAAACCTCCCTGAGGGATAATAAGCTGACATTTTGCCATACAGGTGAGTGTTTTAAAGGTAGATTGAGAACAAGACACTGTAGACTACAGGCCAGCCCGTTTACTTTCACTTTCAATCTACAAAGACTCATTTTATGAAAATACCTCTGGATGATTGTGTTATTGCCTCCAGGTTTGCTGCATAACTTTAATATCTGACCTAATCCACTCTATTCATTATTTAGGACTGTTTGAGTAACATTCCGTCCCACAGGTCCTATACTATATGAAATAAGCAAAGGGGGTCAGCCTCTCCTCTCTAAGCGTAGCTCCCTAAGGCGCCATTTTAATGCTACGAAGCCATCACCTGCCGTTAGCATCCCATTGACTGACATTCATTTTGGCGCCACTTTGACAGTGACTAACTTTACATCTGAAGCGTTTAAAGACTCTATTTGTCCGTTGTTTATTTCTAAAGAGACACGACAGTGTATAAAAGGCTCCGTTAGCTTGTACCTCACATTATGGCTTCGCAGCAGACGTTTTTGTAAAAATAGGCTAACGATTGTGTCATAACCAAGACAAAATCACCGTACTGTCAGGAGAAGCTCGCAGACAGTTTGTTCTTACGTTAGCTGTTTAGGTTTAATAACAAACGTTAACTAGCATGTTAGTTAGCAGTAATTGCGCTATGTCTATGTTATCTCCTAACATAAACCTACGCTCTCCGTCTCTGCTGATTGGGAATGATTGAGATTTCTCTTGCACAGCTACCAGAAGACTTACAACTTTCAGACACGTTGCCACGTCACTACTACGTCGTCAAGCTCAGTTGGAGGCTGCGCAGTAACGCCTAGCTTAGCCATCAACGGGAAAGTGCTTCTATTTTCTGTAACGGGAGAAAGTAAGAAACAAACTGACGGAGCTCACGGTCTTTAAGTAAAATGAGAACGGTATGAGAGATGAACGGGATCGTTTCTTCTTCCGTCTAAGAGAAAACAAAGTAAGTTTTGTTTTCTCACACCTTTTTATAACTTATAGCCTAGCTAATATTTTTATCCGCTTGTTAAGTCGTGACGTAACCACACTCCAATAATACTGTTTCCGGGTCCAAACGCCGGGTCCGCTCTAACGGCTCTAACGCTTTTGCCCGACTATGCCGCAGTGCTGTGTCCCGTGTTGTTTAAATAGATCGGAGTTTAAAAAAACTAGTGACATTCAACTGTCTTTTTACCGCTTTCCATGTGACGAGAAAGAGAAGAGGAAATGGCTGCATTTGATAAGGTAAGTTACAAATATTAAACAAATGAAGAAACTTTGTTCTGTGCCGCCTAGTTAAGATGAAACTAGCTAGCTACGGCTAGTTAGCTAACGTTAGCTTTGGCAACAGTCTACAAACAAGCCGAAGCATGAAGATGTGCGTACGTAGCAAGAAAAAACATTAGACCAGTTTGATATTATGATAATCTGCTAACGTTTCTCATTTCAATAATAATTGAGCATTGTTAGAGGGAGTCTGACATAAGATCAGAATCATGGTTAATGGCCAGGTATGTTTACATATTTGATTCTGATCTTACATTGCTCAGTGTACATACACAGAACAAGCCTGGCCAAATCCAATCTTGAAGAAGCTGTGTGTGTCTTAGTATGCTGGGTTTCAGGTTATGGAACAAACAATTCCCCTTTTAGTAAATTAGTGTTATATTATGTAATACAGTATTATTAGGTATTATCAAAATTTCCAGAAGGAGTTTCCCTGAACATCCCGTCTTTCCTTGTCAATGGACAGTTTACGCAGGAAGAAGTGAACAATAACCGATTCATTTCGAAAGCTAGGATACATGTGGAGCGTGCAATTCAGCGACTGAAAGCGTTTCACATTTTGGACCACATTCCATACCAGTTTAAACTAAATGTAAACAAGATAGTTAAAGTGTGTGTGTGTCTTACAAATTTACAAACACCCATTCTCCGTGAAATTGTATGAGTTAACTGTGTTTGTACATGCATGAATTTCTGTATATTTGCTTGCATATTTGATTACACACTACATGTACTTACTATAGAGTTAAAAAAAAGACTAAATGTAAATAGGGTTAGGGTAGAATAAGGGTTTGGTTGAGGGTTAGTTTTACAAGTTTTGTATAGCATGAAGGGCTTAAAAACTATAATAATAAATATATGTAATATTTGTGATGTATAATATATATAATATATAATATATTTTTCTCAACCCAAATCAACAAAGCTGCCATATGATGGCACTTGTCTCTGCCGATTGGGCACTCGCATGTGCTGTACCTGACTGCCTGGCCCTCAACGTGCACCTGTATTGAAAACAATTTAACCCTCACCCTAACACTTCTAAAACACATTGCTGTCAGCGCTGTTACCATAACAATACTTCTGTAGCTAGCCCGGGGCTATCAGATCATACTACTACATTGACTAGCCTAAAAGTTCACTAAAACCTGACTGTCACATATTTACTTTTTAATCCTCGTTTAGTTACATCCACAGTTATAGCAGTCCTGTACATTTTTTTCTTTTGAAATACCTCATCCAGAACATGGAATATCACCTTACGTCAACTAGCTAGCTAGCTTACAGCTAACTCACCTCAACCTCGTAAACCTTCTTTTTCATTGATGCCTGGACTCTACCCTTAATTATGCCACCTGAATGATGCGCTACACTAACCACTCTGTTTGAGTTAAAGGAGTTTAAACCCTTTTTGACCGCCAAGGGTACCTCACTAAAGAAGGACGTGATCGTAAATAAATTTACAGGTTCCGCCATTGTTATTGATCTGGACGTGCTGAGCGCTTGGACCCGGAAGAGGCTAAACGTCACGCGTGACGTCAGACTTAACAACCGGATAGTGTATGTGGGTACACGATCCGTCCTGCCAGCACAATCCGTTCTGCGCATGTGCAAGATGTTCGCGCATGCGTATATGATATCATGATGAACGCGTATTTACGACACTGCACGATCTGTTCACACTAATAGACAGTTAAAGAAAGTCTGTTCGCCTCCACCGGAAAGCTAACGTTAGTTTAGCTAACAGCTAATTCGCTAACAGCTAATTCGGCTAACCGCTAGCTGAGACAGCATGTAAAATGAATGAATGAATGAAGTTAACCGTTTAAATATGTAACAGCTGTTACGTCAGTTCTACTTTACTTGTGCTCATTTAAAATACAATCACTCAAGACTTGTCTTTATTATTACTATAAAGTCTTAATTTAGCTGTAGCTGCTTTCCCCACTGTTTCGTTTGAGTAACGTTGTTTTAGGCTGAATCAAGCTGTCAGCTAGCAGTTAGCCGAATTAGCTGTAAGCTAAACTAACGTCGTTAGCTTTCCGGTGGAGGCTAACAGCAGACCGCTACTGTGGAACGGATCGTGCAGTGCCGTAAATCCCTGGTAAATCATGACTATCATCTGCACGTGCGCTTACATTTTGCACATGCGCAGAACGGATCGTGCAGGCAGGACGGATCGTGTACCGACAGTGTACATGTTAAAGTAGCTAGTTCCGCTAGCTAGGGTAAATTCCATAGACTGTATATATTGTATATATTGACTGTATATATATTGATATTTTGATATTCATATTTATGTTGATAGTAATATATATATTATATTATTTATATATATATATAACGGTCTATGGTAAATTCACGGGTTTGGTAAATATTTCCATGGTAACAGTGAGCTCCGTCAAGCAGAGACGTCCATCCATAGACATATAAAGAGTAGACGCCGCATCGACCGCTACTGCCTATTGGCGCTGACGAGACGTGGGGCCGCCATCTTGGACCGGTCACCCGCTCCACTCAGTGTAATGTGTTTGGCAGGTGCAATGAGCTGTCAGCGCGTTTAATTAATCACACTCACTGAATACCGAACTGATTTTCATGTTGTTGTTTTTTTTGCTACAAAAGGTCATACATGTAGCTATAATACAGGACACATATTTTAATATTCATAGTGTGCTTAACAGTAATAGAATATTCTGATATGATATAAATTCACCAGACGTCCGAGATCAAAACTGGGAACATAATCCCCGAAAAGGGAGACCAACGGCGATATTTCCAGTTTGACTATCAATCTGATTGAAAAACCTAATGTGTCTTTAAAAACAGAACAAGGACAGAGGTAGTTTTTTCTTCTGTATTTAGTCAGGGACACACAACCAAAGACGGGGACTGTCCCCTAAATCCGAGGACGTCTGGTCACCCTAGACCCTAGACCGGACATCCTTGGTGTACCTATCATTTGTAAATGATAGGTATTTGCAAAATACCCCTACATATAAAAGGGTATTTTTGCAAATCACACATTATAAATATGATAGGGAAGAAGAAACAGATAGTGGCCGTAAAGTCAGATATGTTCAAGAAACAATATGATTATATTATTAGAGTCTACTTGAAGCTTTTTAGGGGTCCAAGCCCGAGGCTGCGTGTACCGCGTGTTCACACAGCAGGGCTGTGGAACCCTATTGTTTTCCTAGGGATTATTTTTCTTTTCCATTATTCTTCTCCGCATAAACCTGACGCTGCAGCCTAAACCGTACATGGTGGCGACGCGCCATTTTCAGGACTGGTCCCAAACTCCGCAAAGACCTCAGACAAAAAAATGTACCCACGTCCACCACTAGGTGGCGCTATAGCAGAAAAAACGCGTTTGGCCCTATAACTCCCAAACCGTACATCGAATATTTAAAAACCATATATCCACGCGTTCCCTGGATCCTACTGAATCTCGTGATATAGGCCACGCCCATTTCCGCCTATACTTTTATGCCTGAAAAATCGCAATTTATCGAAAACCAACTTTTTCGAACTCCTCCTAGACCGTGCAATGGATCGGCACGAAACTTGGCACACAATATCTCCAGACCAACCTGACACAAAGTTGCATAAAGATTTTTTATAGCATAAAAAATGTGCGCAATACGCGCAAACAAATTTGTGTAGCTAACCTCGAAAACACAGACTTTAGTATATCTCGGCCAAAATACGCTATCAAAGCCAAACTTTAGAATATTACTTGCTATGACCCTCTGAGGCTCTGAAACAAATTTCGCAAACATTAGCCACTAGGGGGCGCTACAGATACAAGTTTATATCTCATAAACCGCTCATCCAAATTTTACAAAATTTGATGGGTACCATATAGGCCCACTCCTGAGGTGGTCGTCACAGTGGGGGACTGATTGGTTCTAGTGGGCGTGGCCTATGGGCCAATGTCTGGATTAACCACTTCCACTAAAGTGAATTACTTGAAATTAACAGGGTAGATGTACAATGGGTAGCTGACCTGACTTACCGAATATTATCCATGTGGACCACTAGGTGGCGCTACAATGACGTCAAACGTGTTTTTGCCTATAACTCCTACATTATACATCACACATTAAATATCTTGATATCCACGTGTTCACTACATCATGCTGAGTCACATGATATAGGCCCCGCCCATTTCCGTTCAAAATTATTTTTGCAATATTGCGACAAGTGCGAAGCCCACTTTTTCGAACTCGTCCTAGGCCGTGCAACAGATCTGCACGAAACCTGGTGGATAGCATCTGCAGATGGCCCTGATAAAAAGTTGCATAAAGAATTTTGCTACGTAATTGTGTGTGCATTTGACGACCAAGCAAAGTTTCTGTAGTAAGCTACCAAACACACATATCATATCTCGGCCAAATTAAAAGGTATAAACATATCACTTGTGAGCAGTGTTGACCATGACTTTCCGATGCTCTGTACCAAATTTGGTAAAGATGAGCCATTAAGGGGCGCTATAATCCACATTTATTGGTTTCGTCAAAACACTCAATACATTTAAATGGGATATTTGCAATTGCAATATCTCTGCCACAATACAGTGCCTTGCGAAAGTATTCGGCCCTTGAACTTTTCAACCTTTTGACACATTTCAGGCTTCAAAACATAAAGATATACATTTTTTATTTTTTGTGAAGAATCACCAACAATTGTGAAGTGCAATGAAATCTATTGGATATTTTAAACTTTTTTAGCAAATACAAAACTGAAAAGTGGTGCGTGCAAAATTATTCGGCCCCCTTGCGTTAATACTTTGTAGAGCCACCTTTTGCTGCGATTACAGCTGCAAGTCGCTTGGGGTATGTCTCTATCAGTTTTGCACATCGAGAGACTGACATTCTTGCCCATTCTTCCTTGCAAAACAGCTCGAGCTCAGTGAGGTTGGCTGGAGAGCGTTTGTGAACAGCAGTTTTCAGCTTTTTCCACAGATTCTCGATTGGATTCAGGTCTGGACTTTGACTTGGCCATTCTAACACCTGGATACGTTTATTTGTGAACCATTCCTTTGTAGATTTTGCTGTATGTTTGGGATCATTGTCTTGTTGGAAGATAAATCTCCATCCCAGTTTCAGGTCTTTTGCAGACTCCAACAGGTTTTCATCCAGAATGGTCCTGTATTTGGCTGCATCCATCTTCCCCTCAATTTTAACCATCTTCCCTGTCCCTGCTGAAGAAAAGCAGGCCCAAACCATGATGCTACCACCACCATGTTTGACAGTGAGGATGGTGTGTTGAGGGTGATGAGCTGTGTTGCTTTTACGCCAAACATATCGTTTTGCATTGTGGCCAAAAAGTTCGATTTTGGTTTCATCTGACCAGAGCACCTTCTTCCACATGTTTGGTGTGTCTCCCACATGGCTTGTGGCAAACTTTAGACAAGACTTTTTATGGATATATTTGAGAAATGGCTTTCTTCTTGCCACTCTTCCATAAAGACCAGATTTGTGCTGTGTATGACTGATTGTTGTCCTATGGACAGACTCTCCCACCTCAGCTGTAGTTCTCTGCAGTTTATCCAGAGTGATCATGGGCCTCTTGGCTGCATCTCTGATCAGTCTTCTCCTTGTCTGAGCTGAAAGTTTAGAGGGACAGCCAGTTCTTGGTAGATTTGCAGTGGTCTGATACTCCTTCCATTTCAAAATGATCGCTTGCACAGTGCTCCTTGGGATGTTTAAAGCTTGGAAAATCTTTTTGTATCCAAATCCAGCTTTAAACTTCTCCACAACAGTATTACGGACCTGCCTGGTGTGTTCCTTGGTCTTCATGATGCTCTCTGCGCTTTCAACAGAACCCTGAGAATATCACAGAGCAGGTGCATTTATACAGAGACTTGATCACACACAGGTGGATTCAATTTATCAAAATCAGTCATTTAGGACAACATTGGATCATTCAGAGATCCTCGCTGAACTTCTGGAGTGAGTTTGCTGCACTGAAAGTAAAGGGGCCAAATAATTTTGCACGCACCACTTTTGAGTTTTTTATTTGCTAAAAAAGTTTAAAATATCCAATAGATTTATCACTTCACAATTGTGTCCCACTTGTTGGTGATTCTTCACAAAAAATAAATTTTTTATATCTTTATGTTTGAAGCCTGAAATGTGTCAAAAGGTTGAAAAGTTCAAGGGGGTTGAATACTTTCGCAAGGCACTGTAAATGCTATCGACACCAAACCTGTGACGATTGTTTGGCATGCCGCCCGGAGGCTCTGTACCAAATTTGGTAAATATAGGCCATTAGGGGGCGCTATGATCAACGTAGACCAGTTTGGGCCATTTTATCAAGGTTTTGTATCCAGCCTATGAGACCAGAGTTTTTTCTGGGTCATTGCGCTATTAATCCGTACCGTTACGTGCGCCTCTCGATGTTTCCCGACGTTTGCCCTCCCGCTTTCGCTTTGGGTTCCACTTTCATGCGCTTTCCGGGTCGCGGGGTCGACTGGCGCGGGGAGGCTTGGACCCCGTTGTAACTGCGTGCAGTTCTAGTTATTAGGGGTCCAAGCCCGAGGCTGCGTGTACCGCGTGTAACGCGGTTCACACAGCAGGGCTGTGGAACCCTATTGTTTTCCTAGGGATTATTTTTCTTTTCCATTTTTCTTCTCCGCATAAACCTGACGCTGCAGCCTAAACCGTACATGGTGGCGACGCGCCATTTTCAGGACTGGTCCAAAACTCCGCAAAGACCTCAGACAAAATTTTTTACCCACGTCCACCACTAGGTGGCGCTATAGCAGAAAAAACGCGTTTGGCCCTATAACTCCCAAACCGTACATCGAATATTTAAAAACCATATATCCACGCGTTCCCTGGATCCTACTGAATCTCGTGATATAGGCCACGCCCATTTCCGCATATACTTTTATGCGTGAAAAATCGCGATTTATCGAAAACCAACTTTTTCGAACTCCTCCTAGACCGTGCAATGGATCGGCACGAAACTTGGCACATAGCATCTCCAGACCGACCTGACACAAAGTTACATAAAGATTTTTTATAGCATAAAAATTGCGCGCATTACGCGCAAACAAATTTGTGTTGCTAACTATGAAAACACCGTCTTTGCCATATCTCGGCCAAAATATATGCTATCAAAGTCAAACTTTAGAATATTACTTGCTATGACACTCTGAGGCTCTGAAACAAATTTCGCGAACATTGGCCACTAGGGGGGCGCTACAGATACAAAAAGTTTATATCTCATGAACCGGTCATCTAAATTTTACAAAATTTGATGGATACCATCTAGGCCCACTCCTGAGGTGGTCCTTACAGTGGGGTACTGTTTTGTTCAAGTGGGCGTGGCCTATGGGCCAATGTCTGGATTAACCACTTCTACTAAAGTGAATTATTTGAAATTAACAGGGTAGACGTACAATGGGTAGCTGACCTGACTTACCGAATATTACACATGTGGAACACTAGGTGGCGCTTCAATGACGTCAAACGTGTTTTTGCCTATAACTCCTACATTATACATCTCACATTTAAACTCTTTATGTCCACATGTTCACTACATCAAGGTGAGTCACATGATATTTTGCATTTAAATGCAATGCACGAAACCTGGTGTATAGCATCTGCAGATGGCCTTGACAAAAAGTTGCATAAAAAATTTTACTACGTTATTGTGTGCGCATTTGACGACCAAGCAAATTTTCTGTAGTAAGCTACCAAACACATATCATATCATATCTCGGCCAAATTAAAAGCTATCAACATATGACTTGTGAGCAGTGTTGACAATGCCTTTCCGATGCTCTGTACCAAATTTGGTAAAGATGAGCCATTAGGGGGCGATATAATCAACATATATTGGTTTCGTCAAAACACTCAATGCATTTAAATTGGAAATTTGCAATTGCAATATCTCTGCCACAATAAATGCTATCGACACCAAACCAGTGACGAGTGTTTGGCGTGCCGCCCGGAGGCTCTGTACCAAATTTGGTAAAGATAGGCCTTTAGGGGGCGCTATGATCAACGTAGACAATTTTGGGCCATTTTATCAAGGTTTTGTATCCAGCCTAGGAGACCAGAGTTCTGGGTCATTGCGCTATTAATCTGTACCGTTACGTGCGCCTCTCGATGTTTGGGGCGGCTGTGGCTCAGTGGTAGAGCGGTTGCCTGCAAATTGGAAGGTTGGTGGTTCAATCCCCGGCCCTGCAGTCCCATGTCGAAGTGTCCTTGGGCAAGACACTGAACCCCGAGTTGCCCCCGATGCTGTGTCATCGGAGTATGAATGTGTGTGCATGTTTATCTGATGAGCAGATGGCACCTTGTACGGCAGCCTTGGCCACAGTGTATGAATGTGTGTGAATGGTGAATGTTTCCTGTACTATGTAAAAGCGCTTTGAGTAGTCGTTCAGACTAGAAAAGCGCTATATACAGTGGGTACGGAAAGTATTCAGACCCCTTTAAATTTTTCACTCTTTGTTTCATTGCAGCCTTTTTCCAAAAATCAAAAAAGTTCATTTTATTTCTCAGTAATGTACACTCAGCAACCCATCTTGACAGAAAAAAACAGAAATTTAGAAATTTTTGCATATTTATTAAAAAACAAAAACTGAAATATCACATGGTCATAAGTATTCAGACCCTTTGTTCAGTATTTAGTAGAAGCACCCTTTTGATCTAATACAGCCATGAGTCGTTTTGGGAAAGATGCAACAAGTTTCTCACATCTGGATTTGGGTATCCTCTGCCATTCCTCCTTGCAGATCCTCTCCAGTTCTGTCAGGTTGGATGGTAAACGTTGGTGGACAGTCATTTTCAGGTCTCTCCAGAGATGCTCAATTGGGTTTAAGTCAGGGCTCTGGCTGGGCCATTCAAGAACAGCCACAGAGTTGTTGTGAAGCCACTCCTTCGTTATTTTAGCGGTGTGCTTAGGGTCATTGTCTTGTTGGAAGGTAAACCTTCGGCCCAGTCTGAGGTCCAGAGCACTCTGGAAAAGGTTTTAGTCCAGGATATCCCTGTACTTGGCCGCATTCATCTTTCCCTCGATTGCAACCAGTCGTCCTGTCCCTGCAGCTGAAAAACACCCCCACAGCATGATGCTGCCACCACCATGCTTCACTGTTGAGACTGTATTGGACAGGTGATGAGCAGTGCCTGGTTTTCTCCACACATACCGCTTAGAATTAAGGCCAAAAAGTTCTATCTTGGTCTCATCAGACCAGAGGATTTTATTTATCACCATCTTGGAGTCCTTCAGGTGTTTTTTAGCAAACTCCATGCGGGCTTTCATGTGTCTTGCACTGAGGAGAGGCTTCCTTCCGGGCCACTCTGCCATAAAGCCCCGACTGGTGGATTGCTGCAGTGATGGTTGACTTACTACAACTTTCTCCCATCTCCCGACTGCATCTCTGGAGCTTAGCCACAGTGACCATTGGGTTCTTCTTTGCCTCTCTCACCAAGGCTCTTCTCCCCCGATAGCTCAGTTTGGCCGGACGGCCAGCTCTAGGAAGGGTTCTGGTCGTCCCAAACGTCTTCCATTTGAGGATTATGGAGGCCACTGTGCTCTTAGGAACCTTAAGTGCAGCAGAAATTTTTTTGTAACCTTGACCAGATCTGTGCCTTGCCACAATTCTGTCTCTGAGCTCTTCAGGCAGTTCCTTTGACCTCATGATTGTCATTTGCTCTGACATGCACTGTGAGCTGTAAGGTCTTATATAGACAGGTGTGTGGCTTTCCTAATCAAGTCCAATCAGTATAATCAAACACAGCTGGACTCCAATGAAGGTGTAGAACCATCTCAAGGATGATCAGAAGAAATAGACAGCACCTGAGTTACATATGAGGGTCACGGCAAAGGGTCTGAATACATATGACCATGTGATATTTCAGTTTTTGTTTTTTAATAAATATGCAAAAATTTCTAAATTTCTGTTTTTTTCTGTCAAGATGGGTTGCTGAGTGTACATTACTGAGAAATAAAATGAACTTTTTTTGATTTTTTGGAAAAAAGGCTGCAATGAAACAAAGAGTGAAAAATTTAAAGGGGTCTGAATACTTTCCGTACCCACTGTAAATACAGCACAGCACATTCCCAACGTTTGCCCTTCCGCTTTCGCTTTGGGTTCCGCTTTCGTGCGCTCCCCGGGTCGCCGGGGTCGACTAGCGCGGGGAGGCTTGGACCCCGTTGTAACTGCTTGCAGTTCTAGTTATATTTCTCTCTCTCTCTCTCTCTCTCTCTCTCTCTCTCTCTCTCTCTCTCTCTCTCTCTCTCTCTCTCTCTCTCTCACACACACACACACTAGGGTTGCACGATATTGACAAAATGTGATATTGCAATATCGATATGAATTCCGATATTTTTAAACATATGTAAAATTACAAAATAGATTAATAACAAATTAAACAAGTTTTCTTACAACAAAAGGTTTATTTCAACTGACAGTCATATTAGACTGGTCCAACATGAATAAATAACTAAGGACCATGTTTACAGAACAGGACGGGTTCTACTGGTTGGACAGTATAAATCTATAAATAAAGTTATAATATAAATAACTAAGGACCATGTCTACAGAACAGGACGGGTTCTACTGGTTGGACAGTATAAAATATATAAGTAAAGTTATAATATAAATAACTAAGGACAGTATAAAATACATAAATAAAGTTAACTGGACAGCTCCACAAAATAAACTAAATATTGCATGCTTATCGCGACTTTTGATATATTTGACAAATGACCAGTTGTCTCAGCTCTTATTGCATAAGTATTTGGACAGATCCACCTCTTTTATGTTGTGTTGACTCTGTACTCAAGCACATTCAATAGCAATGTGCTTATTTATTCATGTTGGACCAGTCCAATATGACTGTCAGTTGAAATAAACCTTTTGTTGTAAGAAAACTTGTTTAATTTGTTATGAATCTATTTTGTAAAAATATCGGAATTCATATTGATGTTGCAATATCACATTTTGTCAATGTTTTGCAACCCGTGTGTGTGTGTGTGTGTCAGAGAGACAAATATAAAAAACTTCAAGTAGACTCTAATAATATAATCATATTGTTTCTTGAACTTAAATATCTGACTTTACAGTCGGTCACTATCTGTTTCTTCTTCCCTATCATATTTATAATGTGTGTGCAAAATACCTATTATAGCCTACATCATATATGTGATGTAGGGGTATTTATACCTATTATAGCCTACATCATATATGTGATGTAGGGGTATTTATACCTATTATAGGCTACATTATATCTGTGATGTAGGGGTATTTATACCTATTATAGGCTACATCATATATGTGATGTAGGGGTATTTATACCTATTATAGGCTACATCACATATGTGATGTAGGGGTATTTATACCTATTATAGGCTACATCATATATGTGATGTAGGGGTATTTTGCAAATACCTATCATTTACAAATGATAGGTATTTGCAGTTTTGATCTCTGCTGTCTGGTGAATTTATATCATATCAGAATATTCTATTACTGTTAAGCACACTATGAATATTAAAATACGCCTAACCATGTGTCCTGTATCATAGCTACATGTATGACCTTTGTAGCAAAAAAACCCCATGAAAATCAGTTTGGTATTCAGTGAGTGTGATTAATTAAACGCGCTGACAGCTCATTGCACCTGCCAAACACATTACACTGAGTAGAGCGGGTGACCGGTCCAAGATGGCGGCCCCACGTCTCATCAGCGCCAATAGGCAGTAGCGGTCGATGCGGCGTCTACTCTTTGTTGTACTACTCTTTGTTGTACGCCTGTACAAATAAAATCACGCACCCTGTCTATGGTTTCTCTACTCTGTTTCTTCTATAATGAGGATATGGTTTGTGATTATTCTTTAAATTATAGGTGTGACCCTCTGCCACAGCATCTTTGGAGGATTTTTCTTCTCAGTGAAAGACAGATGGACCCCATCACCTTACTTGGCCTTGATGGAAATCGGCTGCACCTTCCAGTTGGGGGTAATAGACAGCTGTATGAAAGCGCAGTAAAAGTCGTGCAGAAGATTACTACGAAGGTTGATGTCTGCCTCCACTGGGATAAGGAAGCTCCTGTCTGCAGGAGTCTGTGTGAGTCTCTCTTTGAGGCTTTGCCTCACATCAGCTCACTCAGGTATGTGGTTTGTATGCAATGCTGATTCCTTTAATGTTTATACTTTCTTTAATCCTTCCATGTTGAACTGTTTTGAAATATTTCTTTTTTTGATGCTGTATATGTGGATCAGCATTAAGAGGGATATGTAAGGGTTAATGCCCAACGAGGTGACCATTGTCAAGAATTAATGGACGAAGGCTAGGCCAGTGCTTTGCGTTTTACAATTAAAACTTAAACCCTGAGGGTTTGACTAACACCAGGAACAATCCTTCCCAACGCATAAGGCTGAACAGTGGCGGCTGCTGAAAAACATCCTAGGTGGTGCTGTGAAAATAATACGTGTGTGTGTGTGTGTGTGTGTTATTAATTTAACTGTAGTAAAGTTCAAAGACAGTTTTTTTAAAAAGTGCAATGTACATGTTTACATATGTTTATTACAGTAAATAATAATTAAATAATCTAAATACTAAGTGTGGTAAAGCCACATTTATGTTTCTGCTATCGGCACTTTAGTTTGTGTGACTTGTTTCTGACTTTCATATGAATGTTTACAATGCGTCCGTGCGATCGTATTTTTACAGGAATTTTGTCCTTTTCCCATTTTGGAGAAAGTAAAGAGAGCGGGTTTTATCAACATTAAAGCCGGCGAGACTACTGACATTTCCACCCACCGCCAGCTGCCAACAACAACATCAGAGCATTTTTTTGAACACCACCGCAGACATCATCGCTACGGCACTCTTGGAGAGTATGGTTCTTGGAGAGGCACCAAACTTTACTGCTCAGAAGGAGAAAAGGGCAAAATTCCTGTACAAATAAGATCACGCACCCTCACGCTGTTGTCTTGTCCGATTGAATGGTGATAACATCTGCGCTTTACTTTCTCCAAAATGTAATCCCTCAGCACCGACAGCACGCTGTCTAACAGTTTGTTTTGTATGGTTTTTGACGTACAGTACCTTTTTAAAAACAGTGGCTGACTTGAGGTGCTTCTCCAGTTCTGGTCTGTGCTCTGGTTTTCTAATGTTTCCTCACTTCTTCAGACAGGTGCTTCATATCTCTCACTCCGGTAATGGTCCATGCTGCATCAGTCCCCGCTACATTTTATAGAAAAATAATGAATTAGCATGAACACATCCAGCTAGCCAGGCCTTTCTAGCATACCAGCTAGGAGAGAAGCCTCGGGGCGCTGGGAATATCACCCCAGGGGGCAGGTCTGTGGGGCAGTTTAGCCAATTGCTCATTTAAGATACTAGTACAGTGCAGTTGAAAATGTGCCTGTTTGGAACAGGCCGACTGCTTGGCCTGTGGTATTGCTGCTTTCTTCAATTCTTCAAAACCATATTATGCCCCAAAATGACTTAAAAATGACTCCACTGTATAGCCTACTACTGACTTCGACCTGACATCTCCATAGCGATAAAGGGAAGCAGTAACGTGACGTGCAAGGCTTCTCTCGTAGCTGGTACGTTAGAAAAGCCTGACTAGCTGGATGCAGTCATGCTAATTCATTAATTATATTATAATATAATTAAGTAAATGTAGCCAATCAGAATTGAGTATTCACCCAGACCATGGTACAATCTCCTTTAATACACAGCAGGAATACGGAGAGGAAAGTGAACTTAATAATTCATAATTCATTGCAACCCCCTCAAACTCCAAATTGTCTTTCTTCAAGGGAAAAACAGGTATGTTGTAGGGAGATATAGTTGGGAGCTAGCAGAGATCACATGGCTTTGCAGTGATCAAGATCAACTTTATTGTCCCCTGAGGGAAATTTGTCTTGGGCATCAGTGCTACATAAGGCTGCTGAAAACATCAATAACACATAGACTTTACACTCACATACAACATACAATCCACCCTACATTACATTGCACAAGTATCAATGACCCTCCCCTGTCAATCATTGATTACCAAGTCAATAAAACCTGAATAATTAAAACAGATAATTCTGTGTAATTGCACTAGAGCACATAAAAACAATATGACAGAAACAAAGTACAACCGCCACTATTCTATACAACAAAATCTCATGTAGATCTGGTTAATAAAAATTAAACTAAATTAAAATTAGACTATGATTAAAAATAACTAAATAAAGTGCAGTAAGTGCTTCAAGCTATCTTGTTCCGAGCCGATTGTTTATTTAGGAGCACAAAGGACAGCCCATAGCGATTACTTTTACATCTGCTAGCTCTAAGGCGTTTCCCCAGGTCAAACATTGTATTCCAAGTGCAAAATATGGGAAGGGTCCTTCAGAGTTTTCTGAGCCTGGGAGACAACTGTTTTTTCAAAGATGGTCTGAAGGGAAGTGTAGTCTTTCTTTTCCATAACCTTCATTGCTGCTTTTATTAGTTTATCAATTTTTGTTTTGCACTGGATGGTAAGGGTGCCAAACCAGGATGCCATGCCATATCTGATCAGACTTTCCAGTACAGAATTGTAAAATATAGTCATGATCTTGGTACTCACCCCTACCAATCTCAATCTGCGGAGAAAATGCAGTCTTTGCAATTTGGCACACAGATAGTCGACAGGCCACATGTTTTAGTTGGTTATCAAATTGTATACCCAAGTACTTATATGAAGTTACTTGCTCAATTTCTCTATCCCCAATGATTACATTGTCATGGGCACGCACTTCTCTGGGATCAAATATCATCTCTTTTGTTTTCGTATTATTAAGGATGAGATGATTCCTTGCACACCAATTCTTAAAGAGGTCAATCTCCCTGTAATAAGTTGAAGGGCAGTCACCAGCATGCAATAAACTTAAAATAATAGTGTCTTCCGAAAATTTAATGACATAGTTGTTGGACTCACTACATCTCCACTTGTTAGTATAAAGTGTGAACAAGAAAGGGGAGCTAACAGCTCCTTGAGGTACCCCTGTACTACAATATTTCATCTTAGAGAGTGTAGCATAAACCCTCATTTGTTGTGACCTATTTGTTAAAAGAGAATAAAACCATTTGATAATTAAAGGATTAACTTTCATGTCCGCAAGCCTCTGAACTAGCAAATGAGGGCGGACCGTATCAAAAGCAGAACTAAAAGCAGCAAATAAAACACGTCCATAAGCCTCAGAATCTTCTAAGTGCTTCCTTATTAAATGAGACACTGTAATGAACGGCATCCACAGTACTACGCCCTTCCCTATATGCAAACTGGAAGGGATCAACACAAAGAGTTACTTCCTGTCTAAGTAAGTTCAGCATTACTCTCTCCAAACACTTCATTAACTCGCGTGTAAGTGCAACAGGTCTAAAAACCTTATTAGCTTTAGGACAGGAAATTTTTCAACAGGGATTATTATAGACTTCTTCCAGAGATCTGGACCAGTGTGACTGTCAAATGACAACTGAAAGATAGGGCACCACGCCTCAGATAGTTCTGATGAACACTTTTTGAGCAAGAAGGCCAGCAACCCATCTGGACCCATAGATTTCTTATTGCCAACTTTGCTAAAGATTAACTGTACCTGCAAAGTGTCAATTTTCATATGACCTAAAAACTAAAGGAGTCTAAAAAGCTCCACCTTCCCTGAGAACAGTCGTTCAGTGCATCATATCTTAAAAAGAAGACATTTAATTCATCAGCTCTGACACCGTCATTCAAAGTGACAATTTGAGTTTTTTTAAGGTTCATATTAGTTATGTGTTTCATCGAATTCCACAATTTTTTCTTGTCCAAGGAGCAAAAGTTCTGTTCAATGGCTTGTCTATAGTTTTCTCTGGCCTTCCTCAGCATCTTGTTTAGATCCTTTTGTGCAGCTGCCACCCCCAGCCTGTCCTTGCTTTTGAAGGCCAGCTGTTTTTTATTAATACATGATTTCACCTCCTTTGTGATATATGGCTTATTGTTAGGAAAATGCAAAACATCCTTTTTAGGGACAACATTATCGACAAAGAATGTAATATAGTAATATAGTATTTTGATGTTGCCAAACATTTATCCAAAACTTTGTTATTACGTGTGCCACATTTGACGTATTGATGAAATCCAGGTAAAGCGGACTCTAGCCGACAGTGGTTGAAATCCCCAAGTATAAAGATAGGTGCCCCTGGAGTGCGCTGAAGTTGATTATGCACACATTCAGCTAGGAGATTTGCAGCTCTACCAGCATTTCCACTGGGTGGGACATAGGCAGCGCATATTACGATATTCCCAAACTCCCTTGGTAAATAAAAGGGTCTCATAGAAAGACAGAGCTGTTCCAGATCTGGGTCGCATGAAGTTTCCCTAATTGCCAGGAATCTCTCACATAAACGCAGATGCCTCCTCTTCTGGTCTTCCCTGAGGAGACATCTCTGTCCGCTTCATAACAACAAAACCCTCTAGCTGAAGCATATTGTCCGGTATATCCCACGGAGCAAGACTCAGTTCAGACAATAATGCAGCCTCCCTGGACTCATGGCAATGTGTATTGAGGCGTAAAAACCTCCATTTTGCTGAACAGCGACCGTTCATTGCTCAAAATAATAGAAGGAAGTGGTGGCTTATGCCCCTTGTGTTGTCCTCCAGGGTTGTCTGACCCCTCCACGCCTGCCTCTTTTTTGTTACTTTTATTCCCTTTTGCAGCAGGATCTCCCATGGCGTCCTCCGGTAGATGAACCGGAGAAATGTCTTGTGCTGGAGGGCAATCAGGATCTCTCTGGAGTAGACTCGATGTTCTTCATATTGTATAGACGATTTAAAGGGTGGGTGCAACCTCTTACACAGGAGTTCGCCAACCACCAACATAAGCAGTAGCAGTGATATAAGTTGTTTCATATCGCGGCTAGCACAGATCCAGTTTTCCAGCGCTGTGTGATGCTAGTTGCTAACTAGCATGAATGCTAATTACTGAATACTACTAATTTAAAGCCCATGTTGCAGGTTGTGCGTGTGGTGTAGGGGAAAGAGCCTCCAAATATCTGGGAAACTTTATGCCCCGGGATCAAATTTGAAGATGCCTAAATCCGTTTGTGACATTTCAGACAGGATCATGGTCCTCCCCAACCAGCACGCACCAGTATTGTAATCACTGCAGGTTGATTGTTGTATTTAACGCTGTCGTGTTAGATCAAACTCTACTGCCGTTGCTGGCTAATAATTTCAGCTATATCCGCTAGCATTCCAGACAGGCTAACTATAGCCAGTTAGGTTCCCACCCATCTCGTAGGAGCATAGCTTACTATTTCATTCAATACAATTGTGGTAAAACAGGTGCACTAATGCCACATGTATGATGTTGATAACATGGACGCATATATAGACAACACCAAAGGCAGTCGTATAATTTACCTAGCAGGCTATGCTAACTGTTGTGCTAACGTCCCACCTGAAGGACTAGCTAGCAGTCTAAACTTGTGAAAAGCCGAACAACATCCCCGTCTAAGCTGTGTTTCACTTTCCCTCAATATTATTATAAATATAATAAAGTCACATGGACTCGATCGAGACCATAGACTGTTAATATTAAAAAGACCAGAAGCCACATTAGGCCAGACCAGCGGTAAATACAACGCAGGCTGCTCTGTTATCTCCCCAACGTGACGTCATGCAATGCATTGTGCGGGGAAAAAGCGAAACACTGTAAAATTGTGCCTACTTTTCGTAGTATATTCAGTTTTTCGATATCCAACACCATCAAATACAATGGATAACAGTTCAAATATTTACTACCAACAAGCACATTGCACAAATTCGTTGCAAAATTAAACCTGCAACATGGACTTTAAGAGCACAACTCCCAATCCCAGAGTACTAAACTGTTAAGCCCAGCAGTAAAACTCCTTAGGAGAAGCCTCTAAAAACACTTGTTTTGTCAATGTCTATGCAACACTATACGTACTAAAACAATAAAAAGAACAACAATCGCAGCAGCAGCACTACACACCCCTGTCGCCAGCAGAGCAGCGCCAACTGTTAACAGTTAACACCATGATGAGTCGGGAATCAGATTACATTCAACAGATTTCCTACTATGGTTTAGAGAAACATTTTTGTTCTATTTGATAGAAAACTAAATCACATGTTTGCTTGTTTTCTTCATGATTTCAGTTTCGTGCCCAAGTTATCAAGATCTTCAGAAGAAATCCGGTTCTTTTTGAATCTGTTCTGTGCAGCAGAGAGAGAACAGAAAACAAAAGAGAAGACTCTGGAGCTGTTATCAGTGTGCAGATATCAAACACTCCCTCTTAAACTGAAATGGTGTGATTTCCTGCTGGACCTGTACTCAAATGATCCTGAAACAGGTCTGAGTCTCCTTCCATCATTACAGTCAGTTTTCCAGTCAGCTCCTGCAGTCTGGACCATAAACCTCTCAGAGAGAAAGAGCTCCATCCTCCTGGAAGTGCTGAAACTCCAATCAGAGAAGAAACCAGTGGAGCTGACAGGCTGCTCAGATGAAGAGAGTGAAGTGAGGAGTTTCCTACAGTGTCTGCCTTATATCTCACAGCTCAGGTAAGTCAGACAAATACTGTATATTTACAAATAAACATAATGTAGAAACAGATGAATTCAGTGTCTCAGTTCAGTAATTATTTAGTATCACAGTCTTCTGTCTTTATGAGAATAATGAGATGATGTGAATAATAATAATAACAATCTAGCTCTGAGACAACAACAAAGTCCTGCTAATACTTTCTTATACAGGAAATAAAAACACAAAAACAGAAATGAAAACCCTGCAGTTAAAACTGATATTGGCTTTTTGTAAATGTAGTGAAGAACAACTGTTATTTACACGGCTGTCCTCTCAGAAGCAAAGAGAAGCATTGCATCATGGGACTTTCTGTAACTATTGTATATGATATAGAGTCTAGATGTTGTTGTTCCACTGTGTATATTTATATAATGTGAATCTATTTAACATTTAAAACTCTTACACAAAGTATAATTCCATAAAGTAAACAAAACCACGAGGAAACAAATCAGCTCAGAGATTTCAGCCTCAGGATCAGTGTTTGTGTTGTGAGTCAGTAAAAGTCCTAAAATGATGTTCTGCTCTGATGGAAGATGTGTGTAACCCTTGTGTTGTCCTCCAGGGTCAAAATTAATACTTTGTAGACACTATTTAATTTTTTGTTACTTTTTATAACGCTTTTGGCACTTTTCCCATTACCACCAGTATATTCACCACTAGAACCAATGTATTAACACTAGTGGAACAATAATTTTTGGAATTCATGGTTAATAAACCTCATTTATATGAAATTATCTCATCTCTGTGTTAGAAAAGAAGCAGAAATCATGAATGATTTTGACTAATGGTTAAGTTCAGAGAAATGAAGGTAATGGATAATCACAGACATGTCAACGTTTAGTCAGGATAATGCTATAAAATGTAATAAAACACCCAAAATTCAATGAAGTAGAGTTCTGATCCTTAATTTCACTTGTGAAGAGCGTTTTATGGAACCATCCACGTTATTTTGGGCAATGTGGTTGAAAGAAACCCAAATATCTGATATAGAAACTTTATGAATGGGTCAAATTTGACCCGAGGACAACAGGAGGGTTAAAGTTAAATTAGATCAATCATTTTATACAGGACAGACATGTTCAAGATGGAGTCCATCAGTAGTGTGTTGTTGTATTTATGCAGCTGAGATCAAATCGTCACAAAATGTTTCCTAATAATTTCAGTTATGATCCTCGGTGGCCAGATCGATCTGAAGGAGTCAGGTTCTTTGTGAATCTGTTCTGTGCAGCAGAGAGAGAACAGCTGACAGGAGAGAAGACTCTGGAGCTGTTATCATCAGTGTGCAGATATGAACATTCCCTTTTAAAGACCGGGGTTATAATGAATATCAGAGAGATTTCCTGCTGGATCTGTACTCCCACCTGAAGGACTATGAGACTGAAACAGGTCTGAGTCTCCTTCCATCATTACAGTCAGTTTTCCAGTCAGCTCCTGCAGTCTGGACCATAAACCTCTCAGAGAGAAAGAGCTCCATCCTCCTGGAAGTGCTGAAACTCCAATCAGAGAAGAAACCAGTGGAGCTGACAGGCTGCTCAGATGAAGAGAGTGAAGTGAGGAGTTTCCTACAATGTCTGCCTTATATCTCACAGCTCCGGTAAGTCAGACAAATACTGTATAATAATATGTTGCTTCTGTAAGAAGAGGTTTGTCATAAATCCAACAAAGTCATGATAATAAGGTAAAACGTTAATTGTTTTTTTTATGTCTGTGGTGGAAGTTTCTGTACAGCGAGGGAGGAATTTGAGTGGCAGAAGAGACCTTGTTGAAACAAATAAAGACAGGCTGCAAACTGGATTAAAAGTTTTTAGGTATTCGGTGGAAGGGTTTAATTATTTTCTCGAGAACAATCAAAATGACAAGAAGAGCAATTCACAATAAACAGAGTTACAAAGTGACAGTTCTGTGTCCCTCCAATCAGTAATACACTTCCTTATATCCAGTGGCCCCAGAGGAGAAAAAAACCATTGTTTGGAAAACAGTTTAATCTCAAACATAACAATTAACGGACCTCAGGCAGACAGTTTGTTCTATTACGTATTTCTGAATCTGTACCTCACGTGTCCAAGTATCTTGACCGGTCATTCTATCTTTGCTGAAAAAGGACATCTTGTCTCTTGGATAGGCTCTGGTCTCGACCTGAGACCTGCTATGATAAACACCGCTCTAGGCAACTGTTTCTGTCAGGCTCCACGTCATCTATCCTTTAAGGAAATGGTGTGGAGTCATAACAAACCCAGTGGTCTCCATCAAGGAGAAACACACAGATGACAGATACAGAAGTCATATACTTTGAGAGGCATTGGAGATCTTATTATGAATAATTAATATGAAAATCATTGGTTAAATGTAATTTTCCCATTACATGTCTCTGCAGCTTAAACAGAAACCATTAAAACATAAAAACAAATTGTTTTTGTACAGCTAAAATAGATAATTTCTCTTTAAAATGAGATTTACAGTAATTAAAAAAATGAAACAAGCTTCCTTTTAATTTGAAGACTGAGTGAACTTTACTGACGGTGATGAAAGTTGTACCAACTGTTCAGAGAGCAGCACATTAAGATTTCATACATCTATGAATCATCATTTAGAGTCACCAGAGACAGATGTCGTGAAGAACAACTGTTATTTACACAACTGTCCTCTCAGGAGCAAAGAGAAGCATTGCATCATGGGACTTTCTGTAACTATTGTACATGATGTGGAGTCTAGATGTTGTTGTTCCACTGTGTATATGTATGTAATGTGAATCTATTTAACATTTAAAACTCTTACACAAAGTATAATTCCATAAAGTGAACAAAACCACGAGGAAACAAATCAGCAGAGATTTCAGCCTCAGGATCAGTGTTTGTGTTGTGAGTCAGTAAAAGTCCTAAAATGATGTTCTGCTCTGATGGAAGATGTGTGTAACCCTTGTGTTGTCCTCCACGGTCAAAATTAATACTTTATAGACACCGTTTTTTAATATTTTGTTACTTTTTAACGATTTGGGCACTTTTCCCATTACCACCAGTATATTCACCACTAGAACCAATGTATTAACACTAGTGGAACAATAATTTTTGGAATTCATGGTTAATAAACCTCATTTATATGAAATTATCTCATCTCTGTGTTAGAATAAAAGCAGAAATTATGAATGATTTTGACTAACAGTTAAGATCAGAGAAACAATGGTAATGGATAATCACAGACATGTCAACGTTTAGTCAGGATAATGCTATAAAATGTAATAAAACACCCAAAACACCCAAAATTCAATGAAGTAGAGATCTGATCCTTAATTTCACTTGTGAAGAGCGTTTTATGGAAACATCCACGTTATTTTGGACAATTTGGTTGAAAGAAACCCAAATATCTGATATAGAAACTTTTTAAAAATGGGTTGAATTTGATCCGAGAACAACAGGAGGATTAAAGTTAAATTAGATTAATCATTTTATACAGGACAGACATGTTCAAGATGGAGTCCATCAGTAGTGTGTGGTTGTATTTATGCAGCTGAGATCAAATCATCACAAAATGTTTCCTTTTATTATTTCAGTTATGATCCTCGGTGGCCAGGTCGATCTGAAGGAGTCA
Source organism: Etheostoma perlongum (assembly GCA_026937815.1). Lineage (NCBI taxonomy): Eukaryota > Metazoa > Chordata > Actinopteri > Perciformes > Percidae > Etheostoma > Etheostoma perlongum. The sequence goes on along the minus strand of CM049378.1, from coordinate 8,037,233 downwards.
GGATCTTTGTGAATCTGTTCTGTGCAGCAGAGAGAGAACAGCTGACAGGAGAGAAGACTCTGGAGCTGTTATCATCAGTGTGCAGATATCAAACATTCCCTTTTAAACACTGGGGTTATAATGAATATCAGAGAGATTTCCTGCTGGATCTGTACTCTCACCTGAAGGACTATGAGACTGAAACAGGTCTGAGTCTCCTTCCATCATTACAGTCAGTTTTCCAGTCAGCTCCTGCAGTCTGGACCATAAACCTCTCAGAGAGAAAGAGCTCCATCCTCCTGGAAGTGCTGAAACTCCAATCAGAGAAGAAACCAGTGGAGCTGAGAGGCTGCTCAGATGAAGAGAGTGAAGTGAGGAGTTTCCTACAGTGTCTGCCGTATATCTCACAGCTCCGGTAAATGGTTATCTTTTTCAGGGATCAACCCATTATCTGGGCCGATATTTGGCAATTTGCATATTATCTTCATCAGTGTTTTTATTTTACTGATAACTGATAACTTATTAATTAAAAGGTGTGCTACTTTGGCTCCTCTACAGCTCTATAAGCAGTCTGTAACACTTGCAAACAAACTGTTAAAACAGGAAGTTATTACTGTTTTGTTTTAGTTTTTTTTTGACTGTGTACTATGTTTAAAGTTTCAGTTTTATTAAATAATTCCCTAAAGCATTTAAACAAACTTTTGTGTTAGTTTAGTTCAGACCAAAGATTTGCAACGAGACAAAACTGTTTTAGAGCGTCACAGGGAAAAGATGCAGCGGTCTGAACTGGCCCGTCTAAGCTCGACTCAAACCAGCTGATGGTGTCACTGTGACTGAGTCTCCAGAGGCTGGTTTAAGACCATAAGAGACGTCTCCTGTTTCAACAGCCGATCGAGAAGTCAGCTGGTCCAGTCTCCAGAGGCTGGTTTTAGACCGTAAGAGACGTCTCCTGTTTCAACAGCCGATCGAGAAGTCAGCTGGTCCAGTCTCCAGAGGCTGGTTTTAGACCGTAAGAGACGTCTCCTGTTTCTACAGCCAATAGAGAAGTCAGCTGGTCCAGTCTCCAGAGGCTGGTTTTAGACCGTAAGAGACGTCTCCTGTTCCAACAGCCCATAAAGAAGTCAGCTGGTCCAGTCTCCAGAGGCTGGTTTTAGACCGTAAGAGACGTCTCCTGTTTCTACAGCCAATAGAGAAGTCAGCTGGTCCAGTCTCCAGAGGCTGGCTTTAGGACATAAGAGACGTCTCCTGTTTCAACAGCCCATAAAGAAGTCAGCTGGTCCAGTCTCCAGAGGCTGGCTTTAGGACGTAAGAGACGTTTCCTGTTTCAACAGCCCATAAAGAAGTCAGCTGGTCCAGTCTCAAGAGTCTGGTTTTAGGACGTAAGAGACGTCTCCTGTTTCAACAGCCCATAAAGAAGTCAGCTGCTCAATTCAGCTTCAAAATATAGAAATAAAATGATCCATAATCCATTTCATCTCTACGTTCCAAACAGCTGGTTGAAATGGCAGAGTTTTAGATGGAGCCTCAACGACCGCCCGAAGCACAGTAACGTTATACGGTGGAGCGAGCTAGAGAGAGACTGAAGAGAGAGCGGAGAACCTAAAAGTCGGAAGCTATAACGGAAGTAAAAGAGGCATTGTCATGGAGATGATACACCGTCTCGTCTCATTGGTGTGAACCGGCCGCTTTCAGAGCGCTTCAGACCGGCTCGTTGCAAGAAGTTGTAAGTTTCAACTCATCTCGTCGCGAATCTTTGGTCTGAACTGGGCTTAAAAGATTTTCCTTTTTAGTGTAAACGCATATTGGTTGTAAATATCGGTTATCTGTTTAATTAACTATTAATAATCTGTATCGCTATCGTCCCTGAAAATACAGTATCTGTTGACATCAAATCTTTTTTATTATTTCTGGTTTCACACAAAGCTGTCTCATCTAATTTGAGTGTTTCTGCATGCAGATTCAACTTGAACAGATTTTATAATATAAATCACAGCGAAAAGTTTTATTTTTATTTAATAAAAAACTTTCATCACATTTTTTAATCTTCATGATTTCAGTTTTGTGCCCAAGTTATCAAGATCTTCAGAAGAAATCCGGTTCTTTGTGAATCTGTTCTGTGCAGCAGAGAGAGAACAGAAAAGAAAAGAGAAGAATCTGGAGCTGTTATCAGTGTGCAGATATCAAAGACTCCCTCTTAAACAGAAATGGTGGGATTTCCTGCTGGACCTGTATTCAAATGATCCTGAAACAGGTCTGAGTCTCCTTCCATCATTACAGTCAGTTTTCCAGTCAGCTCCTGCAGTCTGGACCATAGACCTCTCAGAGAGAAAGAGCTCCATCCTCCTGGAAGTGCTGAAACTCCAATCAGAAAAGAAACCAGTGGAGCTGACAAACTGCTCAGATGAAGAGAGTGAAGTGAGGAGTTTCCTACATTGTCTGCCGTATATCTCACAGCTCAGGTAAATGGTTATCTTTCTCAGGGATCAACCCATTATCTGGGCTGATATTTGGCAATTTGCATATTATCTTCATCAGTGTTTTTATTTTACTGATAACTGATAAATTATTAATTAAAAGTTGTGCTACTTTGGCTCCTCTTCAGCTCTATAAGCAGTCTGTAACACTTGCAAACAAACTGTTAAAACTTCAGGAAGCTATTACTGTTTTGGTTTAGTTTTTTTGACTGTGTATTATGTTTAAAGTTTAAGTTTTATTAAATAATTCCCTAAAGCATTTAAACAAACTTTTGTGTTAGTTTAGTTCAGACCAAAGATTTGCAACGAGACAAAACTGTTTTAGAGCGTCACAGGGAAAAGATGCAGCGGTCTGAACCGGCCCGTCTAAGCTCGACTCAAACCAGCTGATGGTGTCACTGCGACTGAGTCTCCAGAGGCTGGTTTTAGGACGTAAGAGACGTCTCCTGTTCCAACAGCCAATAGAGAAGTCAGCTGGTCCAGTCTCCAGAGGCTGGTTTTAGACCGTAAGAGACGTCTCCTGTTTCAACAGCCGATAGAGAAGTCAGCTGCTCAATTCAGCTTCAAAATATAGAAATAAAATGATCCATAATCCATTTCATCTCAACGTTCCAAACAGCTGGTTGAAATGGCAGAGTTTTAGATGGAGCCTCAACGACCGCCCGAAGCACAGTAACGTTATACGGTGGAGCGAGCTAGAGAGAGACTGAAGAGAGAGCGGAGAACCTAAAAGTCGGAAGCTATAACGGAAGTAAAAGAGGCGTTGTTATGGAGATGATACACCGTCTCGTCTCATTGGTGTGAACCGGCCGCTTTCAGAGCGCTGCAGATCGGCTCGTTGCAAGAAGTTGTAAGTTTCAACTCATCTCGTCGCGAATCTTTGGTCTGAACTGGGCTTAAAAGATTTTCCTTTTTAGTGTAAACGCATATTGGTTGTAAATATCGGTTATCTGTTTAATTAACTATTAATAATCTGTATCGATATCGTCCCTGAAAATACAGTATCTGTTGACAACAAATCTTTTTTATTTCTGGTTTCACACAAAGCTGTCTGATCTAATTTGAGTGTTTCTGCATGCAGATTCAACTTAAACAGATTTTGTAATATAAATCAGCAATAAGTTTTATTTTTATTTAATAAAAAACTTGCATCACATTTTTTAATCTTCATGATTTCAGTTTTGTGCCCAAGTTATCAAGATCTTCAGAAGAAATCCGGTTCTTTGTGAATCTGTTCTGTGCAGCAGAGAGAGAACAGAAAAGAAAAGAGAAGACTCTGGAGCTGTTATCAGTGTGCAGATATCAAAGACTCCCTCTTAAACTGAAATGGTGGGATTTCCTGCTGGACCTGTACTCAAATGTTCCTAAAACAGGTCCGAGTCTCCTTCCATCATTACAGTCAGTTTTCCAGTCAGCTCCTGCAGTCTGGACCATAAACCTCTCAGAGAGAAAGAGCTCCATCCTCCTGGAAGTGCTGAAACTCCAATCAGAGAAGAAACCAGTGGAGCTGACAGGCTGCTCAGATGAAGAGAGTGAAGTGAGGAGTTTCCTACATTGTCTGCCTTATATCTCACAGCTCAGGTAAATGGTTATCTTTTTCAGGGATCAACCCATTATTGGGGCCGATATTTGGCAATTTGCATATTATCTTCATCAGTGTTTTTGTTTTACTGATAACTGATAAATTATTAATTAAAAGGTGTGCTACTTTGGCTCCTCTACAGCTCTATAAGCAGTCTGTAACACTTGCAAACAAACTGTTAAAACTTCAGGAAGCAATTACTGTTTTGTTTTAGTTTTTTTTTACTGTGTATTATGTTTAAAGTTTCAGTTTTATTAAAGAATTCCTTAAAGCATTTAAACAAACTTTTGTGTTAGTTTAGTTCAGACCAAAGATTCGCAACGAGACAAAACTGTTTTAGAGTGTCACAGGGAAAAGATGCAGCGGTCTGAACCGGCCCGTCTAAGCTCGACTCAAACCAGCTGATGGTGTCACTGTGACTGAGTCTCCAGAGGCTGGTTTAAGACCATAAGAGACGTCTCCTGTTTCAACAGCCGATCGAGAAGTCAGCTGGTCCAGTCTCCAGAGGCTGGTTTTAGACCGTAAGAGACGTCTCCTGTTTCTACAGCCAATAGAGAAGTCAGCTGGTCCAGTCTCCAGAGGCTGGTTTTAGACCGTAAGAGACGTCTCCTGTTCCAACAGCCCATAAAGAAGTCAGCTGGTCCAGTCTCCAGAGGCTGGTTTTAGGACGTAAGAGACGTCTCCTGTTCCAACAGCCCATAAAGAAGTCAGCTGGTCCAGTCTCCAGAGGCTGGTTTTAGGACGTAAGAGACGTCTCCTGTTCCAACAGCCCATAAAGAAGTCAGCTGGTCCAGTCTCAAGAGTCTGGTTTTAGGACGTAAGAGACGTCTCCTGTTTCAACAGCCCATAAAGAAGTCAGCTGCTCAATTCAGCTTCAAAATATAGAAATAAAATTATCTATTATCCATTTCATCTCTACGTTCCAAACAGCTGGTTGAAATGGCAGAGTTTTAGATGGAGCCTCAACGACCGCCCGAAGCACAGTAACGTTATACGGTGGAGCGAGCTAAAGAGAGACTGAAGAGAGAGCGGAGAACCCAAAAGTCGGAAGCTATAACGGAAGTAAAAGAGGCGTTGTCATGGAGATGATACACCGTCTCGTCTCATTGGTGTGAACCGGCCGCTTTCAGAGCGCTTCAGACCGGCTCGTTGCAAGAAGTTGTAAGTTTCAACTCATCTCGTCGCGAATCTTTGGTCTGAACTGGGCTTAAAAGATTTTCCTTTTTAGTGTAAATGCATATTGGTTGTAAATATCGGTTATCTGTTTAATTAACTATTAATAATCTGTATCGATATCGTCCCTGAAAATACAGTATCTGTTGACAACAAATCTTTTATTTCTGGTTTCACACAAAGCTGTCTGATCTAATTTGAGTGTTTCTGCATGCAGATTCAACTTGAACAGATTTTGTAATATAAATCAGCAAAAAGTTTTATTTTTATTAAATGAAAAACTTGCATCACATTTTTTAATCTTCATGATTTCAGTTTTGTGCCCAAGTTATCAAGATCTTCAGAAGAAATCCGGTTCTTTGTGAATCTGTTCTGTGCAGCAGAGAGAGAACAGAAAAGAAAAGAGAAGACTCTGGAGCTGTTATCAATGTGCAGATATCAAACACTCCCTCTTAAACAGAAATGGTGTGATTTTCTGCTGGACCTGTACTCAAATGATCCTAAAACAGGTCTGAGTCTCCTTCCATCATTACAGTCAGTTTTCCAGTCAGATCCTGCAGTCTGGACCATAAACCTCTCAGAGAGAAAGAGCTCCATCCTCCTGGAAGTGCTGAAACTCCAATCAGAGAAGAAACCAGTGGAGCTGACAGGCTGCTCCGATGAAGAGAGTGAAGTGAGGAGTTTCCTACAGTGTCTGCCTTATATCTCACAGCTCAGGTAAGTCAGACAAATACTGTATATTTAATATTAATATGTTGCTTCTGTAAGAAGAGGTTTGTCATAAATCCATCTTAATAATCACGTGGGTTTTAAATGTTAATTGACGACCATTTACAAATGAACATAATGTAGAAACAGATGAATTCAATGTCTCAGTTCAGTAATTATCACAGTCTTCTGTCTTTATGAGACTAATGAGATGATGTGAATAATAATAACAACAATGTAGCTCTGAGACAACAACAAAGTCCTGCTAATACTTTCTTATACAGGAAATAAAAACACAAAAACAGAAATAAAAACCCTACAGTTAAAAGTGAAGGCCCGTACACACCGGGACGAATATCGGCGGGCGTTATTCGTCAGCGTTTTTCGACGCGTGTTTTGTGTTCACACCCAAGCGATTTTTGCTGACGATGAGCCGAATGAACATGCAAATTCATTATCTGTCACTAGATGGCGCTTAATGTAAAACAGAAATACCCCCGTACATAGGGTGGCGCTGCGCAACTTTGCGCTTCTGATACTCGCTTGCAACTCAGAAGAAGAGCAGAGAAGAAGAGAGCAAGTATTTAGAACATTTCTTCTAAATCAGGTATAGCTCTTTATGTTCCGAAACCAAGGAGACCAGCAGCTCAACATTTATTTTGGACATCGTGCTTTGCCTCTTCCTCGTCTTGTGGCAGTGATGACGGTGGCGTATGTCTTCTTCGTTTGTGTGCTCGGTAAGACCGTTTTGTGCTTGAGCGCCGCCAAGTTGTGTTTTAGTGTAAATTCAGAAGCACAAGACACGTGAGCAAAAGGGCCGATTTCATTGGTCGGATAGTTTTTGACGCGGCGCGTCAAACCAAAAAAACGAACCCGAGGCGTTTTTTAAAAAATTACGCTTTTACGCGTGGCGTTTTTCGCGTCGGTGTGCACACTCTCATTGACGCCCTTTGTTTAGTCACGACGCGTTAAACGTCGGCGAATATCGCGCGCGCGAAATTCTTTGACCTTGATATTGGTGGCCTTGATATTGGCTTTTTGTAAATCTTTGCATCTTAATAATAAAGAACAGAAACATAAAAACTAAATATTAAAGGCCACAGTGTGTGAATGTGTGTGAATGGTGAATGTTTCCTGTATGATGTAAAAGCGCTTTGAGTAGTACTTTCTGTAACTATTGTACATGATATGGAGTCTAGATGTTGTTGTTCCACTGTGTATATTTATATAATGTGAATGTATTTAACATTTAAAACTCTTACACAAAGTATAATTCCATAAAGTGAACAAAACCACGAGGAAACAAATCAGCAGAGATTTCAGCCTCAGGATCAGTGCTTGTGTGAGACTGGCTGCAGCCTGGAGCATCTCATGTCATCCGTCCCGTCTCATACGGTCCCGTCTCATGCGGATGTGTGTCCAACGGTAAATTCAGAGGGTCAAAAATACAAAATCGCGATTAATTTTCCAGACGGGTAAATTCGTGACCACATTTGTTGCAATCAATTGAAAAACGTTAATAACTGTTAAAGTAACAATTTTGCCATACATTTAGTTTGCTCATTTCTGAATGTTATGGTTGTGTTGTTCCATATTAACGTAGCTACAGTGAGGAAAATAAGTACTTTAACACCCTGCTATTTTGCAAGTTCTCCCACTTAGAAATCATGGAGGGGTCTGAAATTGTCATCGTAGGTGCATGTCCACTGTGAGAGACATAATCTAAAAAAAGAAATCCAGAAATCACAATGTATGATTTTTTTAACTATTTATTTGTATGATACAGCTGCAAATAAGTATTTGAACACTTGAGAAAATCAATGTTAATATTTGGTACAGTAGCCTTTGTTTGCAATTCCAGAGGTCAATCTTCAGATCAGTCAGGTTTCTGGGTTGTCGCTGAGAAACACGGAGTTTGAGCTCCCTCCAAAGATTCTCTATTGGGTTTAGGTCTGGAGACTGGCTAGGCCACGCCAGAACCTTGATAAGCTTCTTACAGAGCCACTCCTTGGTTATCCTGGTTGTGGTCATGTTTAGGTTCTTCCATTTTCTAATGATTGCTCCAACAGTGGACCTTTTTTCACCAAGCTGCTTGGCAATTTCCCCGTAGCTCTTTCCAGCCTTGTGGAGGTGTACAATTTTGTCTCTAGTGTCTTTGGACAGCTCTTTGGTCTTGGCCATGTTAGTAGTTGGATTCTTACCGATTGACGACCTCAAACAGGTGCATCTAATTTAGGATAATAAATGGAGTGGAGGTGGACATTTTGAAGGCAGACTAACAGGTCTTTGAGGGTCAGAATTGTAGCTGATAGACAGGTGTTCAAATACTTCTTTGCAGCTATATCATACAAATAAATAGTTAAAAAATCATACATTGTGATTTTTTTGATTTTTTTTTTTTTTTGATTATGTCTCTCACAGTGGACATGCACCTACGATGACAATTTCAGACCCCTCCATGATTTCTAAGTGGGAGAACTTGTAAAATAGCAGGGTGTTCAAATACTTATTTTCCTCACTGTAATATGAATATATTTAACATTTAAAACTCTTACACAAAGTATAATTCCATAAAGTGAACAAAACCACGAGGAAACAAATCAGCAGAGATTTCAGCTTCAGGATCAGTGTGTTGTGAGTCAGTAAAAGTCCTAAAATGATTATCTGCTCTGATGGAAGATGTATGTAACCCTTGTGTTGTCCTCCAAGGTCAAAATTAATACTTTGTAGACACCGTTTTTAATTTTTTGTTACTTCTTATAACAATTTTGGCACTTTTCCCCATTACCACCAGTATATTCACCACTATAACCAACGTACAGTGCCTTGCGAAAGTATTCGGCCCCCTTGAACTTTTCAACCTTTTGACACATTTCAGGCTTCAAACATAAAGATATAACATTTTTATTTTTTGTGAAGAATCCCCAACAAGTGGGACACAATTGTGAAGTGGAACGAAATCTATTGGATATTTTAAACTTTTTTAGCAAATAAAAAACTGAAAAGTGGTGCGTGCAAAATTATTGGGCCCCCTTGCGTTAATACTTTGTAGAGCCACCTTTTGCTGCGATTACAGCTGCAAGTCGCTTGGGGTATGTCTCTATCAGTTTTGCACATCGAGAGACTGACATTCTTGCCCATTCTTCCTTGCAAAACAGCTCGAGCTCAGTGAGGTTGGATGGAGAGCGTTTGTGAACAGCAGTTTTCAGCTCTTTCCACAGATTCTCGATTGGATTCAGGTCTGGACTTTGACTTGGCCATTCTAACACCTGGATACGTTTATTTGTGAACCATTCCTTTGTAGATTTTGCTGTATGTTTGGGATCATTATCTTGTTGGAAGATAAATCTCCGTCCCAGTTTCAGGTCTTTTGCAGACTCCAACAGGTTTTCATCCAGAATGGTCCTGTATTTGGCTGCATCCATCTTCTCCTCAATTTTAACCATCTTCCCTGTCCCTGCTGAAGAAAAGCAGGCCCAAACCATGATGCTGCCACCACCATGTTTGACAGTGGGGATGGTGTGTTCAGGGTGATGAGCTGTGTTGCTTTTACGCCAAACATATCGTTTTGCATTGTGGCCAAAAAAGTTCGATTTTGGTTTCATCTGACCAGAGCACCTTCTTCCACATGTTTGGTGTGTCTCCCACGTGGCTTGTGGCAATCTTTAGACGAGACTTTTTATGGATATCTTTGAGAAATGGCTTTCTTCTTGCCACTCTTCCATAAAGGCCAGTTTTGTGCAGTGTACGACTGATTGTTGTCCTATGGACAGATTCTCCCACCTCAGCTGTAGTTCTCTGCAGTTCATCCAAAGTGATCATGGGCCTCTTGGCTGCATCTCTGATCAGTCTTCTCCTTGTCTGAGTTGAAAGTTTAGAGGGACGGCCAGGTCTTGGTAGATTTGCAGTGGTCTGATACTCCTTCCATTTCAAAATGATTGCTTGCACAGTGCTCCTTGGGATGTTTAAAGCTTGGGATATCTTTTTGTATCCAAATCCGGCTTTAAACTTCTCCACAACAGTATTACGGCCCTGCCTGGTGTGTTCCTTGGTCTTCATGATGCTCTCTGCGCTTTCAACACAACACTGAGACTATCACAGAGCAGGTGCATTTATACAGAGACTTGATCACACACAGGTGGATTCTATTTATCACCATCAGTCATTTAGGACATTGGATCATTCAGAGATCCTCGCTGAACTTCTGGAGTGAGTTTGCTGCACTGAAAGTAAAGGGGCCGAATAATTTTGCACGCACCACTTTTGAGTTTTTTATTTGCTAAAAAAAGTTTAAAATATCCAATAGATTTCGTTCCACTTCACAATTGTGTCCCACTTGTTGGTGATTCTTCACAAAAAATTAAATTTTTATATCTTTATGTTTGAAGCCTGAAATGTGTCAAAAGGTTGAAAACTTCAAGGGGGCCGAATACTTTCGCAAGGCACTGTATTAACACTAGTTCAACAATACTTTTTGGAATTCATGGTTAATAAACCTCATTCATATGAAATTATCTCATCTCTGTGTTAGAAAAGAAGCAGAAATTATGAATAATTTTGACTAACAGTTAAGATCAGAGAAACAAAGGTAATGGATAATCACAGATATGTCAACGTTTAGTCAGGATAATGCTATAAAATGTAATAAAACACCCAAAATTCATTAAAAGTAGAGATCTGATCCTTAATTTCACTTGCAAAGAGCGTTTTATGGAACAATCCACGTTATTTTGGGCAATTTGGTTGAAAGAAACCCAAATATCTGATATAGAAACTTAGACCCTCTGTGACCGAGACACTCGCCCACGCATAAAAACAGCACCTCTGATGCATAGTTTAATAATTTAACAACCCTACAAGCTAGTGACTTACCAATTGTTGCGTCTAAAAGGTAACGAGAAGCGGTTACGGAGGTCTTTTCCGGGTCCTTCTAGCCTCTACAGGTGATTCTCTATTGAGCCTGGAACTTCCAGCCTCTTTTGGGGTCGTTGGGCTTTAAATCCAAACTGTTACATCCAAGATTGATCCACTTTATGTCCATAATTCATCACGTTTTGGCTCATTTCTGCCGCTAGCTCATGGCTCCGTCTCTCCTCTCTGTTGTTTTCCGGAAATAGACGCACCAGCATGCCCATATATGGGAGACAACGACACCTTCTTGTATGGAAGGCCAGAGGGTACAAAAAGGCCAATAGGCTGTATGGAAGGCCAAGAGGCGCACATCAGAGATAAAATCATCACAAAATGTTTCCTTTTATTATTTCAGTGTTTCTTGGTGGTCAGATCGATCTAAAGGAGTCAAGTTCTTTGTGAATCTGTTCTGTGCAGCAGAGAGAGAACAACTGACAGGAGAGAAGACTGTGGAGCTGTTATCATCAGTGTGCACATATGAAACATTCCCTTTAAAACACCAGGGTTATGATGAATATCAGAGTGATTTCCTGCTGGATCTGTACTCCCACCTGAAGGACTATGAGACTGAAACAGGTCTGAGTCTCCTTCCATCATTACAGTCAGTTTTCCAGTCAACTCCTGCAGCCTGGACCATAAACCTCTTAGAGAGAAAGAGCTCCATCCTCCTGGAAGTGCTGAAACTCCAATCAGAGAAGAAACCAGTGGAGCTGACAGGCTGCTCAGATGAAGAGAGTGAAGTGAGGAGTTTCCTACAGTGTCTGCCTTATATCTCACAGCTCAGGTAAGTCAGACAAATACTGTATATTTAATAATAATATGTTGCTTCTGTAAGAAGAAGTTTGTCATAAATGCATCTTAATAATAACCTGGGTTTTAAATGTTAATTGACGGCCATTTAGGAATGAACAAAATGTAGAAACAGATGATTTCAATGTCTCAGTTCAGTAATTATTTAGTATCACAGTCTTCTTTCTTTATGAGAATAATGAGATGATATTAATAATAATAACAACAATGTAGCTCTGAGACAACAACAAAGTCCTGCTAATACTTTCTTATACAGGAAATAGAAACATAAAAACTGAATATTTTTGTACAAATAAAATTAGTAACATCTCTTTCAATCAAAGAAAATGTAAATAAATTCTACATTTATCTTCCTTTTTATCTGAAGACTGAGTGAACTTTACTGACGGTGATGAAAGTTGTACCAACTGTTCAGAGAGCAGCACATTAAGACTTCAGACATCTATGAATCATCATTTACAGTATGAATGAAATTATGAATGATTTTGACTAACTGTTAAGATCAGAGAAACAAAGGTAATGGATAATTAGACATGTCAACGTTTAGTCAGGATAATGCTATAAAATGTAATAAAAAACCCAAAATTCATTGAAAGTAGAGATCTGAGCCTTAATTTCACTTGCTAAGAGCGTTTTGTGGAACCATCCACGTTATTTTGGGTAATTTGGTTGAAAGAAACCCAAATATCTGATATAGAAACTTTATGAATGGGTCAAATTTGACCCGAGGACAACAGGAGGGTTAACGTTAAATTAGATTAATCATTTTATACAGGACAGACATGTTCAAGATAGAGTCTATCAGTAGTGTGTTGTTGTATTTATGCAGCTGAGATAAAATCATCATAAAATGTTTCCTTTTATTATTTCAGTGTTTCTTGGCGGGCAGATCAATCTAAAGGAGTCAGGTTCTTTGTGAATCTGTTCTGTGCAGCAGAGAGAGAACAGCTGACAGGAGAGAAGACTCTGGAGCTGTTATCATCAGTGTGCAGATATGAAACATTCCCTTTTAAACACTGGGGTTATAATGACTATCAGAGAGATTTCCTGCTGGATCTGTACTCCCACCTGAAGGACTATGAGACTGAAACAGGTCTGAGTCTCCTTCCATCATTACAGTCAGTTTTCCAGTCAGCTCCTGCAGTCTGGACCATAAACCTCTCAGAGAGAAAGAGCTCCATCCTCCTGGAAGTGCTGAAACTGCAATCAGAGAAGAAACCAGTGGAGCTGACAGGCTGCTCAGATGAAGAGAGTGAAGTGAGGAGTTTCCTACAGTGTCTGCCTTATATCTCACAGCTCAGGTAAGTCAGACAAATACTGTATATTTAATAATAATATGTTGCTTCTGTAAGAAGAGGTTTGTCATAAATCCATCTTAATAATAACCTGGGTTTTAAATGTTAATTGACGGCCGTTTAGGAATGAACAAAATGTAGAAACAGATGAATTCAATGTCTCAGTTCAGTAATGATTTAGTATCCCAGTCTTCTGTCTTTATGAGAATAATGAGATGATATTAATAATAACAACAATGTAGCTCTGAGACAACAACAAAGTCCTGCTAATACTTTCTTACACAGGAAATAGAAACATAAAAACTGAATATTTTTGTACAAATACAATTAGTAACATCTCTTTCAATCAAAGAAAATGTAAATAAATTCTTCATTTATCTTCCTTTTTATCTGAAGACTGAGTGAACTTTACTGACGGTGATGAAAGTTGTACCAACTGTTCAGAGAGCAGCACATTAAGATTTCAGACATCTATGAATCATCATTTACAGTATGAATGAAATTATGAATGATTTTGACTAACTGTTAAGATCAGAGAAACAAAGATAATGGATAATTAGACATGTCAACGTTTAGTCAGGATAATGCTATAAAATGTAATAAAACACCCAAAATTCATTGAAAGTACAAATCTGAGCCTTAATTTCACTTGCTAAGAGCGTTTTATGGAACCATTCACGTTATTTAGGGTAATTTGGTTGAAAGAAACCCAAATATCTGATATAGAAACTTTATGAATGGGTCAAATTTGACCCGAGGACAACAGGAGGGTTAAAGTTAAATTAGATCAATCATTTTATACAGGACAGACATGTTCAAGATGGAGTCCATCAGTAGTGTGTTGTTGTATTTATGCAGCTGAGATCAAATCATCACAAAATGTTTCCTTTTATTGTTTCAGTGTTCCTCGGCGGTCAGATCAATCTGAAGGAGTCAGGATCTTTGTGGATCTGTTCTGTGCAGCAGAGAGAGAACAGCTGACAGGAGAGAAGACTCTGGAGCTGTTATCATCAGTGTGCAGATATGAAACATTCCCTGTTAGAGACCAGGGTTATGATGATAATGAAGACGCCATTAATGAATATCGGAGAGATTTCCTGCTGGATCTGTGCTCCCACCTGAAGGACTATGAGACTGAATCAGGTCTGAGTCTTCTTCCATCATTACAGTCAGTTTTCCAATCAGCTCCTGCAGTCTGGACCATAAACCTCTCAGAGAGAAAGAGCTCCGTCCTCCTGGAAGTGCTGAAACTCCAATCAGAGAAGAAACCAGTGGAGCTGACAGGCTGCTCAGATGATGAGAGTGAAGTGAGGAGTTTCCTACAGTGTCTGCCTTATATCTCACAGCTCAGGTAAGTCAGACAAATACTGTATATTTAATAATAATATGTTGCTTCTGTAAGAAGAGGTTTGTCATGAATCCAACAAAGTCCTGATAATAAGATAAAACTTTTAATGGTTTGTTAATGTCTCTGCAGCTTAAAGAGAAACCATTAAAACATAAAAACAAATTGTTTTTGTACAGCTAAAATAGATAATTTCTTTTTAAAATAAGATTTACAGTAATTAATAAAATGAAACAAGCTTCCTTTTTATCTGAAGACTGAGTGAACTTTACTAACGTTGATGAAAGTTGTACCAACTGTTCAGAGAGCAGCACATTAAGATTTCATACATCTATGAATCATCATTTAGAGTCACCAGAGACAGATGTAGTGAAGAACAACTGTTATTTACACGGCTATCCTCTCAGGAGCAAAGAGAAGCATTGCATCTTGGGACTTTCTGTAACTATTGTACATGATATGGAGTCTAGATGGTGTTTTTCCACTGTGTATATTTAAATAATGTGAATATGTTTAACATTTAAAACTCTTACACAAAGTATAATTCCATAAAGTGAACAAAACCATGAGGAAACAAATCAGCAGAGATTTCAGCCTCAGGATCAGTGTTTGTGTTGTGAGTCAGTAAAAGTCCTAAAATGATGTTCTGCTCTGATGGAAGATGTGTGTAACCCTTGTGTTGTCCTCCAGGGTCAAAATTAATACTTTGTAGACACTGTTTTTAATTTGTTGTTGTGTTTTATAACGATTTTGGCACTTTTCCCTATTACCACCAGTACATTCACCACTAGAACCACACTGGTTCAACAATAATTTTTGGAATTCATGGTTAATAAACCTCATTCATATGAAATTATCTCATCTCTGTGTTAGAAAAGGAGCAGAAATTATGAATGATTTTGACTAACGGTTAAGATCAGAGAAACAATGGTAATGGATAATCACAGACATGTCAACGTTTAGTCAGGATAATGCTATAAAATGTAATAAAACACCCAAAATTCAATGGAAGTAGAGATCTGATCCATAATTTCACTTGTGAAGAGCGTTTTATGGAACCATCCACGTTATTTTGGTTAATTTGGTTAAAAGAAACCCAAATTTCTGATATAGAAACTTTAAAAATGGGTTGAATTTGACCCGAGGACAACAGGAGGGTTAAAGTTAAATGAGATTAATCATTTTATACAGGACAGACATGTTCAAGATGGAGTCCATCAGTAGTGCGTTGTTGTATTTATGCAGCTGAGATCAAATCATCACAAAATGTTTCCTTTTATTATTTCAGAGTTCCTCGGTGGTCAGATCGATCTGAAGGAGTCAGGATCTTTGTGAATCTGTTCTGTGCAGCAGAGAGAGAACAGCTGACAGGAGAGAAGACTCTGGAGCTGTTATCATCAGTGTGCAGATATGAAACATTCCCTGTTAGAGACCGGGGTTATGATGACTATCAGAGTGATTTCCTGCTGGATCTGTCCTCCCACCTGAAGAACTATGAGACTGAATCAGGTCTGAGTCTCCTTCCATCATTACAGTCAGTTTTTCAGTCAGCTCCTGCAGTCTGGACCATAGACCTCTCAGAGAGAAAGAGCTCCATCCTCCTGGAAGTGCTGAAACTCCAATCAGAGAAGAAACCAGTGGAGCTGACAGGCTGCTCAGATGAAGAGAGTGAAGTGAGGAGTTTCCTACAGTGTCTGCCTTATATCTCACAGCTCAGGTAAGTCAGACAAATACTGTATATTTAATAATAATATGTTGCTTCTGTAAGAAGAGGTTTGACGTAAATCCAACAAAGTCCTGATAATAAGGTAAAACGTTTATTGTTTTTTTAATGTCTCTGCAGCTTAAACAGAAACCATTAAAACATAAAAACAAATTGTTTTTGTACAGCTAAAATAGATAATTTATCTTTAAAATAAGATTTACAGTAATTTAAAAAATGAAACAAGCTTCGTTTTTATCTGAAGACTGAGTGAACTTTACTGACGTTGATGAAAGTTGTACCAACTGTTCAGAGAGCAGCACATTAAGATTTCAGACATCTATGAATCATCATTTAGAGTCACCAGAGACAGATGTAGTGAAGAACAGCTGTTATTTACACTGCTGTCCTCTCAGGAGCAAAGAGAAGCATTGCATCATGGGACTTTCTGTAACTATTGTACATGATGTGGAGTCTAGATGTTGTTGTTCCACTGTGTATATTTATATAATATGAATGGGGTTGGGCATCGAGAACCGATTCCTTCTCTAAATAGTTTTAAAAATTACGATTCATGGGAATTGTTTCTTTTTTGGAGTCGTTTGGAGGATTTGGTTTCAAATCTGATCATCCGATCCAAATTTAACATGCGCAAGGTTTGGTTTCCGTAGCGACCAGATGCTTGTTGTGTTGCAGCCATGGAGCATATTGAGCAGCGCTCTAGTGTGGCATCATTTTACATTGAAAAAGCCTCAAAAAACAACCCACCATTAAATAAAAATAAAATGTAACATGCTTATTCGTGAAATAAGCATGCGACCCGTTTCAACTCCACCCCTCAAAGAGTCAGAATCGTTAAAATCCAAACGATGCCCAACACTAATTATGTTTGACTTTTAAATGTTATAAATATTCACAAAGTATAATTCCATAAAGTGAACAAAACCACGAGGAAACAAATCAGCAGAGATTTCAGCCTCAGGATCAGTGTTTGTGTTGTGAGTCAGTAAAAGTCCTAAAATGATGTTCTGCTCTGATGGAAGATGTGTGTAACCCTTGTGTTGTCCTCCAGGGTCAAAATTAATACTTTGTAGACACAGTATTTAATTTTTTGTTACTTTTTATAACGATTTTGGCACTTTTCCCCATTACCACCAGTATATTCACCACTAGAACCACCGTATTAATACTAGTTGAACAATAATTTTTGGAATTCATGGTTAATAAACCTCATTTATATGAAATTATCTCATCTCTGTGTTAGAAAAGAAGCAGAAATCATGAATGATTTTGAATAATGGTTAAGTTCAGAGAAATGAAGGTAATGGATAATCACAGACATGTCAACGTTTAGTCAGGATAATGCTATAAAATGTAATAAAACACCCAAAATTCAATGAAGTAGAGATCTGATCCTTAATTTCACTTGCTAAGAGCGTTTTATGGAACCATCCACGTTATTTTGGGCAATGTGGTTGAAAGAAACCCAAATATCTGATATAGAAACTTTATGAATGGGTCAAATTTGACCCGAGGACAACAGGAGGGTTAAAGTTAAATTAGATTAATCATTTTATACAGGACAGACATGTTCAAGATGGAGTCCATCAGTAGTGTGTTGTTGTATTTATGCAGCTGAAATCAAATCATCACAAAATGTTTCCTTTTATTAATTCAGTTATGATCCTCGGTGGTCAGATCCATCTGAAGGAGTCAGGATCTTTGTGAATCTGTTCTGTGCAGCAGAGAGAGAACAGCTGACAGGAGAGAAGACTCTGGAGCTGTTATCATCAGTGTGCAGATATGAAACATTCCCTATTAGAGACTTGGATTATGATGATGATGAAGATGACGCCATAAATGAATATCAGAGAGATTTCCTGCTGGATCTGTACTCCCACCTGAAGGACTATGATCCTGAAACAGGTCTGAGTCTCCTTCCATCATTACAGTCAGTTGTCCAGTCAGATCCTGCAGTCTGGACCATAAACCTCTCAGAGAGAAAGAGCTCCATCCTCCTGGAAGTGCTGAAACTCCAATCAGAGAAGAAACCAGTGGAGCTGACAGGCTGCTCAGATGAAGAGAGTGAAGTGAGGAGTTTCCTACAGTGTCTGCCTTATATCTCACAGCTCAGGTAAGTCAGACAAATACTGTATATTTAATAATAATATGTTGCTTCTGTAAGAAGAGGTTTGTCGTAAATCCATCTTAATAATCACGTGGGTTTTAAATGTTAATTGACTGCCATTTACAAATGAACATAATGTAGAAACAGATGAATTCAATGTCTCAGTTCAGTAATTATTTAGTATCACAGTCTTCTGTCTTTATAAGAATAATGAGATGATATTAATAATAACAACAGCAATGTAGCTCTAAGACAACAACAAAGTCCTGCTATTACTTTCTTATACAGGAAATAAAAACAGAAATTAAAACCCTGCAGTTAAAACTGATATTGGTTTTGTGTAAATCTTAGCATCTTAAAAATAAAGAATAGAAACATAAAAACTAAATATTTCTGTACAGATACAATTAGTAACATCTTTTTCAATCAATGAAAATGTAAATAAATTCTACATTTATCTTCCTTTTTATCTGAAGACTGAGTGAACTTTACTGACGGTGATGAAAGTTGTACCAACTGTTCAGAGAGCAGCACATTAAGACTTCAGACATCTATGAATCATCATTTAGAGTCACCAGAGACAGATGTAGTGAAGAACAGCTGTTATTTACACGGCTATCCTCTCAGGAGCAAAGAGAAGCATTGCATCATGGGACTTTCTGTAACTATTGTACATAATATGGAGTCTAGATGTTGTTGTTCCACTGTGTATATTTATATATTGTGAATATGTTTAACATTTAAAACTCTTACACAAAGTATAATTCCATTAAGTGAACAAAACCACGAGGAAACAAATCAGCAGAGATTTCAGCCTCAGGATCAGTGTTTGTGTTGTGAGTCAGTAAAAGTCCTAAAATGATGTTCTGCTCTGATGGAAGATGTGTGTAACCCTTGTGTTGTCCTCCAGGGTCAAAATTAATACTTTGTAGTCACTGTTTTAAATTTGTTGTTACTTTTTATAACGCTTTTGGCACTTTTCCCTATTACCACCAGTATATTCACCACTAGAACCAATGTATTAACATCTAGTCCAACAATAATTTTTGGAATTCATGGTTAATAAACCTCATTTATATGAAATTATCTCATCTCTGTGTTAGAAAAGGTGCAGAAATTAAGAATGATTTTGACTGACAGTTAAGATCAGAGAAACAAAGGTAATGGATAATCACAGATATGTCAACATTTAGTCAGGATAATGCTATAAAATGTAATAAAACACCCAAAATTCAATGAAGTAGAGATCTGATCCTTAATTTCACTTTTGAAGACCGTTTTATGGAACCATCCACGTTATTTTGGGTAATTTGGTTAAAAGAAACCCAAATATCTGATATAGAAACTTTAAAAATGGGTTGAATTTGACCCGAGGACAACAGGAGGGTTAAAGTTAAATTAGATTAATCATTTTATACAGGACAGACATGTTCAAGATGGAGTCCATCAGTAGTGTGTTGTTGTATTTATGCAGCTGAGATCAAATCATCACAAAATGTTTCCTTTTATTGTTTCAGTTATCCTGATTGGTTAGAGGTTTCTGAAGGAGTCAGGATCTTTGTGAATCTGTTCTGTGCAGCAGAGAGAGAACAGCTGACAGGAGAGAAGACTCTGGAGCTGTTATCATCAGTGTGCACATATAAAACATTCCCTTTAAAATACTGGGATGATTATGATGATGAAGATGATGACATTAATGAATATCGGAGAGATTTCCTGCTGGATCTGTACTCCCACCTGAAGGACTATGAGACTGAAACAGGTCTGAGTCTCCTTCCATCATTACAGTCAGTTTTTCAGTCAGCTCCTGCAGTCTGGACCATAGACCTCTCAGAGAGAAAGAGCTCCGTCCTCCTGGAAGTGCTGAAACTCCAATCAGAGAAGAAACCAGTGGAGCTGACAGGCTGCTCAGATGAAGAGAGTGAAGTGAGGAGTTTCCTACAGTGTCTGCCTTATATCTCACAGCTCAGGTAAGTCAGACAAATACTGTATATTTAATAATATGTTGCTTCTGTAAGAAGAAGTTTGTCATAAATGCATCTTAATAATAACCTGGGTTTTAAATGTTAATTGACGGTCATTTACAAATGAACATTATGTAGAAACAGATGAATTAAATGTCTCAGTTCAGTAATTATTTAGTGTCACAGTAAATCATTAATCTGCATGATAGAGATGAATGAACTGATGTGAATAATAATAAGAGCCATGTAGCTCTGAGACATCAACAAAGTCCTGCTAATACTTTCTTATACAGGAAATAAAAATATGAATCTCTGAATCTCACAGCCCAGGTACTGTGTTAGGACGTCATTGTCCATGACATGGTTTGTTATGTATTCTTTTTAGTTTTGTCTTTGCTGTGTTCACACTTCCTCTTTGTTGTTGTGTTCCAGCTGTGATCCAGAGTTCTTCCAGAGAGCGTGTTCATTGATCTCTGTTAGATCCAGAAAGGAGGCCGAGCAGTTGCTCTCCTTGCTGCAGCTGCTGGGCTTCAGCCTGCTGTTAACAGGAGAGTTACGCAGGAAAACCTGCCGGTCTGTGGGGACAGTTGTCAGACTTTGTGGTTCTGATGTAAATCTCATCCTCACACCAAGAAAGATGTCTGTCAGAGGAGCCTCCCTCCTCTTTAGACGTACAACACAACTCCACAGTCTGAAGTACGCATTTATATTATTACAGTTTTTATTCCTGTAACCCTCTTCTCCAGTTTGAACGTTCAGTTAGTGGTGAACTTTTTTATTTTCAGGCTTTCCATTGACATGGCCTTGTTCATGTGTCGATGGGTCAGAAGAGGGACTGTGGCCTGTCGGCTGACTATCGAGGAGCTTTCTCTCTCCTCTCAGACAGCCCAACCATCAGAGAGAGTGTTGCTGAAGGTTGGCAGTAGTTTGGCTTCCCTGCTGAGATACTGGACCGTCAGCCGGTTGGACCTGACGGAGTCCTGTGTTCCTGCTCAGGGTCTCATCCCTCTGCTGCTTCATGATGGTCCTCTAACAATCATGTACAAGTCTGTCCTGAGTCTCATAAACACACACTGATAAATGTATTAATAATGTATTAATAATCTACTTTCCTAACATTTGAATCTGCAGACTGAGTGAGACGGTTTTGCAGCCGCTACTCTCCCTCCTCCATGAGATCCAGGATGAGGCCTTGACCTGTTCCTTCTTGAGTAAGGTTGGTGGAGATCTGACGTCCTGCTGTCTGAACTGGGAGCTCCTCCACTATCTGCTGCAGCAGTCGTCAGCTCACACCATCACTGTGAACATGAGGAAGAGCCGCTTCTTACAGGAGAGCGTCGCACGTCTGCTTCCCTTTCTTGACAGGATTGTGTTTAAAAGGTCAGCAAGTTGTTTTTTAGGTTTTATCATATTTAATCATTTCCGTGTGTTGTTGTGGCTTGTTTTCACTGAACAAAGTCTTCTGGTGAATACACTTTATGCTTTCAGACCCAGTCCCAGCTTTGTGTTGACCGCCATCAGAGAGATCTACAAAGCTCGAGCCAGTCCCGTTATACCCAGTTTATTGAGGTCATTGGATGATGTCATCAACCTGACCTGCAGAGAGATGGACTCGGAGGACTTTGCTGCTCTGCTCTTCACCCTCACACACAGTGACCGAGTTAAACTGAACCTCACGTGGACCTTTATACCAGCAGGGGAAATTAAGTCCATCGTCTTCATGCTGGACAAAGTCTCTCATCTCAGGTCAGACATTAGTGCTTGTCTATTAACCTCTCCCAGACAAACAGAAACATAACGCTCCCCATCATCATCACTGAGTCCACTTATCTCTTGAGAACGCCTGCTCCAACAACGTAACCCAAAATGGATCTTAATAATATATACAATATATTACAAGATAATTCATTATAAGTACTTTGGGTTTATTATTGTCTGTATTCATAGTTGTATTGTCCATCATTCTATCAGTAATATTCACATTTTACTCACCAAGTTAACAGCTGAGATCTGTGAGCTCGGGGCTAAAAAGAAGTCTGATGGGTGAAGAAACACGAGCAGTCACACAGTTTCTAAACTAGACAACCAGATTACTTAAACCACACACTGAACGTGAGCCTCGATGTCTGATAATCTCTCCCTTCAAAGGAAAACTGGACGTACACAACTCCCGTCCAGTGGGACTGAGTTGAAGCATCATGAATTAGTTTGTCTAACCTGACGGTTTGTTCTTTGTTTCTCGGTCAATCGGAGCACTTTTCAGTCCCGATCTTTTCTATAAACATTATAGGCTTTATGTTATTAATACTGACGGAAATACAGGACAGAACTACCATAATGAGTTATAAAGAAACATCATTATCCTTTAAATTGACCTTTGTTTCTAATGCATGTGAAGATGCAGATCATTCTAGTATCTGATTACTAAAACTATCCATTTGGTTCTGTTATTTGTTAAATTAGTGGATCATTTCCTCTCAGTGTTGACAGGAATCAGCTGCTGAGGTTGGTCCACTGCTGCGCTGCCTCTGAGGCCCAGCAGGGGGCAGCAGCCGGCCTGCTCAGGACTGTGCAGGACCGGCTGGATCTGTCCTGCTGCTCCAGTGTGGAGCTGGATCATCAGAGGGACTCTCTCAGTCTGACTGCTGAGGACTGCAGGGCCGTCTCCACCATCCTGACACACAGCAGCGGAGACACACAGCTCATCCTGCAGGACTGTGAGCTGGAGGACAGCGGCCTGGACCTGCTGTTTCCTGTCCTACGCAGAGTCCGTCTCAGGTGGGAAAGATCCAGGAAGTCTGAAAGCAGAGGAGAAGTTGTTGTTCATGTTTCTGCATCGTAACACTCTGCTCTGTTTCTCCTGCTCAGAGCAAGTAAAGCTGTCCTCCTCCGGCTGGTGTCCCTGGTTCCTGTGGACAGTGAGAGGGACTCAGTGAGACGGGCAGTGTCCCTTCATACAGCCCTGGATGGACAACTGGACCTCAGTCACAGCACACTGGATCAGAGGGCCTGTGGAGCTCTGGCCCTGATGCTGGACTTCAGTGAAGAACTGACAGAGCTGGACCTGAGTCACTGTGGACTCACTGACCAGCTGCTGCTCACACTCAGCGCACATCTGCACAAAGTTCACATCCTGGAGTGAGTCAAACTACAAATGTCTTCATGTGTGCAACAGTGTTTATAACGCAGTGTCAGCTCTAACCGAGGTGGGGGTGTAAATTTATAAAATATGTATTACTGCGACCGGTAGAGTCCGTGTGATGTTGCTCAGTTTAATGAGCTGAGAGGACAGCAAGACGGATTCTGGAAAAATATTTCCTACAAACATAAATGAGTTGACCTTTATATATCTTAGAGCACCATACATTTATTATAGATTCCCCCTAATGTGCTTTCAAGTGCTAGTGATGTTCAGGAGAGACTGAAGTTCTCGTCAGTGTGTAAATGACTTATTTTAGAAGACATGTCTGTATATTCAGAGCTGTCTACAGAAAGCTGCAATACAACAAAATACTATACTCATTTTCTCCTGTCTGTATCTAAAATGAGTAGTTTTCAGTTATTTTACTGTAAATTCCTCCAGACAGCATCCACCTGGCTGAAGAGAAGCTGTAAACACAGAGAACTCATAATAATTCAGTTGGCACGACACAATCGATCCTGATTATTAAGAAATAAGGGCTTTGGTGATTTGTCTGAAGTGGAAAATGTCCGTCAGCGGCAGCCGGCTGACATAATGTACAGTAATGAATGTAATGCAATAATGTCTGTGTGCATGTTACAGTCTGAGTCACAATAACATCACTGATGCTTCAGCTGACCTGTTACTCCGGCTGTCCATCGACCCGTTCCACCGACACCGTGCGGTGAGCATTCTTTAACTAGTGTCCCATTCATTAAATAAGAGGAGCTAAATGACTTCAGATCAGTTAAATGAACCGCTCTACATATTATTCTGTGTGAGGAACGTCTGCTCTCTCTGTTTGATGGTTTCTAGACTCTTCGGGGGAACAACATTGTGGACCGGTCTTCCTTTAAGAAAGACAAGCGGTTTGAGATGTGGTGAAGCAGCCGTCAGGGTGGCGGTGGTCTGTGGAAGATCTCCTTCTACCACCTCAGGAACATTGCTGAACTCCGCCTCACTTAGTGCTCGTCTATTAACCTCTCCCAGACAAACAGAAACATAACGCTCCCCATCATCATCACTGAGTCCACTTATCTCTTGAGAACTCCTGCTCCAACAACGTAACCCAAAATGGATCTTAATAATATATACAACATTACAAGATAAATCATTATAAGTACTTTGGGTTTATTATTGTCTGTATTCATAGTTGTATTGTCCATCATTCTATCAGTAATATTCACATTTTACTCACCAAGTTAACAGCTGAGATCTGTGAGCTCGGGGCTAAAAAGAAGTCTGATGGGTCAAGAAACACGAGCAGTCACACAGTTTCTAAACTAGACAACCAGATTACTTAAACCACACACTGAACGTGAGCCTCGATGTCTGATAATCTCTCCTTTCAAAGGAAAACTGGACGTACACAACTCCCGTCCAGTGGGACAGAGTTGAAGCATCATGAATTAGTTTGTCTAACCTGACGGTTTGTTCTTTGTTTCTTGGTCAATCGGAGCACTTTTCAGTCCCGATCTTTTCTATAAACATTATAGGCTTTATGTTATTAATACTGATGGAAATAAAGGACAAAACTACCATAATGAGTTCTAAAGAAACATCATTATCCTTTAAATTGACCTTTGTTTCTAATGCATATGAAGATGCAGATCATTCTAGTATCTGATCAATGAAACTATCCATTTGGTTCTGTTATTTGTTTAATTAGTGGAACATTTCCTCTCAGTGTTGACAGGAATCAGCTGCTGAGGTTGGTCCACTGCTGCGCTGTCTCTGAGGCCCAGCAGGGGGCACCTGGTCTTTATTTTGGGGGAAATAAAATGAAGAAACCTTCTAAAAACTCTGCTCTTTGTCTCATTGTTACATGTAAACGTTGCTGCTTTTGGTTTTATGAGCTCTACCTTAATGTCTTAAAGCTTCATTTCACTTCAATAACAAAATATATCTCACTAATAAATCTGGAAATGAACTCAACAGCTAGTAACTCTGGTTATTATTCCACAGATCATCTCAACTGACTGATATTTATTTCCTATTGGACGGTTTTATTTTATAAATTATTACATATTGTCCTTCACAACATCTCAGAGAGGAATATTATACTTTTACTACTACATTAGGTTTAATATCTTTAAATTAATCGATTACAGACAAAATAAATAATACAATTAGAATGAAAAAACTGGAAAGATGGCTGCAGCTCTGCTTGTAGTTCCTGCTTAATTATTTTAATGTATCGCTATAATTGATCAATTTAAAAATATTGAATCTAATAAAGTAGTAAAAGTTTAACATTCCCTTTTTGAGATGTTAACGGAAAAATCTTTAAATAATTAATATAATAAAACGTCAAAAATCCTTAAAAGTTCACTGAGTTTCACTAATTTTAATATTTATAAATAGTAGTAAAAGTTTAATATTCCCCTTTCAGATGTTGTTAATGGCAAAATCGTTAAATAATTCATAAAATAAAACCTTAATAAAACCTGTTTCTGGTGTAAATGCGCCCTCTGGTGGTGATCAACAGGAACTACAAGCAGAGCTGCCATCACATTTATTTTGCCTAAAATCGATCAATTTAAAGATATTGAATCTAATAAAGTAGTAAAAGTTTAATATTCCCATTTTGGGAGGTTGTTAATAGCAAAATCATTAAATAATTCATAATGTGACTGAGTTCCAGCTATCAGCGGCTGGTTTCTGGTGTAAATGCGCCCTCTGGTGGTGATCAACAGGAACTACAAGCAGAACTGTCACCACTTTTATTTTGCCTAAAATCGATCAATTTAAAGATATTGAATCTAATAAAGTAGTAAAAGTTTAATATTCCCATTTTGGGAGGTTGTTAATAGCAAAATCATTAAATAATTCATAATGTGACTGAGTTCCAGCTGTCAGCTGCTGGTTTCTGGTGTAAATGCGCCCTCTGGTGGTGATCAACAAGAACTACAAGCAGACCTGCAGACACGTTGTTCCAGGTTTTTCCAAGAGTATATGGATGCAGCCTGGAGCGTCCCATGTCATCCGTCCCGTCTCATGCGGTCTCGTCTCATGCGGAGGTGTGTCCAACGGCAAATTCAGAGGGTCAAAAATACGAAATCGCGAATAATTTTCTAAATTCGCTAAATTCGTGACCACATTACGTTAATAACTGTTAAAGTAACAATTTTGCCATACACATAGTTTGCTGATTTCTGAATGTTATGGTTGTGTTGACAAGATAAATGTCTGGAATAAAATAAACCTGCATCAACTATCATGCTAATTAATAAAATTTTAACTAAATAACGGCAATCATACAAATGAATAAAATACTTTTAAAAAATATGTCTACAAGATAAATGCAGACTATCATACTGATGAAAAAAAAAAACATTTAAAATATATGTCCGTCTATAAAATAAATGCAGATTATAGGCAAACTAAAAAAATCCTTCTGCCGTCCCCGAGTTTCTACTTTTCAAAATAAAAGCTTGCATCTGGATTAAAATACAATCTCTCTTACTTTTCAAAGTAAAAGCTCGCGTCAACTATCATGCTAAAGAATGAAATATTTGGTGTTTTTTTTAATATTTAAAAATATATGTCCGTCTCTAAAATAAATGCAGATTATGGGCAAGCAAAAAAATTTGCAGCTATAGAAGGAATTACTCTTCCGACAGAGGTCAAGCATTTGGTTTTGTTTTTAATTTTTTTACCCCTTTCATACAATACAACACAAAATACAATAGAACCTCTGGCGTGGAAGTGGAAGTGGAAGAACAATACAATCGCAATCTGGCCCAATGCCGTGGCAGCAGAGATTTTATTTATTTTTATTTTATTAATTCAGGATACGCAGTCGAATGCAGGACGGGTCCCACCCGAGAGCCGAGGCCGCGGTAGTAGAAAAATACAACCGCATTCTGCCCCGCGCCCCATCATAATAGGATACGACATCCAGACGCCCAATAAACGATGCTTCCAAATGACCCGCGAACAACTGAGGAACTTGTAATACATCTAAAAGACATATTTAATACGTTGCTGCGATGTATAGATTTCCATCGTAATACGACGTAGGGCCTACTGACGCTCAATTAACGATGCTTCCAAATGACCCGCGATCAATTGCAGATAAAGCAATCATTTGCAGACGTCGTGCCGATGTATGTGTGCTTACTGGGCGGGTCCCAGAGACCCGACAGCCGAGGCCCCGGGTCTCAGAGAGCCGACAGCATTCTGCCCCGGGTCTCAGAGAGCCGACAGCCGAGGCAGCGCCAGTAGAGCTATAGAGCTCTCGCCATGCTGATAGTATTTGCAGCAATGTCCCAGTGAAGTGTGAAAACAATATAGAATATAAAATTAAAAAGAGTCTTGGAAAGAGTTTAACATGTTTATTTTTGTATTCTTGTTTTTGTTGTGTGCAGAATCAGATCCTTGTTATCCCTCCTCAAGAGATCCTGCCGTTAGTTGGCAGAAATGCGTCGCTGATGCAGGTTTCATCAGATGTAGCTACGTTAATATGGAACAACACAACCATAACATTCAGAAATCAGCAAACTATGTGTACATGTAAACTGTTACTTTAACAGTTTTTAACGTTTTTCAATTGATTGCAACAAATGTGGTCACGAATTTACCTGTCTGGAAAATTAATCGCAATTTCGTATTTTTGACCCTCTGAATTTGCCGTTGGACACATCTCCGCATGAGACGGGACTGTCGGTACCATAGACATAATAAAGAGTAGACGCCGCATTGGCAGGCTGAGCGCGAGAAATCCAGCGGCCATCTTGGACCGGTCATACTCGTTACTTGGCAGCAGAAGATACAAGATGCCAGAGCACTGTGCAGCATATTCCTGCTCAGATCGGTGGATTTTTTTATCTTATCTCTTTCACTCTGGGTTCTGTGAAGCATTTTGTAGGCCTATCTGTGTTTTGAAAATTGCTACATAAGTTAAGTTCCAAAAGCAGCACTAATGTATGCTTGTGTTGTTATTACATTGGGATTGTCTCTGGTTTAGTTGGGATTTGTTTGATAAGACTTGCACGTTACTCTTATAAGATAGATAGATAGATAGAGATATATATATAATTATATAGCCTTTTCAATAGCAATGTGCTTGAGTCAACACAACATAAAAGAGGTGTATCTGTCCAAATACTTATGTAATAAGAGCTGAGACAGCTGGTCATTTATCAAATATATCGAAAGTCGCAATAAGTATGCAATATTTAGTTTATTTTGTGGAGCTGTCCTGTTAACTTTATTTATGTATTTTATACTGTCCAACCAGTAGAACCCGTCCTGTCCTGTAAACATGGTCTTTAGTTATTTATATTATAACTTTATTTATGTATTTTATACTGTCCAACCAGTAGAACCCGTCCTGTTCTGTAGACATGGTCCTTAGTTATTTATATTATAACTTTATTTATATATTTTATACTGTCCAACCAGTAGAACCCGTCCTGTTCTGTAGACATGGTCCTTAGTTATTTATATTATAACTTGATTTATATATTTTATACTGTCCAACCAGTAGAACCCGTCCTGTCCTGTAGACATGGTCCTTAGTTATTTATATTATAACTTGATTTATATATTTTATACTGTCCAACCATTACAACACGTCCTGTTCTGTAGACATGGTCCTTAGTTATTTATTCATGTTGGACCAGTCCAATATAACTTTCAGTTAAAATAAACCTTGTGTTGTAAGAAAACTTGTTTAATTTGTTATGAATCTATTTTGTAATTTTATATATGTTTAAAAATATCGGAATTCATATTGATGTTGCAATATCACATTTTGTCAATGTTGTGCAACCCCTAGTGTGTGTGTGTGTGTGTGTGTGTGTGTGTGTGTGTGTTTGTTGGGAGTGGGGCTGCTAAATGTCAAGGTCTGGGAGGCAATTGATGCAGAACAACGTGGTAGTAGTGCGTGTGTGTGTGTGTGTGTGCTTGCGTATGTGTGCGTGTGTGTGTGTGTGTGTGTGTGTGTGTGTGTGTGTGCGTGTGTGACAGAGAGAGAGACAAATATAAAAAGCTTCAAGTAGACTCTAATAATATAATCATATTGTTTCTTGTACTTAAATATCAATAATATATAATATGGTCGGTACCATAGACATAATAAAGAGTAGACGCCGCATCGACCGCTACTGCCTATTGGCGCTGACGAGATTTGGGGCCGCCATCTTGGACCGGTCACCCGCTCCACTCAGTGTAATGTGTTTGGCAGGTGCAATGAGCTGTCAGCGTGTTTAATTAATCGATCTCACTGAATACCCAACTGATTTTCATGTTTTTTTTGCTACAAAGGTCATACATGTAGCTATGATACAGGACACATGGTTAGGCGTATTTTAATATTCATAGTGCGCTTAACAGTAATAGAATATTCTGATATGATATAAATTCACCAGACGTCCGAGATCAAAACTGGAAACATAATCCCCGAAAAGGGAGAGCAACGGGGATATTTCCAGTTTGACTATAAATCTGATTGAAAAACCTAATGTTGTGTCTTTAAAAAAAAAAAAGAACAAGGACAGAGGTAGTTTTTCTTCTGTATTTAGTCAGGGACAAAAACGGGGACTGTCCCTAAATCCGAGGACGCCTGGTCACCCTAGACCAGACATCCTCGGTGTATATATCATTTGTAAATGATAGGTATTTGCAAAATACCCCTACATAACATATATGATGTAGGCTACAATAGGTATAAATACCCCTACATCACATATATGATGTAGGCTATAATAGGTATAAATACCTATTATAGAAAAATAATTTGCACACACATTATAAATATGATAGGGAAGAAGAAACAGATAGTGACCGTAAAGTCAGATATTTAAGTACAAGAAACAATATGATTATATTATTAGAGTCTACTTGAAGCTTTTTATATTTGTTTGTCTCTCTCTGTCACACACACACACACACACACACACACACACACACACAGTACTACCACGTTGTTCTGCATCAATTGCCTCCCAGACCTTGACATTTAGCAGCCCCACTCCCAACACACACACACACACACACACACACACACACACACTAGGGTTGCACAACATTGACAAAATGTGATATTGCAACATCGATATGAATTCCGATATTTTTAAACACATATAAAATTACAAAATAGATTCATAACAAATTAAACAAGTTTTCTTACAACACAAGGTTTATTTTAACTGAAAGTTATATTGGACTGGTCCAACATGAATAAATAACTAAGGACCATGTCTACAGAACAGGACGGGTTCTACTGGTTGGACAGTATAAAATATATAAATAAAGTTATAATATAAATAACCAAGGACCATGTCTACAGAACAGGACGGGTTCTACTGGTTGGACAGTATAAAATATATAAATAAAGTTATAATATAAATAACTAAGGACCATGTCTACAGAACAGGACGGGTTCTACTGGTTGGACAGTATAAAATATATAAATAAAGTTATAATATAAATAACTAAGGACCATGTCTACAGAACAGGACGGGTTCTACTGGTTGGACAGTATACAATATATAAATCAAGTTATAATATAAATAACTAAGGACCATGTCTACAGAACAGGATGTGTTCTAATGGTTGGACAGTATAAAATATATAAATAAAGTTATAATATAAATAACTAAGGACCATGTCTACAGAACAGGACGGGTTCTACTGGTTGGACAGTATACAATATATAAATCAAGTTATAATATAAATAACTAAGGACCATGTCTACAGAACAGGATGTGTTCTAATGGTTGGACAGTATAAAATATATAAATAAAGTTATAATATAAATAACTAAGGACCATGTCTACAGAACAGGACGGGTTCTACTGGTTGGACAGTATAAAATATATAAATAAAATTATAATATAAATAACTAAGGACCATGTCTACAGAACAGGACGGGTTCTACTGGTTGGACAGTATAAAATACATAAATAAAGTTATAATATAAATAACTAAGGACCATGTCTACAGAACAGGACGGGTTCTACTGGTTGGACAGTATAAAATACATAAATAAAGTTAACAGGACAGCTCCACAAAATAAACTAAATATAGCATACTTATTGCGACTTTCGATATATTTGATAAATGACCAGCTGTCTCAGCTCTTATTACATAAGTATTTGGACAGATACACCTCTTTTATGTTGTGTTGACTCTGTACTCAAGCACATTGCTATTGAAAAGGCTATATAATTATATATATATATATATATATATATATATATATATATATATATATATATATATATATATATATATATATATATTATATATCTTATAAGAGTAACGTGCAAGTCTTATCAAACAAATCCCAACTAAACCAGAGACAATCCCAATGTAATAACAACACAAGCATACATTAGTGCTGCTTTTGGAACTTAACTTATGTAGCAATTTTCAAAACACAGATAGGCCTACAAAATGCTTCACAGAACCCAGAGTGAAAGAGATAAGATCTGAGCAGGAATATGCTGCACAGTGCTCTGGCATCTTGTATCTTCTGCTGCCAAGTAACGAGTATGACCGGTCCAAGATGGCGGCTGGATTTCTCGCGCTCAGCAGCCAATGCGGCGTCTACTCTTTATTATGTCTATGGTCGGTACACAATCCGTCCTGTCAGCACAATCCGTTCTGCGCATGCGCAAGATGTTCGCGCATGCGTATATCATATCATGATGAACGCGTATTTACGACACTGCACGATCTGTTCACACATAGACAGTTAAAGAAAGTCTGTTCGCCTCCACCGGAAAGCTAACGTTAGTTTAGCTAACAGCTAATTCGGCTAACCGCTAGCTGAGACCATAGGCATATGTCTATGGCTGAGACAGCATGGAAAATGAATGAATGAATGAAGTTAACCGTTTAAATATGTAACAGCTGTTACGTCAGTTCTACTTTACTTGTGCTCATTTCAAATACAATCACTCAAGACTTGTCTTTATTATTACTGTAAAGTCTTAATTTAGCTGTAGCTGCTTTCCCCACTGTTTAGTTTGAGTAACGATATTTTAGGCTGAATCAAGTGAAACGGATCGTGCAGTGCCGTAAATCCCTGGTAAATCATGACTATCATCTGCGCGTGCGCTTACATTTTAAACATGCGCAGAACGGATCGTGCAGGCAGGACGGATCGTGCAGGCAGGACGGATCGTGTACCGACAGGTGTCGCATGAGACGGGACGGATGACATGGGACGCTCCAGGCTGCATCCATACCCGTCTCCACCTGTCCGGACATCTGTGTTCCAACAAGTGACGGTCAGCGCGGACAGCACTGTGTCCGAGCTGCTGAAAAATAGAAACGTGTCGGGAATTAATGTTGAGGCTTGCTACACATAATATCAATGCATGTTATCAGCCGTGGGGAGTAACTCTGCCTGTAGTGGAATGGCTTCGAATGACAACCGTCTTTTACTGGGACCATTTGTTCAATATGTTGCAGTTTTACAAACTAAACTTAACGAACACGTTTTGCGTCTTGCGTCTCACTTTCATCTCGGTAAGCTAGCAAGAGTACACAACATAAAACCTCCCTGTAGGTTGCTTCAAAATAAAAGCACTTCCTGGGACAGTTTGGACTAGGCCTAAAACTAAATTCCTGTTAAACAAATATAGGCCTATCTTTTCACATATCAGCTGTAAATCAAGTAGCCTACTGTAAATAATGTAAATAGTGAGTAGTTTTAAAGTAAACAACATGGATTTCTTATTCAAGTGTTTTACAAACATTTTACAACAATGCTGTGCTTCAATACAATTGTAAGGTAGTTCTAATTGAGTATTTTCATTTTCTCCTACTTGCCTATTGTACGTTTTAATTATCATTTGTATAGCTTTACTTTGCTTATTCATATACATTTTACAAAATATGAATAACCTATGATGTATTAGCCTAAAGTAGATAAAGAGGAGACTTTATTTATTCGGAAATTCCTACGCTAGCTGCCAAGTCAAACTTCTGGTGTTATTTAAGTGAAAGTAACTCAAAAGTAATACAAAAGTGGTGTAACGCATTACAGCTTAGAGAGAATAATATTGTAATATAACTAATTACACAAAAATGACAGTAACTAGTAATCTATAATATATTACATTTTGGAAGTAACTTGCCCAACACTGGTTAAGAGCGCAAAGAACTGAATGTCTGTCCAATGTGCCCGTCACAATAGTACTACTTAGGGACCGTCGTAAAATTGCAATACCAGCAATTTCAAGCTTAAAGAAACACACCGACTTATTGGGACTTTAGCTTATTCACCGTATCCCCCAGAGGTATGTAAGTCCATACATAACCTTCTCATTGTGCATCCTGTAACTCTGTCTGATGCCCCCAGCGTTAGCTTAGCCTAGCACAGATGCTGGAGGTAACCGGCTCCAACTAGCTACTGCTCCCAATAAGTGACAAAATAACGCCAACATGTTCCTATTTACATATTGTGATTTGTATAGTCACAGGGTGTACAAATACCAAGATCACATGAGACACAGCCATCTTCTAACAACATACTAACTGGGAACTATATTCTCAGAAAGGCGAACCACCGGTATTTGGGCGGAGTGATTAAGCAGTTAAAGAAATAGTGATCAACGCAAAACACAAAAAAGCACAGTTACTTCTGTCAACAAAACCAATGTGAATAGCTAGCTAGTAGCAAACAACACTGGTGATCATGGCTGACTTTGAGGAATTGTCAGAGGATTTTTACTTGGTATCAAACCAAGAAATGCGGGACTGTTTTATCAATGTAACGTTAGCAGTAAGCAATTAGCGTTAGAATGCGTTCAATTAAGAACATGGTTGCAAGTATATATGTGCAAGACTGTATAGAGCACAAAACAAGACTGTCGAAATTTTTTAAATCAATTATTTAAGCCGAAAATACTTTCTTTTATAGGTCTCTCTGGTCGATCTGGCAGCCATTGTTGCTTGTTGCGCAATAAACCCTCGGTTTCAAGTAAGCTTGCGTCCTCACTCGGTTCCAAGGGCCATGAACCCCTTCGTCTTACCCATAGCACTACGTCAAAATGAGTATAGGGACAGCACTTACCCTCGAGTCCATCCATCTTCATCCGCTTATCCGGAGTTGGGTCACTTACTCTCGAGTGAACGCGCAAAACCTAAGGTAAGGGGTAAGGGGTAGGGGTAAGATAGAGAAATGAGATTCAGCCTTAATACCTTTTTTGCTGTTCAACATAGGACTCAAACCACTTCCATTATAGAGAGGGAGAGCCATTAAACGTTTCACACTTGCAAATAAGTTAAAATAAATAAACATAATTAAGATAAATAAAGATGTATAGTTACCAAAAAAATGGTAGTTTCAACACGTTTCTCATTTCTGAATATATTGACATCAAACCACCTGTAATATTTCTCAGACAACCTCTTTAAACTTTTGTGAAAAAATACTGATCTGTTGGCTTTTAAATACATACTTAAAGGCTATCATTTTAATAGGTTTCTCCTCTCACTAAATTGACATCAAACCACCTGTAGGGGAGAGCCGGGACGAATGAAACATTCCAGTTTTCTCTGAGTGTAATTATGATTGACACACTTCCTTAGGTGAAAACATAGAGCATGTTAACCTCCTTCGATCAACAAAATATCTCCCTGTTAATTCCTTTTATCACGGCGTTACAGCCGATAAACACATTTTGATGGTCAAAAGTAAACTTCATTACCAGTTACATTTTTTCAATTATTAATGAGTGTTTTACATTTAAAGGTTTAACTGCATGCTTATTCAGTAGACCATTTAGTGTTCTTCACAATCCTGGGCTTTCATATTGCATGCTTGTTTACATAGAAAGCAAAACAGGCTATAATGGCATATGTCTACGTCGGAACGGTTGAAACAGCTGTTTCAACTGTCCTCGACCTGGCTGTAACTACATGGATTTTAAGTAAATGCACAACTATCTGTGTTAACACAATAATTTACGGAGGTGAGACATGGAAAAGCAGTTTTAGAAAGATGAAAATATATTTGGGGGGGGAGGGGGGGTCTAGTTTTCCTATGTTATCCTATAGAGACTGATGGGCTGTGGGGCGTAATTTGGATGTCCAGTGGACATTTGCATGCACTTATTATGAAAGGAGTTGGGTTGGGAACCGGAGGGTCGCCGGTTCAAGTCCCTGTACGGAGAGTGGATTGGTAGCTGGAGAGATGCCACTTCACCTCCTGAGCACTGCCAGGTGCACTTGAGCAAGGCACCGTACCCCCTATCCCCCCCCCCCAAACCGCTCAGGGCGCTGGTCCAGAAGGGAGCACTCACTCTGACATCTCTCCATTTCTGCATGAATAGGTCCTGAACATGTGTGTGTATTCCAGGCCTGTGTGTAGTGATTACTAACAAAACAGAGTGTAAATTGTCATTTCCATACTGGGGATCAATAAACAGTATAAATTAAATTTTATATTTAAGACAATTGTGGGAGAGAAACCAACATTTTTATTTTATATTGTGACATTCTGTTTTTTTGTTATGTAATTTCCAGTTTTTACTTATTAGAAAGAAAACAAATCAATGAGGAGAACACTTTCCAAATTCCATTCCACAGGACATTAGGTCTGTTAAGTATTATCTTAACATACTGCAAAAGGTTAGCCACAAGGTGGCGGTAGAGACTCAATCTTTTCCAGTTTTACTGTAGGGGATCCAGTGTGTCCAGACCTGTTATGGGTCCACTGGGACAGACCTGTTACTAATGTAATATCTACTGGCCTTTACATTTACTTGCTGAACCCTGGGGAGACTCTTGTAAATGTTTTATTTACTATCCAAGTATAGACTGAGGAGATAAACCTGCACTGCTGACTAAAAGGTGATGCTTTGAGAAGTTTTCTTTGGATTACATTCTCTTTGTAACAGGAGACAACAAATGTCTTGAGAAATTACATCTTAATTTTTATAAAATACCTGCAGTCATAAGACCATGAAAACAAAGAATTTCACTTGTCTTGGAATTTGTTTACCAATATGTAAAAATCAATTGTCATACTCAACTTCCCCAAGGGCCAAACTAGAAAATGAGAATCACATCAAGGGCCAGGCATAGAGTTTATTGCTTTTATGTCCTCAAAGTCTAATATCTTTGACTGTATTATTGCATGTCTCATTTAGTCTTTTCACTTGCAGTTGGATCGACAAAAATGACGAGGAAAATGACAAAAACATTAGGAAAAAGTGTCAAAAATGTTGAAAAAAAACGTTATGAAAAGTGACAAAAAGTAGGTGGGCCAAAATGTATTGTCAACCTAAATGTAAGTGGCCGGATCAAAATTAGCAAGAGGCCAGATTTGGCCCACGGGCCTTGAGTTTGACAAGTGTGTCCTAAGGCATATCCTTGCATATGTTTTCCAGACTAGAAAGAAAGGAGGGAAAAGAAGCAGTGGGTGGTAAGAATGCCAAATGCTGCCGATAGCATCTCTGCTCATCATTCACTTCTATCTCTTCTCTTTGAGTCTGTTGATCACCTTCTTCTCCCTCTGCTGCTTTCTCACACAGCTAAGAAACAAATGAGACAAAAAACAAGTGAGAGGAACTGGCAGATGCAGCTAAAAGCAGCTGGTGTAGGTAAGTCCATCAAATGATTTTAAAAAGTCTTCAAAGTGTCTGAATCTGTCCTGACCTTTTTGACCCCAGCAGTGCATCACTCCAGCAAAGTAGATCATCTATCTCCTCCTTTTACTCTGTTTGCTTTCTTCTGTCGGAGCACTTAACTAAAATAAAATTAGGTCACAAATGCCGTTTGAATACAGGTATACCACCAGTGTACTATATTTATGGGTTGGATTGGACAGAATATAATCTGTTGTTTTGTCTTAGAGTTATTTGATCTGGTCGGCTTTGACATTACATTGAATTGCACACCCATGGTAAAACCACACATGATCCTTTTCTCGTTGGACTTTTTCTTTAAAAACACATCAGTGAATACCAGAGCATCTATTGACCAAACAACTGTTGAGCTGTTGCACAAACACAGATGAGCAAGTCTGATTTAGTTCTACAAAGATAATATTGCAGATTAAATGACTTTCATTATTTTTATCAGGCAAACAAAGTCTATAAACAACTTTGCTTATTAGGGGTTTGGGGACCTATAAATATAAAACTCTGATATGGTTGTAATTTAACCCTTGTGTTGTGTTCCATTCGACCGTGCCCCATCTTCCCAGAAAATCAACACTTTTTCTGGCATATTTGTCTCTTTTTTTGACATTTTCATATTTTTGGAATTTATGATCAATAAACCTCCTTTTTAGGAAATTGTACCTAATTCTTCACTTTAAAAAAGCAGGTATTGTGAATTATTTAGACTAAAATTAAAGGAAGAATAATCATTTGTTGATAATCAATTGTTGATGTTCAGTTAAGTTCAGTTTTGAAACATTTCTTTTTTTTTAATTGTTAAAAATTTTAACAAAACACCCAAAGAGATCTGATCTTTTGTTGTACTACGCGTTGTATAGAATTGTCCATGTTATTTTTGATAAAAAATAGGTAGTTAAAAAGAAACCCATATTTTTTATATAGAAATTTAGAAAACGGGTCAAATTTGACCCAAAGACAACACAAGGGAATACTTGCCTACTACCATGACTTAAAATTGTATATTTTCCTCCATATCTTCCATATGCATCAACATTTCTGTTTTATTAATCTACAGATACTCAGATGCAAATTATATATCAATTAAAATGAATGAATGAACTTGTTTTACAGTAATTATAACAAGTTCATAATGGACCAACATAGAAGAAATATAGTTTGGCAAATCTTGATAATAGTGAATCCATAGCCAAACATTTTTCAAAACCTTGATCACATTCAATAATAATAATAAATGCCCATCTCACATACACTCCATGAGTTTTCTTGTTGTTCTCTTGGCTGGACTGAAGAGGATAACCATGTTGGAAGTGATTCAGCCTTTCATTCTTTTCATCTACCACTGCCAGGAACTGTCAAAGTTTTTGCTCAGCCTGGGCTGGAGGAACATCGTCTTCTTCCTGTTTTGTGCCATCAAGCAATAAAACAGATTTCCCTCCAAATCTAACCCAGAGACACAAGATAAACAACACAGAATAGCTGTGCTAGAGGCTGCCAATCACCTTTCAATAATGTAATTAGTAAGTTATTGATGTTCAAATAAGGTTGTTAGAATTAAGTCCCAACAAAATTGTACATCAGGGCATTTTCTTGCTATATTTTCAGTTTACTCAGTTATTATTCAGGCTTTTTTTTTTTTTTTAAATATCAATCTCTCCTGCTGTGGCTTTGCTGTACTCATGTCAACGGTTTTATCCTCTTGAAGCAACTTGAGTCTTTAAGTGAAGGAATGCAGCCTCTTGAAAAACAAACTGCACTGAGCACTTTGAACATTGTGAGTGTGTGTGTGTGTTTGTGTACACTCAGCTTCAGGGGAATGAGTTGTACTGAGCTGTACCAGGATTTAAACATCCACAGTATCATCTCCCCTTCTCCACTTCTACAGTTTACAGAACAACATGACGGCAGAGGATGCCTCTTTTTTCTCTGTTTTTCTCTTTCCCCCAGTTTATTTTCTCTCTCTCTCTTCTAGTTTGATGCTTTTTTCTTTTGAAATGTTGCTGTTTAACTGTGTTTTGGTTGTTGTTTTTTCTTTCTACTTAAGTTACATTTTGCCAATGCTTTGTGTAATGGTAAATTATTTTCTTTTTTATTTACTTTTTGTAATATTGTTTGAAAATGTATATGCCGTATTCTAGATGTGGCTAAAGTTTTTTAAGTGCAATGTGGTCAGGACATTTATTCATGTTTCATTCATATTGTACATTATTGAAAATGTAAATAATAAGACCAATAGGCCTTTTCCACAGAAAACATTTTGACATGTTACAATAGAAAAAAAAACACAGGTGTGATTAATGACATTAACAATGTGCATGAGGTTTTCACTGGAAATATTAAGACATGTCATAGCAGGTAAAGCACAGATGTATTTAATAACATTAATGATGGCTGCATTCCACTTAGGGGAGGTCCTGGTATTGTGCGCTGGCTCATTGGAATGGCTTATTGGGACACAAAAACTGAGCCATCATTAATGTTATTATCTCCACTTTTGCTTATGTAAAGTAAAATATCTGGTGTGGAAAAAGTATATTTCTTACAACCATGAGCTCAGTGAGACAGACTAACAAAATTTATCATTGTTTCTCTGAGTTTTTAAAACTAGAAGATGGTTACAGTTATTCTGGCTGATTAGACTTTTGTGAAGGTAGAAGATTATGGCGCAGTGAATATGACACATACCTTTGGTGCATGTGGGTTTGATTCCTACTGCCATATATCCACCAATGTGACCCTGAGCAAGACACTTAACCCCTAGTTACCCTAGAGGTGTGCAACCTCTGATATATAGCAATTGTAAGTCACTTTGGATAAAAGTGTCAGTTGCATGACATGAAATCTAATTCATTTTAAAAGGTAAAGGAATAACATGAGGTCATTAAACTCAACGTACCAATTAAAATGATTAAGGTGTTAGTTGTCCCACTTCATGTGCAACAGAAGAGTGGAGAAGATGTCAACCAGGGACAGTCCTCAAGTCGAATCAGGCAGAGTGAAAACACCTGTGTAGGTTCACCATGGTTGTGTACTGCCTTTAAATCATGTTGTCTTTGATATAAATAATTGTCTTCCACAAGAACAACAAATTTAAAATACTTATTTTATAAAATGTTAACGTGAAGCCACATAGAATTGTATCCATAAAGCAATAATTAAACCAGAAGTCATACCAGAAATGATTAAAAGCTGCGCAAACCAATTTGTAGCCACCATAAGTCGGGAGAGTGAACCAAAACAATTAAGTTGCTAAGCTGTGAGCTGAATCTCGCTGAAAAGCTCTGTTAACCCAAGGTGAGCTGCAGATTTGGATAGGTTCTTCACTGAATGTAGGTTCACATAGCAACTCCTTTTACACCAATATTTCTTAAAGCTGCTTTTTTTTTTTTAATTTTTGGGGTGTTCACTACATACAACAGGCTACATAGTTAGCACGCTAGCAGCTACTCAGCTTTGTGCAAATTGCGACGGCTAAGATCAGCTAGTTGCTTCTAGGTTAAAATATTTACAGAAAAGTTGTGATTGGCTAAACTCCAAAAATGGCTGAGGAACTGTACTTATATCTGCACTAAGTAGAACATTTAGAAACAGCGTCTAATGTGACTACTGAAAGTGGACAAAACTACAGTTACACTGACCAGCTCTCTCGCTTCAAAGGCCTTTTAGCGGCATGAGGCTAGGACAGAGATGAAACACCAAACAACACACACACGTGCATGCACACACACACACATATACACACACAGCAGAGAGAGTTGAGAGATATAGGCCTTGTCAGACAGCTGAGATATAGCACAAGAGCCCTGGGGAGTTTCAGGGGATTTCCACCGAGGGAATCGGACACATTGTCTGATTTACACTAACACTTTGGCTAAACTTATGATAAAAGTTCACAAAAGAAACATTGCTGTATCTGTCTTTATCCATCTCTGCCTCCATCTGTCTCTGTCTGTTTTCTGCTCTGCTGCTTTCTCTCTCTCTCTCTCCATAAATACTGCGATGGCTGTTGCGCAAGAACAATTTAAAGTTGTGAGTTATTGTTTCCATATATGTGAGAGTAGTTGACAATCATCTTACTGACGAAATTTTCTCCCTAAAAGTGTTGTCATAGGTAATTGCGAAGCTAATGGTCGTGAAGGTGAAAGAAAGAACAAAACATAGTTTTTAGCTAAAAAAGAAGCTAATAATGGACACAGAAGGGTGAGGAGAAAAAGTAGCATGACAGAGTAAAAGAGAGTGAAAAGAGTAAGTAGAGAAGTTGAAAGAAAACACATTTTTATCTGCTCCTTTTTCACTGAGTAGAGAGCCAAGGAATGTGATGAGGAATCTGGCGAGAGATAAAGAGAGGAAAGTGGATGGTACTGTACTATATGTGTGTCAGTGTGTGTGTGTGAGTGTGTGTATGTGTCTGTGGTGTTGTTTAACTATATTCGTGAGATCCAAAAACCGTGAGTTCAGTATACTTGTGGGGTCCCGACAGCTTTGTGGGGCCAAAATGGGACCCCACAACTTGAAAGGGCTGTTTGAGGGTTAAGACTTGGTTTTAGGATTATAGTTAGAATTGATGTGAGGGTAAGGGTTAAGGTTAGGCATTTAGTTGTGATGGTTAAGGTTAGGGTACGGGGCTAGAGATTACATTATGTCAATGATGGGTCCCCACAAAGATAGTGCCACAAAGTGTGTGTGTGTGTGTGTGTGTGTGTGTGTGTGTGTGTGTGTGTGTGTGTGTGTGTGTGTGTGTGTGTGTGAGTTTTACAAAAACTTTGCCCCTTTGTCTCGTCACTCATAAATCTTATAATGTTTGAGTTTAGTTTTTAAAATGAAAAAAGTGTAATTTTAGACACAAACAGAGCAGGATAGTGAAGCACAAAACCTTTTCTTGTGTGTTGTGGAGGGAACCTTGGTCAAGGCCATCTCAGCTGATGTATAGACTCAGTATTTGCAAATATTTTTGTTTTTGTTTTTACAAGATATTGTATCTTCAGGACGTGGCATATTTCAATAATAATAATAAGATCCCCATAACGATGGAATTATACTGTACATAATAAAGCCAACAGTATTTCATGGATATTACATTCTGTGTTAGGAGCTTTATGACAATAATACTATATTATAATATTAAAAAAGAAACATTCAAATAAATAAAGACCACAGAGGCACGATACATTTTAACAGAGAGAAACCATAATTTTCAATTATCTCACACAAAATGTTTCACTGACATTTGCTGTTTAATGACTTACATATCAATACACATAAAAGAAAGAAAAATGAAAGTCTAAATTATATCAGTTAAGTTACATATTTTTCCCCATGGAAAGAGTTCAGTTTCCATGCTGCAGAAGTATTATTTACATCTTGACCATAATGTCCTGGCCACAGAGCCATTGTGACCAAACAGACATATTTTAGAGCTTGCAGTGTTACACTGCCAAAGTCCAGCAATATTTACACACCACACACACAAGAGAAATAGACAATCCAACAGTGCTGAGGCATTAATCAAAAATAAAAATAAAAAGTTGCTTTTTAAATTCAACCATAGAAGCATGTTTGTGTTTGCAAAGTATATTTTATACTGACCAGACAAACACAAAAAGCTTACATTACAAATGAATCACTTAATTTGATGTATTTTAATCAAACCCAGTATTATCTTGATGTTATGAACTGTGAAAACTATAAGAAAATGCAGAGAGGGCTATCATGTGCATGAGCACAGCAAAGAGTCTGAATTACACCTCACTCCCTTTAAATCATTCCAGTGAAAGCCATTTTTGTCCACAAACAGATAATAAATAAGCCTTCCCAAAGTAGTTCAACATAAGGGATATTTACAGCTGAAAAGGCGCTTAGCTGTAGGAGCATATATAGAGCTGACCTTTGACCTCACTGTACACATGGTAACGGATGGTGGCAAGAAAAACAGTCAGTAACTGCTGATGAATGACACATTACTGTTAAAATAGAAACATTTTTGTTTGAGATTTGACTGGAGTGTCTTGATGTGCAATGATACTAGATAACAGTCAGTCTGGGTAAAGGGAACCTTCTGTATCATAAATGTACTGTAGTGGGAACATTTTCATATTTACATCTCCCTTACCTAGTTTTTTTTGTCTGTGGAAAAAAACATACTGGTAAACAGACACTCAAATTAAATGAGTTTTGCAGTCGTACTAACTCTATGAAATGATAATTCAAAACAAAGAAATATTTCTTTAAGGGATAAGTCTGGTGATATTCTGTATTTTATTTATTCCCATGAAAAGACCAAAACCAACAATGAATTGATCCTACTAACAAGTATTCTAACAGACCTCAATGCCTTTGAACTGTTGTCCAAAGTAAAATGAGCCACACAGTTGCTGACATCACATGACACTTGATGACATGTTCCTTCCTTACAATGAACATGGGCACTTT
This sequence comes from Etheostoma perlongum, assembly GCA_026937815.1. Taxonomy (NCBI): domain Eukaryota; kingdom Metazoa; phylum Chordata; class Actinopteri; order Perciformes; family Percidae; genus Etheostoma; species Etheostoma perlongum. Next base: position 7,993,948 of record CM049378.1, on the reverse strand, counting down.
ACAGAAAATAGTACTCACAGGAGTGTTTTTTCTCCTCATACCTAAACGTAATGGTAGCAGTTTTAAAAATGTTGTCAAAGTTGTGAAACGGTGGCATTTTGGTTACAATTAGGTAGAAAAACTACTTGGTTAGGTTTAGGCAACAAAACTACTTAGTTAAGTTTAGAAAAAAATTAGGTTTAAATTCGTACTTGTTATATGTATTTGTTATATTACTCCATGTCATGTGTAAGAACATACCATAATTACACATGTGACGCAGTTCCGTTTGATAAGTAAGTTAAAATTAAAGCTGCAAGCAGCAATAAACATAAAACATGGGGTTGTGTTAGTGAGGACTTGTTTCAGTTACTGGTGAGACTTGAGTTTGAAGGTTTATCAGACACCAAAACATTGTACAGTAGCTCACAATACTACGAGAAAGAATTTTACTACTTATTTTACCACAACTGCTTAAAGGAGAATTCCCGTTGATTTACACATGTAGCTCTGTTTTAAAAGACAAATGAAAACATTTGGTGCTGTCTACACTGAGTTATCCTGTTAGATTTTGCACCCAACGGGCTTAAACAGGGCACGTTTTAAACTTGTTTTAAGCCTCTAAAAATGTTCAAAATGTCATTACCAGTGCCTAGCCATGTGCACTGATTCCTTCCAAGTGAAAAGAGTGAATCTGACTGCAGGAGATGTGACAGAAAGGAATACAAGTTGTGTTAATTCAGCCAGTGCACATATCTCTGTTTATTTCCTTTGTTTTCTGGTAAAGCCTTATCACAACTTGTATTCCTTTCTGTCACATCTACTGCAGTCAAATTCACTGTGTTCACTTGGAAGGAATCAATGCACATGGCTAGGCACTGGTAATGACATTTTGAGCATGTTTTGAGGCTAAAAACACGTTTAAAACTTGCCCTGTTATGCCTGTTGGGTGCTAACTTTAGCAGGAGGATAACTTAGTGTAGACTGGACAATCAAGAGATTGGTCCCATTGAATTGATAGAGGGGACTGCAGGTTTTAGAATGTGCTAGTGTCTGTCTGAACCCGACCTAACATTCTTGATTTTGGTCTTTTAATGGGATTTGTTGGTAATAACACACATATAGAATATTGACAGTGTTATCCTGTAAATTCCACACCCTGGACGAAGAGAGACTGTTTCCAAAATGTGTGGATTGGAAACAAAGACAGTGGATCTGAGACTTGTTTGGCTCAGAGCATAGACTGTAGGCACGGGCCGGTTACCGTTCAAGGTATACCGCAGTTTGAAAAAATTAAGGTTTCAAAACCACTTTCATTTCATGTCATACCGTTCCTAAGGTATGAGCTGTTTTTCATGAGTGGAAATAAGGACAGGAAGTGCAGTTTAGAAATCTCTCTCCATGCCAGTGTGCAGTGTGTTTAAAAAAAATACACTGTGTTCAAAGGAGAAAAAAATTAGTTTTTTACCCAGACATTAAAAAAAAACATTTAAATCTGTAATTGCAATACCGCAATACCGTGAAACCGTGATATTTTTGCTGAAGGTTATCATACCGTCAGAATCGCATACTGGCCCATGCCTAATTGACTGTAATGTCTAGTTCATAAAATCTAAATTATATACAACTACTATTACGTTTTTTTACGGAACTCATTAGGATTCGCTGGTTCCCACACAGGCTTGGGGTGCAAATCGGGTGACCAGGTTTGGATTAACTGGAGACAGAATATAAGCAGATGTAACCCAGTTGTTGACATTGAGATTTTTGATATAGGCTAAGAAAAGACTTAGATGGCCAGCTGTAGCTTGGTGAGGTTCCTCTGGTGCATGTTGTGGTGTCGCACCAATTCATCGCTTCGGGCAAACTTCTTCTGACAGTTCGGCCACCTGCAGTTAAACGGCTTCTCACCTGTGAAAGAGGTGGGATGAATGGACAGGTTGGAGGAGACAGAAGATGGATTGAAGAAGAAGTGGAGAGGATGGTAATGACGAGAGATGGAAAAAGTATGAGAGGAAAGAATTAGAAAGTAAGCATGCCAGATGGAATAACAAATGAAAAGAAAGGGGAAAATGAGAGCAATATTAGGATATTATTTTATTCTGATCATAGCCTGAATGGGAAGATTAAATATACTTTATATAGAACTGAATCTAGTACATAATTGCACAAGTCAAGAGTATGTTGTCAATTACATTACTTTGCGTTATGTACTGTATGTAAACGTCAAATGAATGAAGAAGAAATGGAAAAATAAAAGTTTACGCACTTGTTTTACCTGTATGAGTCCGGGTGTGTGTCTTAAGGTGGTCAGACCGAGAGAACTTTCTCTGACACGTCTCGCATTGGAATGGTTTAACTCCTAAACACATGTACATTATGCATGCACACACGCAAAACACACACACACACACAGACACACACACACAAAACACAAACACACACACACACATACATACAGAGGGAGATAGAAAAATAAAGTAGAGCAGAGGTTTGCAGGGAAGCCATTCAAAAGTTTGATCAGCCTTTATCTGAGGGGAGCTCAGTGTAGCCACCACTGCACACAAAACGCAGTTGTGCATTTCTCAAGACTGCAGTGTCCGCAAAATGGCTGTCATGCAAACAGCAGAGATGAGCAACTGGAGAGATAAATACAAAGAACCGAAAGGAAACATTTGAAAAAAAAAAGACAGAGAGACAGTTTGAGTAAAATGGATCAAACCTGTGTGTCTCCTCTGGTGTCTTTTAGCTGGTCAGAGCGAGAAAACCTCCGGCCACAGTCTGGGAACTCGCACTGGTAAGGTTTCTCCCCTGGACAAAGGCAACAATGAAAGACAAATGAAAACCTAAAGACATCACAGATAGCACACAAACTCATAGGAAAATTAGGGTTAAATGTGTACTAGTTTAGTTTTGTCGACAATAACACTGCTGTTGTCTTTCTGGCTGTTAATGGAAAATGGCTATATGTAGAGCTGAAACAATTAGGTGATTTATTGATAAGCCAATTGACAAAAAAATTAACTGCCAACAATTTTGAACTAGTTATTAGTAATTGTGGCTTCTCAAATGTGCCTGTTTACTGGTTTTTCTTAGTATTTAATGTAACCTGGATATCTTTGAGTTATTTACTCTTGGACCAAGTGATCTCCTGACCAAGTGTTAGCTATCTCCTGTTAGCTAGAGAGAGGGGAAGACATACTCTACCCTTCACTTGGGTCTCTCACTGAGGACCAACTATAGAATTACAACACTGCTGAGGTCTGTCTAAAGCTGCTAGCTGCTGCTAACACTGGCTCTTAAATTTGACAGTTGACTAAAAAACCAAGCTCACAGGAAGGGTTTTCTGGCAATACTAGACAAGGAAATTGGGGCCAGTGGAAACATCACTTACTGTTAAAACATTTTTAAGAAGTCAAACAAATATACCTGTGAGTGAAGTAAGAACACGTCTGTGTGAGCAACTGTGACTGAGATGTGTCTGGCAATACTGGCAGAGCTATATAATAAGTGTAATATTATTGCATATTTCCCTGCTTCTGTTGGTTTCACCTGTGTGTTTGCGACTGTGCATCTGCAGATGAGAAAGCTTGAAGTAACGTTTGTTGCATCCTGGGTAGGCACACATGAACGGACGCTTCTCGCTGCTCTCTGACCGTACTATGGCTGGAGTGATGCTGGGCACCCGCCGCACATCCTATACACACACACACGCACACACACACACACACACACACACACACACATTTATAATTTAAAGCCAATCCACTTCAGGCAAAATTAACAAAAAATATCCCTGGACATCAATATTAAAACCAGTAAACTGTAATTTAGAAAACAGGCAATTCAATCTGTCCTGAGCGTAAATAATTGCATGTGATGTGTCTAGCTCATGGGGATCATTATAATAAAATGCTCATATATTCATTAGTTGGGAATTAGCAGTAAAATGACCCCAGACTGACTGCAGCCCAAAGGGAGCTGTTAGTCACGCCTTTTTAACAGAGGGGGCCCCATTACAGCCCTGCTGCTCACTGCTGACACTGCTGAAGAAGTATAAATGGAATAACACATGGTTGTAGAAAAGAAAATCAATATTTTCTGCATTAGTGTATATGCATAGTGAATCTAAGTATAATTTTTCTGTCGGAGGTGGTGATATCCCCTGTCATGAAAAGAGACACTGAAATAAAAGTATGATTGGGAAAATTGCAATTAGAATGCAATGAGAATTTCTGAAATGAACTAAAACTCCCATTATTATGAAAATAACCCTGATGGAGAAACATGTCATAATAATGTATAGAGTTTTAATATTATTTTGAGTTATTTTACATATTGTTGGTTCATTTATCACATATACTGTATATTGTGCAATTTATTCATGATATTATCTATTTCATAATTGTTTATTATTGCACAAATTGGGGGATAATCAAGAGTAATGTCAAGCTGACTGACTGAGCTACAATTACCTGTGATTCGGTCATTTGTTACGTGATTCTTGATCATAGGATTCAGTTTTCAACAAGCTAGCTGTCTAATAGTTTTCACTGGTCATATACCAATATTGCAGTAATGGAGAATGAAATTCCATGGCTGACATCTGTATTTCCTTTGGCAGTGACTTTAGAGAATTAGAGTAAGCCGTATAATAAAAGTTATGGAGCAAAGCATAATTTACTCTATCTGTTATCTCACGTTTTAGCAGCTCTTAAATTATACTTTAAAAGGTATAAGAGTGAGAGGTTGTTTATTCTTTGCACTGAGCCACATTTCCTATGTGTGTTTTGTTCAATCCATTTCTATGCAAAGAAGAAAAAAAGGAGCAAAGGAAGAAAAGGAGCATGGTGAATGATGAAACAGGCCCCAAAATGAAAGAAAGACCTCAAAAAGTCCTGCTGGGGACTAAGAGCAGGTCTGGAGAATCTCTGCACTTTGTGCTTTGGAGCTGCTGACAGACAATAATTAAAATCTAATGATTTATTAACATGCTGATCCTCGTTTGGAAACTGTATCTCTACCTGTGTGTGTGTGTGTGTGTGGGTCGGTGTGTGTGTTTGTTTGTGTCTGTTTCTTCACTGCTAATGGATTTGTGGAAAAAGATTCCTCTTGGCCTTTAGAGTTGTTTTTTAAAAATGAGTATGTGTGTGTGCGTGTGTGCGTGTGTGCGTGCGTGCGTGCGTGCATGTGGGCATAGGTGTGTGTGTGTGCTGTGTCTGGTCATTGCATCAGGCTTTCCACCACTCATCTCCGTCAGTCCACTCAAAAATACATTCTTTTTCCTGTGTCAGTGACACGTTTTTTCCTACAAAAGTGTAGGTTTTCTTTTTTATGCATTTTACAGAGTGTGTAAAAGTACAAGAACTAAACATGTAAGTGAAGAAGGTCACTGTGACCTCATGATTGTCTCTTGACAATAAAAAAAGAAGTTACATGTAGAGACGATGTAGTAGCAGTAGTATGAGACCTACCTGTATTCCCTAAAGACTCCGTGTGTGTGTATGCGGTACTGTGTGCTGCAGCTGTACAACATGGGGGTGCTGGGGTCACTGTCGTAGCCTGCTGCATGGCTGTCAACACAGAAAGTGAGAGGAGTGATGAAAAACACAAAATAAACACTTAATTTACCTAAAGGTGAGAAAATCAACACCAGATGAGCACCAAGTCCAGCTACCCAAGGGTAGACAACTATTCAATCAAAAAGGTTCTGCTTCAAAATATCAAAATCGAATATTCTGTGTCACTAAATCATTGCATGATTCCAAAAACTCACAGGTAAAAAGGTTTCCACGTAGACGGCTGCCACATGCAGTAGGATGAATGTAAAGCAGAGAGACATATATACAGTATAACAAGATGCAAGAACATGATTTAATATCATAATTCCAAACATTTGGCAATCAATATCATTATTCAAACCTGTTGACATTGTCACATAAAATATGTCTTACACTGTATAGTATTATAGTATTAGTCTGGATTGAAGACAGTTAATTTACTGGATAATTGCCAGTAATTTTGGGAAAGATCAACAAACTTTTAGCAAGCAAGCTTCACGTTGAAAATGGCACGTTTTGAAGACAATTTGGATTTAGCCACAAGGCAGGCATGCTTGGTTATATGTTGTATGTGTGTGTTATATGTAACACAATATGTTAAGGCATTTACTCCCTAACTGGTAAGTTTTGGGACCGATTGTGGCAGGATTGCTGTTGACAAAGTAACGCTACATTACACCAAAACAAGCTCCTTCCAAAGACCATTTTAAAGATGGTATGGAGGCTGGAACATGACTTAAGTCTCATTAAATATATACATAAATAAATATATAAATAAACACAGGAATAAATACAGATATAAATAAATAAATGAATAGATAGGAGGAGCCAGACCTTACTCCACAGCACTGTGGAGATAGGTCTGGCAATGTGAGACTATTAAAGTATTAATCTAAACTAAAAAATGTTTATATTTAATAATTATCAAAAATAGTTTTTACATAAACTGTTGATCAGATAATTAATCGATTAGAGACTTATTTTATCATTAGCTAGTACAGAATACAGTAATGTACAGTAATGTATGACTCGAACAACTTTTAGTATTTCACTCTGACAGCAGAACAAAACCTGCCCTGTGTGACACAGCTGCCAATGTTGCCTCTCATATCTTCTTATGATAACACACAGAGAAACAGAAAGCGCTTGTGTATGAAATGTGTTATATTTCAGTCTGTCTAACCGAACGAGGAGGATGGGAGTTTGCATCCTGTGCGGCTGCAGTGGGAATGTATAGTATATGGCCGAGCGGTCATAAGGTGCTCTTTGTCTGCTTATTTCCAAGGACAGGAGGAGACTATGTCAGCGGTAGACATGGTGTTTATCTTACTGAATGCTCCTTTTCTTATGTTCATTAAGTCATAAGTGTTGGCAATTTAATTATAAGTAGGTTGGGACAAATGGACCTTCCACTGAAACAGCAACTGATGGTGGATCTGAAGAGTCAATCCTCATCTCATTAAAGGTCCCATATAATGCTCATTTTCAAGTTCATACTTGTATTTTGGGATTCACCTAAAACACGTTCACATGCTTTAATGTTCAAAAAACACTCAAGCAAATGTCATGATGACCTCATACTGTCTGTCTGAATATACAGTACCTGTATATAGTACTGTAGCGGCGCTACCTATGTTAAGCATAGTTGTGACATCACAAACATGCAAAAGTCCTGATGGCTCGTTTAAAGGCACAGTTTTAGAATACGGGCTGTGTGCATTCTCTGTAGATTGAACATTTTGATACTGTCACAGTATTTATAAAGCACCTCAACCTGCTTTATATATAAAAAGTCAGGGATTTTTCACTTGTTACAATATGGTCATGACCGGCTGTGGTTATGTTGTGATTATATCACAGCTATAGGGTGTTGTTCGGCTCAACACTAAGCTTATATCTATAATAGCAGCTAGTATATAGGCTATTATTTTGTTTTAAGGTTTAGTTAATATTCACCAAAATCACACAACACAAACAAAATAACTAAACGAGGCAGTGTTAAATCAACAACTCTTGTGTTCTGCAAGGTAAAATGACCATATCAGAATCATCAGAATTCAGAATCAGAATTCAGAATCAGCTTTATTTGCCAGGTATGAGGACACATACGAGGAATTTTGCTTTGGATCATATTGCTCACAATGCACTTACACAGTATACAGTATGCACACTATTAACAGAAACAATATAGATAAAGTGAGGCAATAGTGCAATGAAGAGTGCAAAGGATGCAGGAGTAAATTATAATTATGATAGTTATAATTATTTTAATTATGGAGCATAGTGCAAAGGGTGCTGGAATAAATAGTATTATGTTATTATGTAAGTATTATATTACAATATGACCAGTATGAACAGCTCTGAAATAGAGAATGAGAATGATGAATAAATAAGTGGAACCAGTAAACAGAGTGATGAGAGACAGTGTTGTTGGGTTATTGCACAGGAATTGAACCTGGCACTGTGAGTCAGAAGTCAGCTGTTCATCAGAGTGATGGTGGAGATATGGACAACAGAGTGTGGTGGCTTTGGAGAGAGCATGGTAAAGCAATAAACATATTCTAAATGTAGCGTACACTTAAAGGTATTTGTCGGATTTTAAACCAGTTCTGCGTCATGGCAGTGTGTGTGTGTGTGTGTGTGTGTGTGTGTGTGTGTGTGTGTGTGTGTGTGTGTGTGTGTGTGTGTGAATGAATGGCTTCCCTTCTTGGCACATAAGTTCGTTTTTTTTCTCAGACGCGAAGTTAAACGTATTGTGCAAAAGGAATAAGACGTCATAGCCATTGTATATTATTATTTTATCACGGCTATGAACCAATCAGATTATTCATAACCTGCCATATTGACTAAGGACAAGTTTTATAAATGAAAGTGAATGCCCAATGTCCACATCAATACAACAAGAAAGTTCAGGAAGGACAACACAACTAACACAGTAAATACAAATAATACCAGGGAATCTAATCTAATAAATCTAATACATAAGAATAAAATATAAAACATAGGTATCTTACCCACAATTAATAGCAGTGTAACTTCACAAATTGGTATGACAAAAATAACATTGACAAAGTCAGCAAGAACAAAAGTACTTGTTGAAAACAAACAATGTTAGAACACCTTTTGGCAGGTGATGTGTGGTTCAGTGTTTCAGTTTTGATGCATGAACGTTGGGAACGGGCCTATCTACTCTTCCTCTCTAAGCTGAACTCCCCTACACTTCCTCTTCCTCATCTCCTGCTCCTCGCCCCGTTGCTCTTTATATCCCGGTGTTCTACTAACTCCCTCCCCTTTCTGTTCCCCCTCATCTGATTACTCCCTCACACATCCCCTCCCTTCTCCTGCTCCCCCTCATTGACGGAATGGGTACAAATAACGACACAGAGACAGAAACACCAATATAGTCAGAGCTGACCAAGGCCAATGAAACACCATGGTATCAACTTTGTCTTTGAAAAAAGAAACAAAACGGTCTGTGGGCCAGAAGACATTTGTCTCTCCTGTCACACATTTAAATATAATCAGCAGCCCTCTATTTGATAATGAGCCCCACCTCAGATGCTTGTACACAAGCACACACATATACACACACTTACACTACTTCTTCACAATGCAGCAACACCCCCCAAATACGCAAAGACATTCCCTACACTACTATCCCTTTGTGGATGTCTCTATAAGGCACGCACACACGCGCACATGCACGCACACGCACACGCTTGCACACACACACACACACACACACACACACACACACACACATTCTTCTGTTAACTTTGATGAATGCCTGTTGGCTCAGGGTAGAACGTTTTTTGTGAGCCGACACAGCTATTCAGGTCATAATGACATAAAGTACAGTGCATACTACTGAATGCTCTTAACTCTGTGTGAACAGGGGAAGCTGATACCACAGGGATAATTTTTGTTTTCTAATGTCTGCTTTACAGTTTTTTACAATCACTGTGGCACTAATTTCAGAACCTTGACATCATTTTTCAAAACTCGACACAAAACTCACAACCAATGATCAAAATGCACATTTTTTTCAAAACTCTAACACTTGTTTCAATTACTTGGATACAATACACATAAACCTAAGATCATTTGTTCATTTAACAAAGATCACCTGTTCAATATGACAACTTAACATCAAAGTACTACTACTTCAAAAAGCAATTCACACATTACATTTCAAATGATTGTCTATTCATTTAATTACAGTGATCTAACCTTCAATTGATACAACTGCTCAAATTAGTTACTGTTGCATTACTCTTAATGCATAGTTGTATGGAGACAACAACAATAGTCCATGTTTAGATCATGAAAGTTTCAAGATACCGAGATGTATTGTCACCAATTAGTGTGGAGCATGAACCAATTAGACTACATTATCTATGGATGTAATATTTCATCATCAATCTTTACTGTAATGTACTACTGTTTATCAGACACTGTTTCTATGGCCCAGTGTACCACCTTCACAGCAAGACTATTTACAGTATTGACTTTTGCTCTCTGGCGTCGCACTAACTGCCTACAGCTCAACACCTCTAAGACGAAGGAGCTGGTCGTTGACTTTGGGAGGTCCAGACCAAGACCACGACCGGTCCTGCTAGAGGGAGTTGAGGTGGAGGCAGTTAAATCATACAAATACCTCGGGCTGTGGCTGGACAACAAACTGGACTGGACAACACACAGCAGCCACCTGTACAGGAAGACACAGAGCAGGCTGTACTTCCTGAGGAGGCTGCGCTCCTTTAACATCTACAGCAAACTGCTGTGGATGTTTTACCAGTCTGTGGTCACCAGTGTCCTCTTCTACACTGTGGTGTGCTTGGGGGGGCAGCATATCAAAGAAGGACACCCACAGGCAGGATAAACTGATCAGGCGGGCCGGCTCTGTGGTCGGCATGAAGCTGGACTCACTGGTGACGGTGGCAGAGAGGAGGACATTGGACAAACTGCTGGACGTCACTGACAATACCAGCCACCCCCTGCACACCGTCATCAGCACCCAGAGGAGCCTGTTCAGTGGAAGGCTGCTCCTTCCCAAGTGTCGGACCAACAGACTCAAGGACTCCTTTGTCCCTCATGCCATCAGACTCTACAACTCCTCACTTGGGTGGAGGAGGAAATAGGGCAGAGAGGACCATACATACATATACACACACACACACACACACACACACACACACACCTGGACTTACATCAATAACTGGTCACTTTATCACTTTAACAATGGACTTAACACTGAAACTTCTGATAATAATTTATGGTCTTTTTTTGTCTTTATTTGACGAATATTCTTATTGTTATTATTATTATTATTATTATTATTACTGTTATTTTGTTGTCTTTATACTGTCTTTTTTATCTATTTTGTTTTTCTTGCTAAAACTGCTGCTGTAATTTTCAATTTCCTTGCAGGAGTCATCCCAAAGGATCAATAAAGAGAAGTCTAAGTCTAAGTCTAAGTCTAAGTCTAAATCTAGTCTAAGTCTAAGTCTAAGTCTGACAGTACTGCCCTGAATGCATGCAGGCCCTTGGAACTGCCCATCCAATTCTGTCAACTCGTTACTGATGATTGAGATATATACTTTATTTATAAAGGAATACATATACGTACCACATTGTTTGCCATGCCCGAAGGTTTTTTCCAAGATGTTTGGCTAATTGCAATGTAAATGAGAACATGTGGCCAAATCAACATGACAGAGATGATGATGTTTTAAAGTACTGTCTTTTTTTCTATTTCCTAGCTAATTATTTAGCTTTGATTAAAATAAACCTATGTTGTGTTTGTCCAGAGTATTGCAAACCACATTAACTAAATTTCCTTTAGAGTTTCATGGCCCCCATCACAGGGGACCACCTGATATTGTGTTAGGCACCACTGTCAGTTCTACTTATGGGAAGCATGCCCCTCCAAATGATGACTAACCCTTAAAACAAATAAGCTGAAGTATCCTATTAACATTACATTACATTTCATTTAGCTGACACTTTTATACAAAGCGACTTCCAATAACTGCATTCAACCATGAAGGGACAAACACAGAACAGCAAGCAAAGCAATCACAAACAAGTGCATTGGCTTCAAAACTACAAAGAGCCACATGTAAGTGAAACATGTAAGTGCAAAAGTTTTTTTGACCATAAATCTATATAAATCTAGGGGCAATTGAAAGAGATCTGTTTAGCCTAGTGGTTAACATGAATACAAAACAATATAATCACAATTTATTGTTGACATATTGAAATAACTTTTTAGAAAAGTTGAAATAGTCATAACTAACTCACTTCACCGTGCCCAGCACATTTGTGTCAATTTAACTTACTTGCATTCACTGTATATGCAGTTGCTTTTGCTCAAGAATTGCCTTTGTCTTTTAATTTGTATTGTGAGATATAGTGAACATTGAAGCCTCTAGAGATTGCAAGAAGGGATTTGGTCTTTTAGACTTGTTTTTCATGTTGGTTCATAAATAATAAAACACATTCTCATTTTTATCTTTACTGTCGACTATGCACTTTGCTCAGTTTTTCAAAAAGACAACTTAGGCTTTAAAGTTATAATATGTAGTAAGTCTCACTTACTGTTTATTATACAAAGTTGGCCCCTCCTCCCCAGCTCAATGAGCGAGAGAGAACACAGCAGTGGTTGAGCAAGCTAGAGAGTAAATAAAGAGAGGGAGCACCAAACAAAGCAGTGAATCAGATAAATAAAACGTTATTTTCTGATGGTCTCACAGCGATGTTGTTCTAAAACAGAAATTAACACAACCACACCTCTGTGGAAAGGTGCAACATTTTTGGATTTTGTGCAAATGCAGAGCGTCATCCTGTGTGTGTGTGTGTGTGTGTGTGTGTGTGTGTGTGTGTGTGTGTGTGTAGGTTAAACTTGTGTGTCGGAATGAGGTGCTTCAGGGGCGTGACAAAGCGGCTGTACTTGGAAATTAAAACAGGCTACATAACCTGCGCGCTGGTACTGGCTGGGGGGTTATACATCCTTGTGGGGCTGAAAGGCTCTTTGATGTTGCCCACAAATGCCACTTAGCCTGTTTAGCCTCACTTGTATCTAAACTAGTCTTTGTGTTTCCCACTGTCTTATTTAACATAAAGTTCTCGACTGCTTCTAGTTAAAGAGAGCAATGTTCCTACCTCTTCATGGTGGACGCCAGTGTATTGACAGGGTTCCATGCCACACACTCCAACTGAGAGGTCATTTGATATAAATTTTCTCCGCTGTGGAGGGACAAATGTAGAAGAAAAGCTCATGAGCTGTGCATTGGACAGTCATTTAGCAGGGTTGAGTGTGTGTCCATTTGTGGCTGTGTTGCCTTTTGTTGTCCTCAATAAAAGCCCTCACTAATGAAAAATGCGTGTGTTACACACACACACACACACACACACACAATTTAAAAAATGGGCCTCTGACAGACACTAAGAAAGCTAAATTTTTCCACAATAGCCACTTTTCATTAAATACAGAAGATTCCACAATCATTCAGACCTGCCATGTGCTTAAACACACACACACACACACACACACACACACACACACACACACACACACACACACACACACACACACACACACACACACACACACTGGATTTATAGCTCTCACCCCCTAACACCACAGCCCCTCTATCACACCACCTGCAGACTCACAGCAGTCTGGACGGGGGTAGATGTGGTGCCTGGTACCCTGCTCATTACACAGTTATTATTTAACAGTACAGCAGGGCACGCAGCCAGCAGAGCACACATGGCATTTCTGCTGAAGTATTGTTGGAATGGAGGCTAAGCACAAGATTTTAATGATCCATGATATTTTCAAATACATAAGTGTCTGCTTCTCTTCTCTATCGCTGACTGATGGAGCCAATCACCAGTTCAGCCTACATGCATTCATTGAAAGCTCTCTTTTGGCCAGTGTTACAATAATAATTTGGAGAAGAAGAAAAAGGAAACCACAAGAAGAAACTGGTAATTTACTTTTAGGAATGATAGTGATAATGATAATGATAGATAGATTAACAAAAAGTGCAACCATGGAAACATCAACCGACAATCTAAGGACAAACTGATTTTGCCCCAGGTCTGCAGCAAGTGCAGTGTAGGAACAGCACTTTACAGTAAAAGGTTCATTCACCAAATTACAAAAAATACCTTAACTTTAACTTTTCTGGTATCGCACTTTGAAAAGAATATCAACACCTCCCACTACAACATCACCATGCTAACATGGTCACAATGACAACGCTAGCATGCGGATGTTTAGCAGGTATAATGTTTACCATCTTAGATTAGCATGCTAATATTTGCTAATTTAAAAGAACAAATAAATAAAAAATACAGCTGAGATGATGGAGGAGCCTGGGACTCTCCAAGATTTCTTCCTATAAGGGAGTTTTTCCTCGCCACTGTCGCACTGTTGCTTGCTCTGGAGGGAACTACTAGAACTGTTAGGTCCTTGTAAATTATGTGGTCTAATGTTGTCTAGACCTACTCTATCTGTAAAGTGTCTCAAGATAACTCTTGTTATGAATTGATACTATAAATCAAATTGAATTGAATTGAATTGAATTGGATGTCTTTATTATAGCAGGTAACGCATTGTATTGGACACATACACATTTTGACTTGATAATGGCGCTAGTAGAAATGATAGAGATACCCAAAGGTATTAGGATTTATACTGTGGGCAACATGAATGTCTCAGTGTCATAGTGATTTATCTAGACATTTTACTCAAACCACAAAGGCCAACCTCATGGTGGCACTAAATGACGTAAGAAGTCATCGCCTGGGAACCACGTATATCTGCACAAGGTCTTACGGAAATCAGTCTGAACCAAATGAACTGAAGAGACATTGCCATCCCTACAGCCATGCCGTTTTGTATTTTATGTATTACAAACACCAAAAGCAACATACTGTATGTCTCATATATCAGAAACAATACCCCCCATTACTGTGGATAATACTTTTCATTAGTTTCCATATATAACCTCTCCTATAGAATACACTAGTTCCAATGAAAACAGTTGTAGGACAATGGGGGACAGAGGAAACACAGTATTCAATTTACTTCCATTGTACTGTGTTGTAGGCAGAAATCTCAGAGACAAATTTCTCAAAACCTGTACAAATACAACCAAAACTATTAGCATAGGTACACCTAAGGGTTTGAGTGCTTTGAGTGAATACTAGTGTTGTAGGGTGTTAGCCTCTGTGCATGAGTGTGTGTGTGTGTGTGTGTGTGTGTGTGTGTGTGTGTGTGTGTGTGTGTGTGTGTGTGTGTGTGTGTGGATTAATAAGCCGTCAGCCTGTTTTCATTTCATGTTGTTCCAGTGGGCCAAGCTGACAGCCTGCAGAGAAAATGCATTCCTGTTGGTACCAGTCTGCTAGATTAGAAAACTGACTCAACTCATATGAGTCTTCCCAGTCACGTGTGTGTGTGTGTGTGTGTGTGTGTGTGTGTGTGTGTGTGTGTGTGTGTGTGTGTGTGTGTGTGTGTGTGTGTGTGTGTGTGTGTGTGTGTGAGACAGAGAGAGACACAGACACAGATAGCCAAAAGGACAGGGGTATTCTTTGTCATAAACAGAACTGATATCTGCTTAGCGCGCACACACACACACACACACACACACACACACACACACACACACACACAATACTATACGTTCTGAAAGGCATGTACATGTAGCACTACATTGCATATGTGACACTGGCTATGGAGATATAGAGGTTTAGGGCCCGAGCGGCAAAGGCCCTTTTGAAACTGACCAATGATGCCTTGCACTGAAAGTGCAAAGGGACTTTTTGTTTTTGTAAGGATTATTATTATTCCGCAATAATTTTTGAGGGGCTAAGTATGCTGGACAACTCACACAAAAAAGCCCACATGTCAGACCTGACAAAAACTACAAAGTTCATTGGTCTCAAGGGTTGCCAGGGCACCTTAACAAGCTTCAGAATTCTGAAAAAAATCAATAGTTAATATATCAAATTTTGAGGGATCATAGGTCTCATCTTGAAGTCCATGGAGCATTCTTTTGACATTTTTCCACCTGACAGGAAGTCAGCCATCTTTGTTTTCATGCAAAATTATTAAATTTTACGAATAAGTGTTTTAGGACTTTAGGATGCACGAGCAGCCATGTGCATAATGGGACATTTTTTGATCTGAGTTCACATTTAGGCTTGAGAGTGGTATGGTTGCTGTATTGTGTCCCCTACTTGGTTTTAGCACCTGGGCACATTTTTGACGGCCTCACTATACACAAAAACTCACAAAAATTGGCGCCCACATAAACACCTGGGAGCTGTGCGAGAATGTTCAGTGATTTGGCCTATACCTTTAAGCGGGCTCCATAGCGCCCCCTAATGTGTGGAAAGGCCTTAACTTGGACATAGTTGCTCCAATATTCACCAGATTTACTACACGTATTGCTCTATTTATTGAGGACATATTTCCTTTTACTTTTACTAGCTCTGTCCAACCAGAAGGCGGCCATTTTTAATTTATTCATTTTTCATGTGTTTTACATTCTTTCAAACTTTTCCTAGAGGGTAATTCCAATTTTCACTAAACTTTTTGTATGTACTATCTATGGACCCTCATGACAAAAAGTTATCAAAAGAATTTTGATAGTTAGAAAATATGCGAAAGTTAGGGGGGACCAACTTCCTGTAGGTAGCTGTCGAAAAATAAAGTTGCCTATCTTGGCTACGGTTGTTCCTATGACCACAAAATTTGACACACAGAGAGGTTGAGCATCCATGCCAAAGTTTGAGTCAATCGACTTAATTGATGGCCCTGTTCAATTTTTTTTAACATCACAATAAATGGGAAACCTACTTTGTCAAACTCCTTCTGGGCCGTGATTCCGATCTACATGAAAACTTGCGTATAGACTTGGTGTACCTTCGTGACAATATGTTATCAAAAGAATTTTGACAGCTAACACAATTTGCAAGTTATAGAGGACCAATTTCCTGTAGGTGGCTGTTGTATCTTGGTAAAAGTTATTCTGATTAACATTAAACTTAGACTGTGTGGTCTTGATGTGATATTGAGCAGCCCACTATACTCTAGCCACGCCCATGTACATAGACCACGCCCCCTTTAATAACTTGTGAACCGTTTAAGGTAAACTCTTGTGTGAGGTATCCTTGAACTTTGCAGAGAGTTCCTATTTCATTGGTTACAATTTGCAGTGTCAGAGTGGCACACAAATGCATGGCCGCAAGGAGCGGCATTTGCCAGTACCCCCGATGTGCTGGGAGGGGCGAGGGCCCATTCATAGCTGCTTGCAGCTTTAATTATTATTCTGTCAATGTACAAAAAAGCTTATTGGAGCCATACCCTAAACCCAACAGAAAGTCCTCCATTTTGAATTAAAAGTTTGACATTTGTGTGATTTTGGATATTTCCACGTTGTACTTTGACCAACTCCTGCTAGAGATTTTATTTGATCTGCATTTCAAATTTGGTGTGAACCATCTTAAGACGTTAAAGATGAAAAAAAGTGGGTGGGTGTAACTTGAGTGTACATTGTCCAATTTGCTCAAAACTTTTCAGGATTCATAAAAGTCCAACCCTGAGGACATCAAATGCCAAAATCTCATAGCGTCATAATGCCCCTAGTGGCAACAGGAAGTTAGACCTAAAAGTCAAGGTGCTATCTTTAACAAACTCCTCCAAGAAATTTCATCCGATTGACTTCAAATTTGGTCTGTACCATCTCAACACCTTAAAGATGAACATTCATTAAAAGAAAAACTTTTCATCCAACAGTGTGGGTGTGGCATGGTGGCCATTTTGAGCATTTATTGATGAACAAAGAAGTTGGGAGTTTACTTTACATTGTCCAATTTGGCCAACATTTCTCTTGATTGACAGCAGTCCAGGTCTGAGGACATTTGTAAGGCCAAAATTGACTTTTGGTCATAGCGCCCCCTGCTATGCCTTGTACTGACCAAAGTTGGAGAAAAGTTATCTAGCTGATGTGAGCCTTACCTAGCTACCTATTCTGGTACAACCTCTGACTACAATTATGAACCTGAAAATGAGCAGAATATGGGCACTTTAAATATTTTCCGATCAGTAAATCAACCCACTTTCCTTCACAACGTATGGTAGCTGTGAATTAGAAGGCTACTCATCCGCATGTAAACAACATCCACTTTGCAGATAGAGTTAGCATAAAAGCAATAAAACAGCTGAAAAGCACTCTGAGGAAGAAGAAGAAAAACAGAAAGGAAGCAGCTATGGCAGACAGACCTGTCCTGAAGGTGAACATCCTGTTCACAACTGCATCCTGCTACCTTTCATTGAACTACAGTCAACAATGGTTTCGAAAACATTTCCAGCTGTACTGTAATTGTTACTGTTTGCTTATTATAAAAATAGATTTCAAAGAAAGTATGTGTGCTACAGTATGCATTACAAGAAGTGTGTGTGAGTTTGTGTGTGCGTGTGTGTGTTACCTGTTGTAAGGGTTCCTCAGCAGCAGAGCCTGGCTGCCTGTACAGCTATCTGAAGGTGTGTGACATCCATAGACAGGAGGAGGTACAGGATACTGTTGCTCAGCTGTAGTGCATGGACAAACACACACACACACACACAATATATACTATGTGTAAATGCATTTGAACCCCTTTATTCACCCATTGAAGATAAAGGTAAACGCATCAATGACTCACTCAGAGGAGATGTTGTGTTTGAACTTTCTCCATATATCATCCTCTTTTTAAACTCTGCCCTCTCTTGCCCTTTCTTATTTTTCCCCATTTTTCGCCAGTTTTTTCTACAAATAGACTCTTCGCAATTGCTTCATGTTTCTCTCTCTGAGCTTTCCCAGCAGTGTAAAATGGCTCCCTCGACATTTCTCCACATTCCAAAATCCCTCTCAGCTCCAATTCTCTGTTATCTTATGCCATAAAAATCGGCAGAAATTTACAGTGGCGGCTTTGTAAAACAAACATTTAAATATTTACCAATTACATGTGCAGAGGAGGGATTAAAGACAAAGGTGAGTAGATGAAAGAGGGTATGAAAGGAGGAGACGAGGGAGTTTGTGAGTCAGGATGTGGCTGATTTATACCTCTGACAGACGAGGTCACTGGAAGGACGTCAAAATAAGGGACAAGACTCTCCCCAGGTGAGGGCCATGGAGCTGCCATACACACACAGATGGGAACTCATACAGTGGCTTTAAATAAAGATCTATTTTTGATCTAATCAAATCAGACTATGAATTGTTGGGTTGTTGCTGTTTTTTTTTTTTAAAGAAAAGTGACTTGAAGAATAATAAATATTCAGATTACTTTGAAATGGGTCACATCTTTTCCAGATATCTGTGTAGGAGAAGTTAGAGGCTAGTACAGTCAGGGCCATTTCAGACATTTGTATAAAGTAATGTGTTACATTTCAGCCCATTTTAATATCTGTTTGGATTGGAGAGAGGAGATTAAAGGACAAAACCGGCGCAAAATGAACCTAGGGGTTAAAAACACATGTGTACAGAGTTGACCGTTCTCTGGGTTTCGTTTTCATGCTAATCAAATGTGACAAGTTTTAATGCAAAATGATAATTAGCTTATAATGCTAGTCATCGGGGCATGGGTAAAGTAAAAAGACATTGCGATTTCCTATAACACTAACAAGGCTCAAAATAGCACCACACTTCCACGGTAGCATAATGAAGGTCCCTACATGTAAACCGAAGCATTGAGACCTTTGTAAGTGTACAGACAGTTTATTAAAACACTATAAAGACTGGACCGTTTGTGTATATAGGCAGGCGCCATCTTGGGAAAACAGTCAAGACCAGTCAAACCACAAACACCGTGCTTGAGCTATGTCACTGATTACAGGTTGCACGGCGTTTGTTGTTGGACTGGTCGACTCGGTACACATGTGTTATTAACCCCGAGATTCATTTCTTTCATTTGTCCTTTAAGCAATTTATAACGCAACCAAACTGCCTTACAAAGGCTACAACAAATTGAATTTAAATTGACCTGACTTTCTAAGATGTGTGTTACCATTTCAAAATGATTATATATTAATTATTATATATTATATAAGATTAATTGCAGTAACTACAAAACACACGCTAAACTCTGCCCTTCACACTTAATTGCAGAAAGAAAGAGAGCTAAGTGAAACTTAGCTGGTGAAAAAATCACAAGCTAAAAGCTTATCATTACTACTTATTTATTTTCCCTGAGAAATGATCTGTAATGAGAAATGATCATTTCAATCAACTGACATCTTTGTAATTCAGTTTGTTTTTCCACATAAGGAAATGAGGCAGGGCTAAATCCAATAAGTGGGATTCACATGTGGTTGTGCAGTTAAACTTAGTTTACATATTTAATTGTATTACATTTTAAATTAATTCAATATATTGATTTTAAAAAGTTAGTTTACTCAAACAAGTTGGGTCAAATGACCAAGAAAGTTGAAAAAAATAAAATATCCCAATTGTTGGTAGATACTGTATTTCTATGTAGGTTCTAAGGAAATTTTTCAATTGTGAAGAATACAAATTATCATAGCTATAAGGGATAAAATTAAGTAATTACAACCTTTTCATTGGTTTCCCAGTTTGGTGGACAGCTTGACATTTTAAAACTCACTGCTCCTGTAACTGTAGCTGCCTTTGTAGGGCAGAGGAGCAAAAAGTTGCGTTAAATGAAACTCACAACAAGTTCTGTGCTTAAATACAAAATCACACTTACCCATAGTGCTTTGCTGAGTTAAAGCGTCTTCATGTTTGAACGAATGGTTGGAGAACTGCGAGCTGTGGTGTGTAGGAGTGTGACCGTAATTACCGGCTCCATCGAACGCAACCGTACTGTAACCTGTGACGCAGAAATACAAAGCAGTAAATACACAGAGTCACGGCATATTCAAGTGTGTAGGAAGGTAACTTTTAAATAAAATTATAAATTCTAATTCTAATTCGATCATCAGCTACAATGACACAAGGCTGGTGTTTTGGTTCATTTGTTCCCCCTAATTTGAAACTGGTATTACTTAACTTAAGTGACTTAACACAACCATTAAAATAGTACAAGTGTAAATGTAATTACTTGATTTAAATCTATTTCGCTGCTTATGAGAACACATGTTCAATAGTCAAGTTACTACAAAAACATTATTAAAAAATTATACGTTTATATTTACAGTAAAGTAAGTGCTGCTGAGCAGAGAAGAAGAAATGAGATTTTGATCAGAGCAAAAAGTCCTAATAACGTTTGGTGTATCTGCACAGCAACTCTGCACAGCAACATTTGCATCAATTTAGACCCCAAAAAATATCCTTTACTGCACTTCTTTGACAGTTACAGGTTATGGAGTAAATCCTGATTTCAGATTATTGACACAAACAAAATGGAAAATTGTTTCCATAAACGTTTTGGAGCAGTTTAGAAAGATTTATTAATTTTAAATTATCATTTGAATAAAAAATCTTATTTACCTGACAGCCTTTAAAAACTGTTAACTTCCTCCCCCCATCAATTTCTTTGGTGACTAGTTTTGCAACAAAATATTAAACGTATGTTGTCTTTGCTCCTGGTGTTATGTAACTTCTGAGCAAAATTGTACATTTTTACACATTTAAACTTTTAGACTACATTTTGCCTTGAAAGTGTAAAAGCAAAGCGGATATTTCAGAGAGATGTTAGGACTGAGATCAGTCTCTACTTTGGTGAATTTTTTTTTTTTTTAATTTGCTTTTATTTCACACACACACACACACATATGTTCGAAAACTGTTGTTTGGAGCAGACTAGATCTATGCCTGACATCCCAGACCAGACCTGAGTCATGACTTAGACTGACCTAAAGGGCACAACACACTCCCATTAATCTCCCACAGACAGACACACACACACACACACACACACACACACACACACACACACACACACACACACACACACACACACACACACACACACACACACTCTCTCTCTCACTCTCACATACATGCTTCATTAATTAAAATGCAGCACTTTCACTCACTTTCCTCAGTGGATCATTGGGTGAGAGGAGACAGGGAGGGAGAAGAGAAAAAACTCATTAAACATCGCCATTTATCTTCCACTCACCCCTGTCTGACTCCTTTCTCTCCGTGTGTGTGTGCGTGCTTGCATGAGTGCGTGCATGCGTGTGTGTGTGTGTGTGTGTGTGTGTGTGTAGGGTGATACTTTTGTTGCCTTGTAGTCCAGCACTGAGGTGACAAGCAATGAGGTCAATTTGTATTCCTACTGGAAATCCCAAAGTCTGGAAATACCCCAAGACTCACTAACAAGTTCACTAACTAAAATTTAATTTTTAAAACTTTTTAATTTTGTGAAAATCCCCAACTTTAAATCGTGGAATCCCTTATATTTATTTTACTTTCAGGACTCAACTACATACGGTTTATACTGAGCTAGAGGTCGCCCCATTCTTTATTTCTTTTTATAAATAAACATTTTCTGATTAAATGGAACCACTGGCATCATATCCATTTCCAGCAAAACAAATCCAGCATAAAATGAAGAAAATCTATGTTACGTACTTCTTTAATTAAATAAAGGTCAGACTGACTAACATGGGCCTTATTTTTAGAAAACAATTAGTTTTTAGAAATGTCTCATGATGTGTCTAGAAGTGTATTATTCAACTTTTGTTCATGTTAAAGAACGAAAATCGCAATACCCAATACTTCTAGAATCGCAATAAATGAAAATTGCAATATAAATCGAATCAGCCCCCATGTATCGTGAAAGAACTGAATCGGTACAAAGGCTTTCATCCCAGCCCTATACTTTTCGTACACTTTAGCTGTCTTTCACAGCATCAAAGACAAGAGGATTTTGTTTTTAGGTCCATTTCAAGCATTATCTTTCAACATGAGCAGTACTGATGTCAGCAGGGTATAAGGTCTCGCTACTGTTAAAGTTAAGTGATAAAAGTAAACGTTTTAGAAAGTTCAAGCCCAATGACTGCTCTGCTCTGATGTAAAACTGAAGGAGTTAACAGTGATAGTCTGTGTGACCCTGCTCTGCTATCAGCTCTGCTGTGTGACCCGAGTCCTGCTGTTAGTTTGTTTGTCTGTGCTTGTCCAGCCACAGCGGGGAGCAGATAAAACAGGTTAGAGGTCGGCTCAGCTCTGTGATTATATTGTTATTCCTAAATTATCTGCTTGATAAGCATGTTATTACTAATTAATCTGTGTGGAAACTACAAACAGATTTATTTTCCTACATGGAGAAGACAAGGGATTAGAGAGATTGGTAAGAAATACCCCATGCATAAAGTATGTATCATATTTTTTTTTAATCTTTCCTAACTATGTTTTTCTTTCCTGTATCACATATTCTTCGGCAAAGCATAACAATACTTTTCAAGCAAATCCAAAGACTTTGGTGCACGACGTAATGCTGCAGACACTAATAATTATTCAGATAAAGCAAAGAGAGGTTCAATTAAAATAAACGCAACTATCTCAATTCCTTTCAACAGAAAAGAGAAGAAATAAATGCTAAATGATTTTTATGTGTTATTTTTTACTCCAACACTTGTCTTCTTGTTCTTAACCGATTGCATGTGTTCAGTAGGAGAAAACAGATAACACTAACATTTCCAAGGTTTTCACGGACACAATAATTGTTCATCAGGTATTTATCTTTCTTTTTTTAAATATGTTTTTTTATTTATTTTAGACTAAAATCACTATACTGTGGTATACAAATGCAGAAAAAAGTGTGTGAAATACCAGACGCTGATAACTAATAAAGGATACATTAATAATATTAATAACCAAAATGACAAATGAACTCAGCGACGCCTCAACAGCTGTATCGTTCTTCTTATTTTATTATAAGACATAGGAAAAAATAATTAAAGAAGAGAAAACTTTATTTAAAATTTAGAATTTTATTAGCAGACACATTTTAGATATTATTGTTTAGTCATATTAGTGTTAGAGTAGTTAGAAGCCTTAGGTCTTTAATCAGCTGGGGCCTATTGTTTAGCAGCTTCAACATAGGAAATACTTGATCTAAAAAAAATGGAAGACTTTCAAACAGCCTAAAGTTCTGAGCCTGGAACTATTAGGACCTGTGTGGGTGTGCACTTTTAGGATACTGAGCGTCAAATATTTCAAATCCATATTTTGACAAAACTCTTGTTTGAATATTAATAAACATTAACGTAAAAGCTAATTACATTTTTGAATGGAAAAGAATAAACGAAGATCATGAATATGTCAAGTATTACATAAATAGCAAGATGAAAGTAGAGTTTACAACTTGTGACTTTAAGTCAAAGTGAGTCAGTTTAGGGTCCAAACTAATTTTTTAAATATGACTTAATGCAAATGTTTCTGTTTTTATCTCTTGCCACTGTGATCTTTTTTTAATGGTCCATTTACACAAGCATCACTACCCTACAAGCATGGCGGTCTTTGGCTTAAACATTAAATAAATGAATACCAAACTATTTTTTTAAGTGGAACAAGAACCATCCATTTTCTGTGAGTGTGTAACTGGATTACCTCTCTACTTAGGCATGCAATGGTCCCGCTGCTACTTTAATGTGGCTAAATGACAACCTGTGTGAGGTTTTAGTCATCTCCTTGTTTATTACACATTCAGTGACGCAGTGCAAAATGATGGTAAACTAAGGCCTCCATGCAGTGAAGGCAACGCAAACCGTGTCAAATAATGTTTCATGTATATAATGTAATATAGGTGTAATACTGCTATATGTGATAAATGTGATCTGAATTATCATGCTTCAGCTTGGTAGACTTCTGCAAATCAAAAACATGGGGGACATACTGCATCTCTGCACTGCCACATACTGATAGATTCAACTCAATTACATGAAGCAGTGGCACCTGTTTCTACATTTAATCTGATGCACAAGTTTTGGAAAAGTGAACTTTGTTATCAACACAGAGTGAAACTTTCAGCAAAGAAAGGATGTGTGGAGAAGAACTAAAGGAAGAAACAGTAGAGATGATAGTCTGGCAATACTTTAGACATTTTATACATGAGAAGTATATATTATAATGTATTATATCTACAGTATGTTCAAGCTTTGGAAACAAAAGTGACGTTAAAGTGAGTGATGACTGATTCACTGACACCCAGACAGAAAACACACACACACTCACTCATACTCACACACACACACACACACACACACACACGCACACGCACACGCACACACCCCGCTCTGCTGCTCCAGCCATACCTGTCTGGTTGCGGGCTGCCTGCTGTGTGTCCATACAGTTGGTCAGGTACGGAGTATTGCTGAACATCCGGCTGGGGGGCTGGTGGTGGTGCGGGGCGGCCACAGACGGCGGTTGACTGGATGGTGGTGGTGGGGGTGCACCAAATGCCCCATACCGGCAGGCCCCGGTCCCAGTAAACTGCCCCGAGAAGTGGACGGTGAAGGCGCTGAGGCCGCAGTGGGGGTCTGTGTCGTGGTGGTGGGGGTCGCCGGTGGCCCCCCAGCTAGGCTCCTGCTTGATGAACGAGTGTGGCCCCAGGGAGGTGTGAGGGGTGGCTAGGGTGGAGTAAGGCGAGGGAGTGGTGTGAAAGTCCAGGACAGGAGCCCACTGAGGGGCCGTACTGACGGGCAGGGCCGGGCAGCCGGGGCTGGGGCCCGCCGAGAGAGGGGGCAACAGGGAGTTTAGGTCACGTACGTCTGAACCCATTGTGGTCCAGGGGACAAAACTAGGACAAAGGTATGCTATTTTTAAATTTGATCGGTCTCCCTGTAGCTTCTACCTGTCTGCCTCCCTGCTTCTGTGTCTCGCTGACCCAGACCCAGATTAGACACCACCCTCTTAATCCTTGAGAGTCTGTCTTTCTCTCACTGTAAGAACGGGTTCTTTTCTTTCAATTCTTCTGTGGTGCAGTTCTTGCACATCAACAGTTACACGGCTGATCTGGTAACTCCTTCAGTCCGACAGAAGTTCATGGCGACAGCAAAGTCACAGCAGTCAACTTTTCTCAGCAACGGCAGCAAGTGGAGGAGAAATGAAGCACGATCATCAGCTGTGATCTTTCCCGCCACAGCAGCCGTAAAAAAAAATTCAGCTTGGAGAGATGGAGTCCTTTCAAGGAGGAGAGAGGCTTCTGCTCAGAGCTTTCTCGGTGAATGGAGAAAGAGGAGTGGAGGCGTGAGGAGGAGTAGCCCTCTTTTCCCTCCACACTCTGTGTGTGTGCCTGAAGAGGGAGGTGGAGTCAGGAGGTGATGAGGGACAGGAGCCCTCTGACTTCATTCATTTGCTGTTTGCACACACACACACACACACACACACACACACACACACACACAAAAACACAAACACACATCCTCACACTCACACACACATACACACATCCTCACACTCACACAAACACACACACACACACACACACACACACACACATACACATACACATACACACACACACACACACCAAAAATAAAAATCCTTTCTTATATTTTGATTAGTGTAGTTTTTTTCTCATAAAGAAAATATCTCATTAACCTTTTTTCAATCTACCTTTTCATGGGAGGCTGGACTTTTTACACATCATTTTTAATCAAGAACTATCACATATATTAAACAATTTTTAGACATTTGTAATCTAAAGAAATCCGACTACCGCCCTCTGATATTAAACTGTAAAATTCACCTGGACTCAAATAGAGGTGAGTAGAGGCCCAGCCCCGCGCAGGAATACAGTGTTACAGTGAAGAGAAGTCAAATGAAATAACCTTCCTCGACTCCTTCGGAAAATTGCTGCAGTTCGTTCCGACTACTTAAACTTGTCCGCCTGGGTTAGATTGTATAATTATATATAGGCCTACATTATTGTTTTTAGAACAAAGATAACGGTCTAATTTAAATTGTTTGGCAGACGAAGTCTTGCTCGCAGATGCGTGACGATAAATCTTGCGGATTGAGGCTTTGAGGCCTAAGGTTCAATTCGTTTTTCTTTCTTTTTTTTTTAACGTCACATGTTAAAATTGTTCTGACTAAAATGTGCCTTTCCAAAAGGCCAGTGACTATTCCTTCACAAATATCATTTATTGTGGCCGGAAAACTGCCGTAAAAACCTAAAACATATTTTTGGGTAAAACGACATAATTTGGTGTGTAATAAATATATTCACTCCCGCGCATAAAAAACAATAAATGTATTTATTTACACACTAGGCTATTATAAAATACAGAAATAACGATAGGCCTATGTTATAATAATAATAATAATAATAATAATAATTATTATTATTATTATTATTATTATTATTATTATGATTTATTATCACTTGCGATGATACGTGTGTGTGCGTGTGTGTGTGTGTGTGTGTGTGTGTGAGTGTGTGTGAGTGTGTGTGTGTGTGTGTGTGTGTGTGTGCGCGTTGGTCGTGCGGCTGCCAGCAACATTATGGCTCATTTAATACAAATAACATATTTTACCACCATGTTGAAGCTCTCAATAGCCTACATAATTTTAGACCTTTAGTTTAAAATAACGGCCACCGATAATAACATAATTCATTCATTCAGCCGGTGCGCGAGCTGGGGATGTTGCCATAAACGAAAGAAAAAAAAAGACTCTCTATTTATGCGCCCAAACTATACCTATCTTGTGCAAATAATGACCAAAAGCCAGCTTTGTTAATGTGGCTGCATAAGCTCATTTTAAGACTAATTTAGTCATTTTTAAATAATCAGTATGAATGACAATTATTTAATTATGTCATTACTTTAAATACATCAATAACAATAATAATCCAATTTTACTTTGTGTGTTTAGCTTTTTCAACCTGTCACGTTCAGTCATTAACGAGCGGCTCTTCCTTCCTCCTTAACCAGTCCTGCTGTACTTGTATGATGTTGACCCACAAGAAACTGGCTGCAGCCTGTCTCTGACCCTGCAGCTATAATTTAAGATGGCCTAAAGGCACAGAGGGGGAGAATATGAGGAGGAGGACAACTATGATGAAGCATCTTCACACTGTAACAGAAAAGCTCACTAATAAAGTACAACACTTCCTAAATTTTCATACAAAGTCACAATTCCTTTATTAGTTGTTTCTTATGTCCAAAAGTAAATTAAAAGTAATTTCTCAATTCATTCTCATTGGCTGATGAATGCCGTGAATGCCATCAGATGTCTAATGAGTCACCACATTATTTCTGTTCTTCTTATTCTTGTAATTCCTTGTATACAAAAAAATATAAATAATGTTTTAACAGGGACATGAACATGAAAAATAGCCCTTTCCTTCACATCATATTGATATACATTATTATAATATTAATATAATAATATAAATTACATGTATTGTCCCGGACAAATAATGTCCAAATTAATAAGAAGCAGCCTGCCTGATGGACTGGTGTGTGTACATTTTAATGAAGGTTACTGTGACACAGCAGTCTGTAGATAACTTGA
Organism: Etheostoma perlongum; assembly: GCA_026937815.1. Taxonomy (NCBI): domain Eukaryota; kingdom Metazoa; phylum Chordata; class Actinopteri; order Perciformes; family Percidae; genus Etheostoma; species Etheostoma perlongum. The sequence continues at coordinate 7,965,924 of CM049378.1, read as the reverse complement.
AGAGAGTTAGCTCCTCAGATTAAAACACAAAGAGGTAATACATTTCTGTTGTCAAGAGGCATATTGAGGCTAAGTTTTTTGTTTACGGATCTATAACATCTTTGTCACTTGGTGATAAGTGAAATTAGTTTTTGGGGCCCAAAACTTGAGTGAAAAAATGTACCAAAGAGATTCTTTGGAGAAATAGCCCATTGATTCCAACACAGTCTGAAAATGCATTTCCACCCCCCTATTTGAATGCACATTTTTAATTTGTATATAAAAAAGTGTAAATGCTTAAATGCACTTTAAATTTGACAAACAGGTTTGAATATTGCAAAACAGTTTTTACAATTAGCTGATGTGGAAAAGTTATAGTATAAAATAAGTGGAATGGAGACAGACTTAGCAAATAAATCATGAAAGATTGTGAGTTCACTGAACTGCTGGAAGGAGGAAAAAATAGTTGCAATGGTTTGATGGCACCTGATTGAAGAATTAATCTGCAATTTCCTGTGCCAAGTTTTGTTAAAATGCTACATATGGATGGAAACTTGACTGAGTTTTCTTAAGTTATCACCTAGTGGCCATTAGATGAACTGCACATCTCATTCAGACCAAACTAATTAACTCTAAGCAAACATGAAAGTTTTTTTTTTTTTTTACATTGAATGCAAACATTTAAAAATAATATTGTCTTTCTACATTATACAACATGATTTCTGTCCTCCAAACTGATACTTCCCATGTCACTAGAGTAAATACAGGGCGCACGTCTCCCTGCACTGCCACTGAAAGTTGATAGTGGACATAAATCATGCACTGAGAAATCTTCCATCTTTAAATGTTGTTCTACTTGAGATATTGGGCCAAACTGCTAGCTTTTGACACAGAGTGTGGAATTATGTATATATCAGCTGGCTAACCCTCAGGATTAAGAAGTGCTCTGTCTGATGAGAACAGAGCGTATGAACTGGGAAAGTTTGTAACCAAACTGAAAATAATTACATTATTCTCTAGTTCCTGTGTCAGTATACTTTGTTGTGTGTGTGTGTGTGTTGTCCTTGAGCTCTGACTGATGCTCCTGATTTTGCCAGCTGTCTTGTGGCCATGGCAACCAACATACTGCAGATACACACATGCACACACACACACACACACACACACGCTACTAGACGCTATTCTCTGTAACTTTCACTTTGCTGGGAAATTAATTTTAACAACCATACAAAGAACCTAAATTATGTTCTTGTCATCTTGTAAAACAGATTTGGAAAACAAACTCATTGCAAAAGAACTGGACTGAAATGGAAACACAATCTACAATGCCACTGGGACAGATGATTCAGTGTCAAACAGCTGGACACATTTAGTCTTCAGCATTATTAACTGAAACTTTCTCTAACAAGTCCTCCAACATGAACATGATGTCTTGATTTTGAGACACATTTGTATTTTTTTGTGAGCTTGTGTGCTTCCCATTCAAGACAAATGGATGGTCAACGGGCCAAAGACGCTGGCAAACTGCCATTGCTTGACACAAACACATACATACACAGACTGCCAGAAGCATTAAAGTATCACAGTTAAAGTGGGTTTTCCCCCTCTTAACGGAAGTGTCCACTCAGCGCTATCCCATCATGCTCTTCCCCTGGAACCAATTACAGCTGACATGTCTCAATTAGATTTCCACACTGGCTCTGTATGTCAGAGGAAGCAGGGCAGGAACACTTAGATGGCAGCAGTGAGTGTTGTTGTTTACTGTTTGTGCAATTACAGTCTGTGTGTTTGTGTATTTGCGTGCGCGTGTGAGTGCGTGTGTGCGTGCGTGGGTGCGCATTGTTGTGTGTGCGTGTGCGTGTGTGCATACTGTGTTTGCATGTGCACATAAGTGTGAGTTAGGGTCTATCTAGAATAGATAGATGGTGACTTCACCATCTGGAAATCTAGTCTGTCTCTCTCTCTGTGCAAAAAACTGCTGACCCATGATTCAACTCTTCAACTCCGCAAGGAACAGAGAGAAAGAGAGAGAGAGAGAGAGAGAGAGAGAGAGAGAGAGAGAGAGAGAGGACAAAGGAGGAGCGCTGTGTTAAAAGTGCTTGTCATGAAGAGAAGAATCAGTGTGTCAGATTACTTTGTTTAGCCATCAACCATCCTGGAAATAAGAGTCTACGTGCACAAATGCATAAACAACAGTCACGCAGACGCATACATACACACACACACACACGCATGTACACGCAATCTGCTTGCTTTTTTACTTGTGTACATGACTTACGTTGTCTCCTTCAGAGCCAGACAGTGGCTGACATGTAGGGAATACAATAGATGTTGTTTTAATATAGTGTGAGCATATACGACTGAAATACTATTCTCTGCACAATACACTCTATAAAACATGCAAATAGATGTAAAATGTGCACAGGTAATAACTAAATGCAGCATATGTTGCGCAACTTGGAGTTTGAGAGGAAATGCTAACTAAGTAAAAACAAAATCCCCTTGTCTGAATGACAAGAGTAATGACTTACACTATCTTTCTTCATGTGCGTCAGCGAATTCTAACCAACCACTGGCCACAAAACATTAGAAAAAGTCATCCTCTGACATTTTCTTGAAATATAATCTAATAATGCACATTTTTATTCTCATGATTATCCATTTAGCTACTAACACTAATACTTAATGGAGTTACGCCAAGTTCTACGTCATGTAGCCTATGTAACTACTTCACATTCTTATGTATGTAAGTTAAGTTACATAACAACATAGATAACATACTTATTTTTAACCCAAATCATGATCTTTTCCTAGACCTAACCTAAGTACGTTTGTAGCCTATCCAACTAAACTGTGACTGTTTCATGTTAACTATGATTGTATAATTGAACTATGGTTGATTTTGAATCTTTATGTTGTTGAGGTATAACCACAACACTGAAACTGAACTGGCCATTCAAAAGAGCCTTTATCCATTTCTGCTCAAGGAGGTTTGTTCTGCTAACCATTCAAAATGTTACTGCTGCATTGCTTATACTGCTTGCTTGTTAATCGTGTGTTAATTCATTGTTTTGATTTCTGGCTTAAATATTACCAATACCTCCTCCCTAGAGGACTAAACAGTTTTTAAAAGCATTTAGTTTTCTATAAGTATAGTATTTGTTTACTGTTTGACTCAACAGCCATGTTGATTTGTTGTCACATCATGAGTATAAGTTTGGAAAAAACATGCAACATCTCAGCTAGCAGCTCAGACTTCTTGTGAGAAACAAACCCAAAGTTGTGACTCATAACCAAACGCAGCATAACGTGATTTTGACATTAGCAACAATGGACCTTTTTCATGGAAGGAATTATAACGTCATAGCAGGAAAACCACAGGTATGAATAAAGAATGCATTATTATAAATAAAATAATACATTATAACTATTACAGTTTGTTTTGATTACTAAACAACAGTGGGCCCAACTGGAGCTACATGTGCAAAACTCTAACTACAGTCTGCACTACCAACAGTCACCTGAACTACACAGTTCACATCAGCTGTAAAACTCATTCCAAGCAACACAACTCTTAACACACGTCTCAAAACAGGCTCAGTGCAGCCAAACACTATGAACAATCCTCACTGAGATAACACACACTGTCACTTAGAACATTTTGTTTTTCATAGCTGTGTATGTAGACAGACATCAGACATCTTACCTGGGCATATTGGTATCTTTGCTATTTTACCTGTTTCTCTCAAACGGTACAGTGTATAATTGTTTGTAATTCTTATTTAGTGTTTGTATACAAAAGAAACAGTATATGTTCAATACCTTGTCTAAAACAAGACACCTGCTTGGCTTTCAGCTAAAACTACAATCAGCAGTGTTTGATAGGCACCAGACTGAAATCTATTCTGTTTTGAATGTGTCATTAACAGATAGCAGTTTGTTAGCATTTGAACAAAGTGCAGTAAATCCACCGTGTTGTGCAGGTTGTGGTTAAGCCATGGTATAATTGTGTAGAGATTTACAGTTTTTTACAGTCGCTAGGACACATTTCTCAATACTTAGGTCACTTTTTCAAAACTCTTCACACAGTTCTCCTAACGAGATTTCAGCTCAGCACAGCAGTTAATTTCACATTCAAAATGCACTAAAACTACCAAAACAATTCATTTCTCAAATCAACACATTCTTCCATAACACTAGCAAAGGTTGACGGCCAACAAACACACTTTGTCACCCACAAAACAATGACCTAAAGAACACTAACAACATGTAGCATTATACAATCTTTGTTTATAATTCACTGCAATAGAGTTTACTGGAATGAATCAGACATGATGCAGAATGCTTCAATATATTTTATGTCTTTTATTTTTATTTTTTTGCACCGAGTAATTCCAAAATACAAGAATTTGTATACACAACATCCACTGATACAGATACAATAGTAATGCTAATCTACTCGGTCTTCTCCATTTGGCCACAGGTTCTCATCCACATCACATCTTATGTCATCTAGGGCAATACACCTAGGAAAGAATCTTCTGGCATGCCTGATCCATCCCTGGCAATCTTCTGCTGATATGTCCTGGCATCTAGCCTTCATTGCGTCCAGGAGGGACATTTGATCATGTGGATGGTGGTCATAAACCTTCCACCTCCATGAGGAAAAGAATTCCTCTATGGGGTTGAGGAATGGAGAGTAAGGTGGGAGGAAAAGTGACACCATTCTGGGATGGGCTGCAAACCACTCGGTGACTGCACGGGAGTGGTGAAATGCCACATTGTCCCATACAATTATAAATGTTGGCGGATTTCTCCTCTCTGCATCCCTTTCCTCACCTAGCACAACCCTTCCATAGAGATCATGCAGGAACGCAAGAAGACGTTCAGTGTTGTATGGCCCAATTAGTGGTTTGTGTAACAGCAGTCCATCAGTGGATATTGCTGCGCACATTGTGATGTTGGCACCCCTCTGGCCCGGGACATCCACTGTGGCTCTCTTCCCAATCACATTCCTTCCTCGTCGCCATGTTTTGGCCAGGTTGAAACCCGCCTCATCCACAAAGATGTAAATGTGGGGTGTTTGCCTGCCTTCAATCTCCATGACTCTCTAAAATAAATCCACAAGGCAACATAAGCTGTTACAGTAGTAAACATTACCTAAAACAATTCTTTGTGTGGGTTTTGTTCAAAAACAGTTCTGTATTTTATTGTGATCTTACCTGGACATATTGGTTCCTGAGTTGCTTGACATGTTCAGAGTTCCTCTCAAAAGGCACAGTGTACAACTGTTTCATCCTTACCTGATGTTTTTTCAGGACTCTAGAAATAGTTGTTATGCTTACACTGCGAATATTTGCAAAAGTAATGTTGTCTGCCAAGACCCTTCTCGAATCTCAGTGAGTTTTATGCCATTGTTTCTGATGACCATATCAACAATGGCAGTTTCCTGCACATCAGTGAGCATCCTTCCTCTCCCACCTGTGTGAGGTAATCGTTGAGTCCTAAGCAGAAATGCAAAAGCAATTACACACAATTCTATTTACTTCTGTAATGTGCAACTCAGTCAAATGCCCTTGCAGAATTCAAGTTACCTGTTGGTTTGCCGGAAAACTCTAACAATAGATGCCACTGTTGAGCGTTGCAGATTTGGCTGCACTCTCTGACCAGCCTCTCTCATTGAGAGACCATGATTTACTACATGATCAATTACAGTAGCTCTGATCTCATCTGAGACTACAGCTCTTGGTCTTCCTCTTATTCTTCTTCCACCACGCATACGTATTCCTCGCCCCCTCCCCCCCTCTTCTTCCTCTTTCAGCCACTTCTCTGTTTCTGGCTGGGTCCATGTTTACATCACAATACAAAACTCTTCAGCAGTTGTCTCCCTTTGTAATGAAATAGAAAGAGTAACACCTGTGTAGATGTTCATCTACAATGAGAATCAGCTGTGGTTGGTCCAATTGTCCACTTATTTTTATAGCGTTTCATTTTAAGATGCAAAATATATTTCATTAAAATATTACTGTAGAAATGTAGCAAATTGCTGTCTTATTCAGTTTTGTATTATGTTATTGTTTTGAACATAAGTTTAACACTTTTGAAAACAGTGTGTAAGCATATGCAAATTGGCCTATAGGAACACAGAGTTTTGGCGGTTGTTGTGTCGAAGTGAGAAAAGAATTAATGTAATTTGAAAGATGTAGTCATTGAATGCATTTTGTGCCAAAGCAATGATAATTTATCCACAGTTTAGCCCACATATACTTCTGTTGTGCTCACTGTGTGAAGAGTTTTGAAAAAGTGACCTAAGTATTGAGAAATGTGTCCTAGCGACTGTAAAAAACTAAAACAGATAGCAGTTTGTTAGCATTTGAACAAAGTGCAGTAAATCCACCGTGTTGTGCAGGTTGTGGTTAAGCCATGGTATAAGTGTAGAGATATAAAAACTCTGTTCAAGCAATGAAAAACAAATTAGAGTTTGGTCCACATGAACTAGTGCTGTGCAGAATGTAGTAAAAAGTAGTAAAAAAAGAATTGTAATCGGCATTCTTAATGAGGCACTTAAATAAAATTAAGCCAGGTTAATGTTACTATATCAGCATGAATGAGAAGTATTCAGTTGTTTAAACAAATGTATGAGTTTTGAGTATGAGTATTGCAAATAACAACTACAGAGTCAAAGAGGAAAAAAACAAACCCTATTCGCTTCTTCACATAGCGTCAACATATTGAATTAGCCAGCAGCCAAAAACAACCAACTCCAAAACCTAAGATGCTACTGTGTGTTTTGTTTCTCCATGTACCCTTGGTGTAGCAAGTCATGTCCTCACAATCTCCTTTCAGCTTCAGCTGGGTTGACTGTAGAACACAAAGACGTGTTTGTCTTTTGTCCTGTGTTTTGCTGATTAATGCACACTGATCCATCATGATAAGCCTTGTGATCTCTGATGGGATTCAGGCTGAGAAATAAGCCAGCAGCACAGTCAAAGGGACATGTTGAAGTCAGTCTGCTGCTCATCTTTCCTTCTTTTATCTGTCTTTTCTTATTTCTTCCTCAGGAACTCATAAACACAGATAGATATATAAAGAAAGACAATCACACACCCTTCCACTCTCCATGTTGACATGGCTGCTTTCTGTCTCAGAGGAGCACGAAGGCATCTGACCAGTCAACCAATCTGGTTTAAAGATTGATGTCCCCCATGGTCAATGGAACACATTCCTGCTGAATGAACAACAAATTATCTTCAAATGAGAACTCCACTACCTTACCCACAGTCCTTTCTCTAGAAACACAGAGATCCCAGTGACCTGGGAAATATTTTGTTTTTCCATACGCAGCGGATATGTTGAACATCTTTAAACTGAGGACTGTCACTAGGCCTCTTCTTGTCTGCTTTTTCCCTTTCTCTCTCTAATTCTAATAATTGTGTGTGTGTGTGTGTGTCCATCCTGCTGGAACGTCCCTTCATAGCTATTTATTCATATGGAGAAAGAATGAGTTTTTCTACATACAGCTAACAACATGGAAATTACTCTTCTATATTTTTTTATTATGAACAAAATTACTTGAAATGTCAGTATTTGACAACTATGGCAATGAGACACATTGCATTTCGGAAAATTTGAAAGAGACAAAAGAAGATGGTAAAAGAAATAGACTCTAGTGCTTTGTTCTAGACTCTCGTCAAGTTTCTGTCTTCCTTGTGTTACGCATTTGGTCTTGGCCATGCTGCACAGCAGATCTTGAGCTGAACAATGGAGAGAAACTGCATGTTTTCACAAAGACACACCCAAAGTAAACCCCTATTGTACCATAACAAAATGTGCATTTGAAGAAGCTATAGCAAAAATACAGAAGGTTAACAGACGAGAAAATTTTATTTTATGTTTTTCAAAAAAGGGCGTATAGAGTGAGGCAGGATTATGAAAAAAGATGAGCAAGCGGTGAATCAGCAACAGCTTTTTGATGAGGTTAGCCACTTTGCATAATATAGTTGGCTAGTGGGTGTGCACATTTCTGCAGAAACACTCCCTATGTTTGATGACTCACAGATAAGAACGCACAGAGAGAAAGAGAGAAAGAGCATGAGGAGAGGTCATGGACTGGACACCCACAGAAAACACAGGTTAACAAGAGATGCAACATGGCCATTTCAAGTGACAGGCAGAAAGCGGGAATATAGGCTTATTGGCCTAAAAAAAATGTTTACACTTGGTGCCTTTTATTTCCACTCAACATAGCGCTCTATAGGATACTGTAGCAGTAGTTGTTGTTATACTAACAAAAGTAACGAGTAAACGATCTCGGCTGTGCCCTAGTCAACATTTTATCATCAAAAAGACGGCAAGTGTGAACATAGCTTAATGTAAAAGAAAAACAAGAAAAAGCAACTCGCTGTAATGGTGTGAAAATCCAAAATTGGAATTAACCATTTTAAGCTTTCAGACACATGTATTATTTGGTAAATCATGGTCTCAAATTCACAACCCACAGAGGAGAGAGATGTTCCCTCCAAACACAGGTGGTGAGCTGGATTCCATTCTCTCTCTGAAAAGGTTTGAGTAAACACCAGCAGATATGGGACTACATCCAAGATAGAAAGACAATGAGTGAGTGTCACTACTTATTAGTACACACTAGCCTGGATTACAGCCAAACACAACCCCGCTCACAACATTTGAGGTCGGGAAGTTTGGTCTGGACTAGACCTCAACAGTCCCGCCCCTCCTCCGAGAGACCTTGGGTTCCGGAAGTAAATTTCCCATTAATTTCTCCCAGTGACGTCTGGAAAAATCTGAATATAAAGAGTTTTAGACCATGCCTTAGACTAACCAGCTACCACGTGACTCATAGACTCATAAACATACAACATATCTTTTTGAGTAAAAAAAACAAACAGAAAATCCAAAAAAGACAAAGGTACAAGACTGTGCACATACAGTATTTTCATTATTAAACAAAGGAACCACTCATCCCATAAACCACCGAACACCACTGACTTAAGGAAGCTAAAATTTGTTTAGGTAACAGCTAATTCGGCTAACCGCTAGCTGACACAGCATGTAATAACTTTAAAAGACCTAAAAAATAAAACCTGAAAATAACCATTAAAATATGAATATATACAAACATATATATAAATATAAATATAAATAGCTGTTACGTTAGCTATAGCCTGCTTTTCCCAGTGTTTAGTTTGAGTTATTTTAAACTGTATCAAGCTGTCCGCTAGCGGTTAGCCAAATTAGCTGTTAGCTAAACTAACATTACCCTTCCGGTGGAGGCTAATGGCAGAAGCGGAACAGATAGTGATTTGCAGGCACGGCGCCAGGAATCCAATTTCGAAGGGCCAGACCAATTGTGGGTGGACCTTAAATTAAAAATGTTTACCCTAATACAGATTACTGACTAATATACTGATATATTATCTGTGCTTACACAATAGAGATTTCAATAGCTTAATGCTCTTTAAATATGTTGTTGCATTGTAAAAGTTTCGGTGAAAAGGACGGACCTATCCGCGATCACTCTCCTTGGCGAACAATACAGATCAAAAACACTGCTCAACAGTTTCAATCAATACTCGGGCACAGAACTTGTTCATTGACAACGTCATCTGTCATGTAAAACAAGACTCATAATTATTTCATACCGAGACAAGCTGTTTCTTTAGTATGATGATTCATGTTATAAACATGTTTAACAAAAGGAAATAAATCACATTAACAAGCCCTAAAGCATCATTGGCCATAACAAGAGAAAACTATGACGGAAAAAAACATTTTGACAACACTCAAGCTGATGTAGAAATAGAAATGAGCCTGTAGCTCTGTAGCGAGTCATGAATCGATTATTTTAATCCATAGAGGCCTATCCTATATAACAACATAATACAATACAGGCAGATTGTATTCACACACCTTACTGTTATCCTCTGGCAGTCCTACACAATTAAACTCGCTAAAGCAGAAGAAGCGACCGGATATTAGCACTGGTTAAGTTGCGAGCTCATCCACGGAAAACAGATCTACAGGGCTATTATCCAACAGTCAGAGGCAGAGGCACTAGCACCGGCACTGGTTCTCTTAGCCGCGCTAGCATCCTGGGGTGGCAGAGACAAAGATGTGCTAGGTTTGTGGATCTGAGCTCTCCTTGTGCACGTTAAAGGTACCTAAACAACAATTGTTGCAACATTGTCCTTCACTGGAAATAATTTTAATACGTTCACGTATCACTTGGAGCTAGCCGAGCATACCAACAGGCTGCATAGATCCCGAACCTCAAGGTCTGCTAAACTTCCACAGAAACATCAAAATAGAAACAACCAGCTTTTTAAAAATGTATCTCAAAAAAATAAACATTCAGACTATTTTAGAACAAATTATTTGATATGCTTTTATTCAGTGATTTTTAATGATTCTAGACAAAATTAAAATATATTAAACGGTTTTTTTTTTGTTGAAGAAAAGTTTTGGGTGAGCCTGTGTCCTAGTCCTAGGCCCGTCAGCCTACTCATCACTCATGACGCCGTGCCTGGTGATGCGTGCAGTGTCGTAAATCAAAGGGGGTAAGCCTCTCCTCTCTAAGCGTAGCTCCCATGGCGCCATTTTAATGCTACGAAGCCATCACCTGCAGATATTGACCGCCATTCATTTTGGCGCCACTTTGACAGCGACTAACTTTACATCTAAAGCGTTTCAAGACTCTATTTGTGCATTGTGTATTTCTAAAGAAATACACAATGGAGGCTGCGCAGTAACACCTAGCCATCACCGGAAAAGTGCTTCTATTTTCCTTCACTGGTCTCCGCCCAGAACAATAGGATCTGTTGGTCAATTTCTTTAACTGTCTATGAGTAAATCCCTAAATCCTCGTAAAACAGGATTCTTATCTTTGGTACCGACAGCTCCCCCTCCTCACCAGCATGAGTTGCACCAGTCAGAGGCATTCACTGTGGGATTGTTCAGGATTGTAGGTAATGAAGTACTTATCCAAGACATTGCGAATAAAAGACATTTGTCTCAAAACAAGGTTGGTTCCCCATGAACTTTTGGCATTTATATCTTATGGCTGGTTTTAAGTCTATCATCACCGGTTATGATTTTATGGCATATACTCCAATTGTCAAAGGAGAAATTGCATTGTATTTTTACTTCTGGAACCCGTTGTGGCCTGTCTCAGTTTGACTCAAAGCAGCTGATAGTGTCGCTGCAACTCAGCTTTTCAAGTTGCGGAGGCGGGTTTTAGAAGAGACTTTACTTGTTTCAATGGCCAATAGAGAAGTCAGCTGGTAAAGTCAGCTATAAACTATAAATATATATTAAATATATATAAAATGATCAATAATCCATTGTATTTCTACGTTACGAACAGCTGTACAAAATGGCTGAGTTTTAGACAGAGCCTCAACGACCGCCAAAAGCACCGTAACGTTATAGAACCTTTGAAAACACGTGACAACCCCATGACGGACGGCAGAATCACCAGAAGAACAGTGTAAACAGTGTAGTAGATGAGCAGAAAGTTTCATTAGATTTGATCAGTGTAAAATAAATAACACTAAATAAATTGTAATAATAATACTATCTTCTTCTTTATTTTGGAGAAATCGGAGATAGCAGATAAATGGATAGATAGTTGGATACCGACCCTTACTTTCTTCCTCCCTCCGTTTTAAGTCTGCCTGACTTCAGTCCACATGATCTGTACTACTATACCATGAGCTGTACTGTACCATCTGCACCACTATTTGGTAAACGGAGTATTCCCATACACTGGTGCTGATCTCAAAGCTTTTAAAAGTCTGGATGCTTTACCAGTTTGTTGTAGCTGGCTACGCAATGCTGCGCTAACGGTGGGGGGGGAAGTACCTCATAATGGCAAAGATAAGCCATCAATGTAGCTTTTTTTGTATTAACATATAGTCTTTACTTAAGTAAAGATTTATATAACACGTAATCTATGTTTTTAGAGGACATGGTCAGTCGTAGCTACCCACATATTGTTGTTCACTGTGCTATGTCATCTTTAATTTAACCAATATTTTTGTATATGTGTTAAGTTAAATGATCAAGAGGGCTTTCTTTCTGGAATATGTTGTTACAATTGGTTAGCACGGCAGCTAGCTGTTGAGGATGCTTTTATTATTTATTAGTCAATTAAAACAGAAAGGCATTACATGCACATGCTTGAGTTGGTGGGGATTACTCTGCAGATTTTGTATGTGAGAACACAAACAAACACATACGCGTTTGGCTTGCCGTCCATCTACAGCATAGCTTTTCGCCGTCCGTCATGGCGTTCATAATTTGCGTGAGTAGAGCATGAAGTCACGTACAAAGGGTCTACATGGCAGAGAGAGATAGAGAGTGACTGAAGAGAGGGCACGCACAGCGGCATTAGAAAAAATTCATCTCTAGAAATGAAACTGTAGCAAGCATCTCACTATCTCTAATGTTATCCACATTCATATTTACACAAAACAAATGATATATCCAACTACAAACAAGTCTAAAAGTTGAACGTATATTGTGAAATGAGTGGTTGCTATGGAGACAATACACTGTCTCGTCTTGTCTTTGTTGGTGGTGAGTGTTACTCCCCACTGTAAGTCAGGTGCAGATTTGAGTCGCGCATGCTCAGATTTAAACGGTTTACAGCAAAACATTTCATACTGAAATTTGTGAAATCCCTGAAATAATAAACTTTTTTCATTACAAACAATAAGAGAAGATGGGAATCATTTCAAAAACATTTTAGCTATCTATGATTGTTTGAGTGCTAACGTTAGCTCAAAACGCCATTCAACTGATAACCTTTGTTGTCTTTGATTGATAACTTGTAGCCAGCAGTGAACAAACTTGGTTAAGTAGGTCTATTTTGCAAATGCGCAGGTGAAGCATGGTAGCGCACTGCAGGGTTAGGGTTAGGGTTAGCCAGCTTCTCAGAGTAACACAGGCAGGGGCTGCATCTCATGGCCCTCGGATAGATCCTCGGTCCTCGGCTGAACCAGAAGTTGTTCTGTCCCTCCTCGGTGAAGGCTTTCTCAAAGCCCTTATTTCTGCCCTGAGGACCGAGGAGCGAGCATTGAGGAGGGATCACTGAGGTGCTTTTCTGGAAGCCGTGCATGAAGGAGTTCGAACTCTGCCCAAACAGCTGACGTATTCATGTGACGCTAGAGGAAAGGACGTCTCATCCCTCTCAAAGACATTTGCTCGTTGCCTCTCTCCTCCCGTGCCTCCTTGGTGGGAGAGACTAAAACGCGAGGAAGATCACACCAGAAGTGGCAATAAAAAAACAATGTTACACATGTTATTTGCAAAAAGCTAAAAAAAAAAAAGTAGTCAAAGCTATCAAGCCGTCCATCAATACATCGCTATCTATGGTTTCTGGGCAACACAAACAAATTATGAACATTGATGTATCATCACCTTTTAAGTTAATATAAACTTGTTAGCAAAAGTTGTTTATTTACATATTCAGCAGTTACAAAGCAACATTATAATTCATTTGGAGTCATGTTTCTGTCCACCTAATGAATGCAAGACCATTATTATATAATATAATATAAGTGCTGCACTTTTTTCACCAACTTGTCTCTAAATGTGCCTGTCTGCTGAGCAGGTGCATAAAACAGATGCTGCTGCATCTAGAAACATCCCTATGAGAGCAGTGATAGTGAACCAGGAAAGTTTGGGTCAGACAGCTAAACAATGAGCCGAAACTCACCATAAAGCTAGGCTGATTCAGGTGATAATTCTTTAATCCTCTAAAACCCAAGCCATTTTGGAGCGTTTTTTGCTCCTGTCAAACCCCCGCTGGGTTTTGTGATTAAGCCGCTTAAAAAGCTGCTAGCCGCTTTAAAGAAATAGTTAAAAATAATATAATTTAAAAAAAAATGTTTCTCTCTGAGAGTTAGATGTAGTACTGTAAGTACTTTGCTGGAGTCAGGATTTGTTTAGCTTAACTTGAGTGGAGACAGGGGGAAACAACTAGACACATACATGTGGCAACAAACACCTAAAGATGATTTATTGGGGGTGGCAACATACTTAAGAGGGGTCTGGGGGAACCTCCTCTGAAAATTTTGAGCACTTTATTTCATGTGTTTTTTTTTAACTCTAATTTCTGCCTTTTCTGCATCAATTTACAGTGGAAATGTCTTTATTTATGTAAGAAAAACACAAAATTGGCCGGCTGAATAGCTCAGTTGGTAGAACAGTAGACCCGTATATAGAGATTTACTCCTCGACGCAGTGGTCCCGGATTTGACTCTGACCTGCGGCCCTTTGCTGCATGTTGTTCTCCCCTTTCATCTCTTAAGCTGTCCTGTCAAATAAAGGCCCAAAATATAATCTTTAAAAATAAAAAATTCACGTGCCAGGTGGAATATAAGACTCTGTAAGACTCTCAGGCATTCTGCATTGCTTTTTAAATGTAGATTTTTCTATAAATCTACTTCTCTCATTTAATGAGTCAATTTATTTGATTTAAAAACCAATGGACAGCTCGTGTTTCAGCAAAATTTCAGCTCATGTTCAAAACTTTCTTCACATTCAAAACATTACTTATCCCATCTGTGTTCTCAGAGACCAAAAAGTCATAATAGTTTGAGAAAAAAGTCATAATAGAATTTAACGGAAATAAAGTCATAATATTTCAAGAAAAATACCACCCGCACTATGGTGACTGAAAGTAAAAAACACTTCTGATTAGGCATAATCTCGCATTGCCAGACCTTTCTCCCCAGCCCTGCAAAAGAGGGTCTGGCTAGTCCACACAGCAATCCGGGATGGGAGAAAAGCATGCTCTTGTTTATTGGCATTTCTTTAAACCAATCACAATCTTCTTGGGCAACGCACAAAGCCCTGGTGCAGTGTCAAAATAGCCTCGGGAAGGAAGTTGTTTTGGTGGAACATGTGCACATTCAAAAGTTGTTTTAGTCGTGTGAGAAAACTCAGATTAGACAGATAGTCTAGCTGTCTAGATTTACCCTGCAGAGATCTGAGGAGCAGTTAACCATAGTACTCAATAAATCCACCAGAGTTTTAAATTACAACACAAAGAAAGCGGAAGGTAGCAGACATCCGGCAGTAAAGAGTGAAATCCGGTGCAATTTCCAGATATAGACTATTCACTTAGTGACCTGTATCAGCACTCTGTAAGGCTATTTTTATGTAAGATTTCTGTTGTTGTAGTCATTCTGTGTAGCCTATGCAGCACCAATTTACAATGTAAGTTAATAGGGCAATTGTCCAGCTTGTATTTACCTTCACAAAAGTGCCCGTTTTGCCACTGATAGGCTCAGATTAATATTCTAAGTGTCTGACTACATTATGGAAAGTAGGGAATTTCTATGGAGCTCGACCTTTCTGTTAAAGAGTAAGATCCTTTTTTTAACATAATAAAATCTGCGGAAATGCATTTGTTAAACCCACTAGACTCATTGCAAATAAACAGTAATTTTAGCATTGTAAGATACACTTAATCAACAGAAACTAAATGCAACTATGAAAAGCCATTTTGGGTTGTCTTTCCACTTTTTGAACCATCACAACTCTAGTTTTGATTTAAATAAACACAAGGTTTACCGATTTACATGTGAAAATATGTTGGCTCTTATACTGTGTATGGTCTATACATGCTAAAAGTACTGCTTTTTTAAATGGAGTCTGGTGGGTTTAGCGCTAGCGACTTCAGAGCTGTTTTTGTTTAAACAGAAAGGTCTCAAAGATGTTTTAAAGATGACACTTAGACGCCTGTCAGGGGCAAAACGAGCACTTTTAGCTGGACAATTGCCCTATTAAATAGCTTGTTTCGCAGCTGCCGACTGCAGCAATCTTGCTTAATACTGGACCAAGATTGTTGTTCCCATCAGACACATCAGAAATGTCCTGTGTTTAGTGTTGATTTCCAAGAAGAAACGAGTAGGCTTCAACGATGTTTTTGTCAAGGCAGATGTGAAAGAGAGGACAGAGGTAGAGGTAGAAATATACAGAGACATTCACACACACAGATGCTGGCTTGCTATCAGCTTTAGCAGGCTGTGTGAAGTAAGTTATGTTCTGGCTGTTGCAGACAATTCTTCAAAGATACTATCTCTGTCTCCGAGCGGACGACTGAAGGAAGAACTTCTAAATCAGTATGTACATATATTTTCAGAGCTGAATGCCGGAGCAACAAATCACAACTCTCTCCTTAATATCCAGCCAAATCTACTGACAAAATCTGAAGCTGCAGACGAGTTAATGTACATCTCAAAATAGATCCAAACATTTGACCCACTTGAGATGCCTTTGATTAACTCACAGTCTGATGCTAAAACGGCCTGAAAGGAACTGGTGATTCATCAATCTCTTGTAAAATGTTTTTTTAACTAGAGCCTTGTGTTGATCAGCATCTATAATTTAAAACAAGAATGTAGCCTGCGAAGACCTTATCCTCATGTAACTTACATCCATTTTGTACCATGTAGACTATAAATTAGGGTTGCCCTGATGGACGTCCATCGTGATGGTTGATCACGATGGGAGCCACCATTGTGATTATCCCCTAATTGGACTAACTTTGTGGATACTACTGTGTGCATGCATCAATAAGTTAGTCTGATGATGATGTTATGTAGGATTTATGAGTGTACATTAGCAACAGGAGGCTAATTCACAAGGGTGCTATTTTATGTGTGAGCTAATATTGCGCATTTGTACATGTGCGCTGCAAGAGTTATGTTTGCAATATTCAGTGCAAATATAACCAAGAATGTAGTTTAATGTCAGTAATGATGGTATATTAGGTTATTGATGTTGCTCTGTTAAAGGCACTCCACTGTACTGTTGTTACGCAGATCACAGAGATCTGATTGAGTCTAGTCTTTACGGCACCATAGTTAACAAGTTGTAATTTACTGCCCCTTACGGAGGGCATTTAAATGTATATCTGATCGTTCTATGGTAACTGTTAGCCCATAGTAGCTGAAAAAAAAATACTCCCATTAAACTGTGAGGAAACATGTATAGGTGCTGTTTGGTGTTTCACCAGCCATGTTCAGAGGAAGTGCTGACATCGGGATGGAGAAATACAAAAGAGACTTCATATAAACACAAAACCACAATTTACTCTTGTCTGATAAGGATAGTCTACTGGTAAAAACAATGGTTATAAATAGAAGGAAGGGTCAAGTGTTGGCTGAAGGCCCTTCCCAAGTTTCTTCAGGCGGTATAACAGCCACTGATAATTTAGTCTGTGCCCTAAACCACATAAAAATGCAATATAAATCTAATCCAGCCAAGCCATGGCGAATGGTTAGGCACAGATAATTGAAAATAGTACAGATAAAAGAACCTAGACAAAGGTGAAATGCAACAAAGTCTGAACAGTGAGAGTATCCCAGTCAAAGCTACAGCAGTATCTGATGGCTGGATGGTGATGGCTGCTGAGGCTGTTTTGATGTTGTGCAACAGTCTGCAGATGCTGCCATAGTAACCTCTGACACACACACGCACGCAAACACACACACACACACACACACACGGCCTCAATGATAAATGAAGGAATGATGATTGTGAAATAAGTAGGTGAGTAAGCCATGAGTTCCAGTTAATGGTTATTATGAGATTAACAACCACCAAATTAAACAAAAAGTAATTATGTTATTACAAAAACGTGAAAATAGACATACTAATAATATCTTTATTTATAATATTAATACAATACTGTAATTATAGAATAACAGTAATGCTTCTCTATAACTTACATCAATCTCATACTATTTACTAAGTTGTGCTGTATGAATATGGAAGACAAAACATATGATTCATTGATATTTATTAGTACAATGTTATTACTGCAAAAAGAAGAAGCAGAGAAGGAACAGTTTCAAGTATCCAGGTGTCCACATCCCAGAGGGTCTGACTCTGGCGCTTTATACTCACTCAGGGGTGAGAAACGCAAGGCAGAGACAGTTTCACCTCAGACGCCTGAGAAAATTCTGGGTATTCTCTCCAACACTAATACATTTCTACTCCTACATCATTGCTGGCAGGGAACATTACAGCCTGGTACGGAAACAGCACCAAACAAGACTACAAGGCGCTGCAAAGTGTGGTTTGTTTGGCTGAGCATACCAAAAGCTGTGCCCTACCCTGCCTAGTAATGGGGGTCGACACCTTTATTGATGACACAGCAGGACAGTAATTCCTCAAATCCTGAGCTACAGTAATATAATTTAAAAAAAACTGCCCTACAAATACACAATGTATATTTGTTGCAAACATACATAAGTATACACACTTATGCAGTATAAATGAAAATAATAATAATGAAAGCACATAGCAAACATGTAGAAAACAAAAAACAATCTGTATAGTGGACTAACTACTTGACTCTCCGGCTCCAGTGATCTAACACTGCCCTTCATCTTGTCCTTGTCACTTGCTCATAATGAGCCAGAGTCAGTCAGCCAACCAGCACAATAAAGTAGCTAACAGGGAGTCAGAGTGGGATAGATGACCCTGCTGGCAAGAAAACTGAGAGAATCACTGAAACAGATATCAGACAGAGGAAGACTGTATGTGCATGTGTTGGGTTCACCGGCTGGTCAAGTGAAAGTGTTTCACAAAAAAGGGGGAAAAAACAACATTCTTGGCTTGTCTTCACATAAAAGAGGAGTTTCGCTACAAGAAATGGTTTAATTTTGTAAACCAATGAAACATTGTCTTTTCCTTTGCTTTACATTGTTAATTTTCTATCCTGGGCTGGGACACACAATCATGTGTGTCCCAGTTTTATTGGTTATATTAAAAGGTTTTATTTATTTTATCATTGCAAAATGCTATAAGGGGGCCCTGGCTGTCGATCAATATTCATTTTTAAGGTTTTATATGGTCTCTAAATAGAGAATGTCAAATCTGCTGCTTGTACTGAAAGTGATTTTACTGTAAATTCCCATTCAATAATTCATCTTTAAATATATGCTCGCTAAAAAGATTATTTCACTGATATTAAATACAATTAAACAATTCTATAGGTTTATGTTAAGGCCAAGTTTAAATAAATCTTATTTTATGTGTAATTTCAGAATTAATTTCATAATTTCACATTGCAATGGAATCCAAAATAAATACCCATATGCTATGCTATGATGCTATGGAGTCGACAGTCGAGGGAGTAATTAGTAAAGCTTTAAAAGATTTTTCATGGGACTATGTAAACTGTGTCTGACTCCAACACTCTTGTTGATTTACACAGCAGTAAAAACTGTTAATAATTTAGCTCCTGAATCAATCAATGCTGAGATGATGACAGCATTAGGCCTAATGTATGGCTGTGGCTAGATATTACTGCTGCTGCTATTGACAACAAACAAATACTGTAGGCATCTTCCATGGATGAGTTTTGTGTGTTGTTATTATGTGTTGTGCTGGTTAAGTGATACACTTTCTTGTGCATTTTGTGTTGTTTATTGTCCCTGTACTTTTTTATTTTTCAGACTGCTTCTGCTTTGATCTACACTGCCTCGCAGTGATTCAGCTTACCACGTGCTTTACAGTCCATGCCCATTGCTGGGCAATCTCCTACATATACAGTGCCTTGCGAAAGTATTCGGCCCCCTTGAAGTTTTCAACCTTTTGACACATTTCAGGCTTCAAACATAAAGATATAAAACTTTTATTTTTTGTGAAGAATCACCAACAAGTGGGACACAATTGTGAAGTGGAACAAAATCTATTGGATATTTTAAACTTTTTTAGCAAATAAAAAACTGAAAAGTGGTGCGTGCAAAATTATTCGGCCCCTTTACTTTCAGTGCAGCAAACTCACTCCAGAAGTTAAGCGAGGATCTCTGAATGATCCAATGTTGTCCTAAATGACTGATGGTGATAAATTGAATCCACATGTGTGTGATCAAGTCTCTGTATAAATGCACCTGGTCTGTGATAGTCTCAGGGTTCTGTTGAAAGCGCAGAGAGCATCATGAAGACCAAGGAACACACCAGGCAGGTCTGTAATACTGTTGTGGAGAAGTTTAAAGCCGGATTTGGATACAAAAAGATTTCCCAAGCTTTAAACATCCCAAGGAGCACTGTGCAAGCGATCATTTTGAAATGGAAGGAGTATCAGACCACTGGAAATCTACCAAGACCTGGCCGTCCCTCTAAACTTTCAGCTCAGACAAGGAGAAGACTGATCAGAGATGCAGCCAAGAGGCCCATGATCACTCTGGAAGAACTGCAGAGAACTACAGCTGAGGTGGGAGAGTCTGTCCATAGGACAACAATCAGTCGTACACTGCACAAATCTGGCCTTTATGGAAGAGTGGCAAGAAGAAAGCCATTTCTCAAAGATATCCATAAAAAGTCTCGTCTAAAGTTTGCCACAAGCCACCTGGGAGACACACCAAACATGTGGAAGAAGGTGCTCTGGTCAGATGCAAAACGATATGTTTGGTGTAAAAGCAACACAGCTCATCACCCTCAACACACCATCCCCACTGTCAAACATGGTGGTGGCAGCATCATGGTTTGGGCCTGCTTTTCTTCAGCAGGGACAGGGAAGATGGTTAAAATTGAGGGGAAGATGGATGCAGCCAAATACAGGACCATTCTGGATGAAAACCTGTTGGAGTCTGCAAAAGACCTGAAACTGGGACGGAGATTTATCTTCCAACAAGACAATGATCCCAAACATACAGCAAAATCCACAAAGGAATGGTTCACAAATAAACGTATCCAGGTGTTAGAATGGCCAAGTCAAAGTCCAGACCTGAATCCAATCGAGAATCTGTGGAAAGAGCTGAAAACTGCTGTTCACAAACGCTCTCCATCCAACCTCACTGAGCTCGAGCTGTTTTGCAAGGAAGAATGGGCAAGAATGTCAGTCTCTCGATGGGCAAAACTGATAGAGACATACCCCAAGC
Organism: Etheostoma perlongum; assembly: GCA_026937815.1. NCBI lineage: Eukaryota > Metazoa > Chordata > Actinopteri > Perciformes > Percidae > Etheostoma > Etheostoma perlongum. The sequence goes on along the minus strand of CM049378.1, from coordinate 7,945,024 downwards.
GACTTGCAGCTGTAATCGCAGCAAAAGGTGGCTCTACAAAGTATTAACGCAAGGGGCCCGAATAATTTTGCACACACCACTTTTCAGTTTTTTATTTGCTAAAAAAGTTTAAAATATCCAATAGATTTCGTTCCACTTCACAATTGTGTCCCACTTGTTGGTGATTCTTCACAAAAAATATTTTTTTTTATATCTTTATGTTTGAAGCCTGAAATGTGGCAAAAGGTTGAAAAGTTCAAGGGGGCCGAATACTTTCGCAAGGCACTGTAGGTACTTTCCTCCACAGTTTCTGCACTGGTCATTTAGCCTGGCTCTCCTGGTGTGTTGACGGTCCCTTCTGATGCACCTTATTCACTGATGCAGCTGCTCCCCCTTCCATGCCTGCTGCTTGTTGTGCAATTCCAGTGATCAAGAAGGTCATCAAGGCTATTTTCAGGCTCTCAGAGCGCTCGTTGACATAGCCTGAATAAAAGTGCAGCTTTGAATCACTTGTATTTTGATCTCCTGATCCACATTGGCAAACTCACCATTCTTAGCAAGAATGTATAGTATAGTATGGTACAATTTGTGTTGGCAGTTGTCTTTCTAAATATGTACATCTGGAACTGAATTATTTTCTGATGTAAAGGACATTTGTAGTTTCTGCTTTAAATCCAAGTATTTGTCTGCCGCTGTTGCTAGCCTACTTCCACCCAATATAGTCCCAAGTCAATATCTGCTTAGGAAATCGTCTAGTCTTAAAGGAGAATTCCGGTGGATTTTAACACATAGCTCTGTTGTTTGGAAATTTTGAGGGCTGTCAGTAGAGAGAAAAATTAAAACACACCGCGTCATCCTCCTGCTAGAGTTAGCACCCAACAGGCTTAAACAGGGCAAGTTTTAAATGTGTTTACACGTTACAGCGTACTGTATATTGATGTTAAAATGTATACAGGTTGGCAGGAAGGTCAGTCGTGTTTTGCCCGGCCTTTTGCTGTACACTTTGTTGGTAAATGTAAGATGTTTGAGTCACACACGTCGCATTAAACAAGGAAATGAATTATGCCACATAGGTGTGACGTCAACCCGTTCTCACTCCAACTTGGTCATCGGCTTTCAGAGTCACATACTGATACAAAGTCTGGCACGTGGGACTGCTGGGATTGGTTTAAGTCGCGGGAAATTCCGGTTATTGATCAAATTTGCAAAAAAGTTGCGGTGATTAGACAAATTTACGAGTTGCACCAATTGATTGGTTGAATTTAAGTGAAATGGTGCAATGGTATGTAAAGAGTATTAGTTACAGTGCACTATGAGTACTTAATTAATTAAATTTTGGTTTTCTTGTTGTTGGGTAAATTTTACTCACAACATGCTAACCGACAAATAGGATTCTATTCACTTCGCTAAGCTAAGCTAGCGGCGGAGCTGCTGGACTAGGACAATGCATGCACTGAGACAAAAATGCATATGTCCACCTATATAAATATAGAGGCTACGGTGGATAACCCTATATCAACATACGGTGGTGTATACCTTTAAAGAAGGTGCAAGATAAGCAGCTGAGCCACAAAAATAAAAACAAAGAAAAACATAGTGTGTATTTATTATATTTACTCTGATATTGCCTCTATACCATTTCTTAATTCATTAAAGGTAGATTTGTGTGAAGAATGAATGGAATGAATTTTGACACCCATAGTGCTCTGGCAGACAAACACCTCCCTACACTTAGACCATCCATCAGCTTTGCCATTTTACCATCAACAGCTGTGTGAGTGTGTGTGTGTGTGTGTGTGTGTGTGTGTGTGTGTGTGTGTGTGTGTGTGTGTGTGTGTGTGTGTGTGTGTGTGTGTGTGTGTGTGTGTGTGTGTGTGTGTGTGTCTTTACAGTACAGTATGTGTGTGGACTCAATATATGTGTGTCCTGTGGTCCCTGGATGGAATCATGTGTGTACCTGTTTTTGTAATATTGTGTTTGCGTGTGTGTGCGCGTGTGTGTATGTGTTAAAGGGGGGGGGGGACATAGCTCAGTCATGCGGCCTCCTGCTGCAGAGTGACCGCTCAGCACTACCCACCATGATGAAGTACCAGACACATTCCAGCACTTTAATAACAAATGGGTTGACAGGGAATGATGATGGTGGGGCATGGGCTCAGTCATCAAGTGTAATAATATATTATTTTAACATTGTGGTTTGGTGCTATAGTCTCAAGTATCCCTTGCTGTGGCTTTGATGATAGGAAGTTACATAGTTACATACATTTTTACTTTACATTAGGAGCATTCAGTGAGCTCAGCAGAATCATTGCAGACTAGTTCCTGATAGACTTTAATTGAGCCCAGGAAAAATAACAAGATATCATGATGCCCAGTAGAAGATTGTTCTACTTTTTTTGCAGTTTTTTCAACATCTCTATCTGTTTTCTTTCCATCAGGACCCCCTTGCAAATCTCAACCTTCTATTTCTAGATCCACATATTGCTCTTGGAGGATGGCCCAATTTCACTTCCGACATGGAGAACTACATGAAAAAACAAACACTGTTAGTCTTTATCAGAGACACAGAGGGAGAGATGATCACAGTGGCAGTGGGCAGGAGCTCCGCTGATCTGAATCCAATGACTTTTGACCTCATTTCTCCCGCCATCTGACAGGTCATTAGGCACTAGACTGAACGCAATCAATCAACAACTAACAGATTACCATCAACTCGCATTATTACTCCCTCCAAATACTTATTTGAAAGGAAAACACTTTATCCATCATTTTATCAAGTAGTTATCAAAAGTCTACCCCGGTGGAGTGCTTGTTTTATAGAATCAAAGTCTGCATTTCATTCTCAAGTTACATAAATGAATAGATATTAATCAGCTAAAAGAGGAAAAAGAGTTATTTACAATGGAAAAAGTTTACTAGTTATGAAAAACCATTAAGAGAGGAAAAAACAAGAGAACAGGCATGACAGGAAGTGAGTAAATCAAAGCGCTGACTTCTGTGTATCAGTAAATCAGCCATTAGAGCGGTTTCTAAAAATGACATCAACAGAATGTGAAGCCTCAAAATAGAAAATGTAACCATGGCTTTAAACACTAAAACAAAACAAAATATATAGAGAACTTAGTTTTCTTTATAAAAGCCATACATACCACACAATGACTCAACAACTGTAGATTCCATCTAGAAACAGGTATTACATTTGTAATACAGGAAAACACGTGAGAACAACTTTTTGTTTGAATTGTGGATCTGGTCGAAGTCGAAGGGTTTGAGGGTGAGTAAGTTTGCATTATTTGGTTTAACTATTGTTGTGGCACCCCTTTGATAAATATGCAGTGTTGTGGTGGGTGATATGCAACCATAACAACCCACATTATGAGTCTCAGGTCAAACAAAGGCGACAGTGAAATGAAAAATTACATTTGCACCTTCAGTTAGCATCAACATCATAACTTTTGACATGTGAAAAACTTTACATTATTGTATCAAATGTAATTTTAAAACATTCACTCTTACATTTTTCCAAGTGAAGGTAACATGTCAGGCTGGTGTATTCAAGATGCCACTCACTTATGTCAAACACAGTATGCACAGCAGTTTATTTTACCAATAGAAAAACTTGTTCTGTGGTTAACAAAGAACTAAGCAATATGCAAAACCTTTGGCTCAGAATTTACAAATTGTTACATTTGTGTCACAAGAACATAGTAACATAGCAAAACATAGCTGATCATTGAGCTTTTAAACATGCTCTAAGTGATGTCACGCATTTAGGCTACATTTGTTGTCACATACACCAAACATCTCCTCACTATACGGGAGCTGCCTGTCCCCAGAACACACTGTAAAAAAACACGGTCTCTGTAGACAGCCTCGTGCACCACGAACCATGCACACACAGTGTTCCAGCCAATAACCGACACGAAGGATTTGGGGGTGGGGGGTTAGTGCCCGGAAGCACAGAAAGGAGAGGGAGGGGATGGGATGAGGGAGGGGCAAACTAGTCTCGTTTTGTTTGAACGCCAACAAGAAGAAACGTCACTCAACATCGCTTAGACAACTTTAATTATTACATAGTTTATTTAAATTATTATAAAGCCTTCATAATCCCTTTACTCTGGTAATTAAAATGGCAGTAAAACTTCATTAAGGGCGCATAATGACTTGATTAGGACTTGCATTAAAAAGTGTAAGACTGTGGGACATGACTTAGGCACTTGTTGGTCTTGACTTTGCACTTCTTGGTATTGACAAGAGATTTGATCTGGTGCCTTTACATGGGACATGTTGGTTTTGACAAAGAGCTTTACTTGGGACTTGTTAGTCTTGACTTTGGACTTGTTAGTGTTGACTTTGGACAAAATTTGAGACTTACTTGTTAATTGCAAAACCACTTTGCCCTATTAATGTGTAGCGTGACCCAATGCTGCTGGCTGGATCATGTTCACTTTTAAGATGATGGTGCCAGCAATGCCCAATTCACTTTCACTTTCTACATTTCTATGGTCTGACCTGCCAACTGTTGGACAGCCCATCTCTGTATTATGTCCCACCGTAACATCTGTTTTAATTACGAATGCATGCAAACAAGTCCCATAATGCTAAACAATAATGCTAACTAACTTTTTTTAAATATCATTTTGGATCACACTTAGTATCACTTTCTAAATAATACTTTACCAATGGTAATGCCAATGTGGGAGGAAGTTAACAGTGTCCTCACTAATTCCACAGTTCATGGAGTCTACTTAAAACACAACATTGCAATCAACACAAGTTTATAATCAACAGACTTGGTCAGTTTTAGACTGTCACATACACAGAGGAGATTTAAACATTGTCTTATAGGGTATGCATAGATATACATCTCCGTCATTTCTATTTCTGTCTTTGACCTTGCTCAAACTGAAACTGTGACAAGTGAGATAAATAAATAAAATAATATACTATACTATAAATACATATATTGACCCACTGGTGAGATCATAAAATTTCCATTTTGGTCATTTTGTCCTTTTATGTGGTCTTTATCTCCTGGGTCTTGTCCCTTGACCGTACCAGGAGGTTCTCCAACATGTCCCCAAGTTGGGAAAGACATTTCTGGGTCGACATAAGTTGGTCTCTGGGCAGATCAGTCCATGGAAAACCACAGAGTCCAAGAGAAAGGGTGTAAACAAAACTGGGTCTTCTAATGGAATCATAATAGAGAAACACATTCATCTTTGTCCGCACTGCTTAACTATCAAAACAAACAGACTTGAGACATGTCTGAGTGGTAAATGGGCCAATCAGTGAGACGACCTGTCCTTTTTTAAATCATGATTGACATCTCTTTCTCCTTTACTGTCTCCTTAACTCCACATGCAGCCCTGAAAGGATCAAGAATCCTACAATGTTTAGAAGGCCACGGTTGTCTCCCCACCATGTGAGCTACTTTTAGCCTAAGACGCCAGGTAACCTTACTGGCTGGCAAAAGGAAAGAATTAGTTAGCTGGCAACAAATCAAATGCAGAATAAAACAGCTTTCACTGTAACAGATGTCACAAGACCAAGACTAGATAACTTGCCATGAGAAGATTTGCCACTAGCCTATAACACGCAAACCTGGCACTCTCTCTTATTGTTGGGAAGAATCAAAAACGTCAGCCAAAACTGTCAGATATGCACATAAAAAGAAAGCTGTTTTAGTGAAAAATCAATATTTTCAGTGAGGTACAGGTGCTGGCATGTAGCTTTGGGCTGTTTGTCTTTGAAGTCAGTCTAGATGAAATGAAAAATGCTTTTTTAACCTTTTAGATGACATCCCCTGTCATACTGCACATGTATTCAACAATATTTGCTTAAACCTTTTACTTTTTTCTTCTCTGTAAGTTTATATACAAATTGATCAAAACAGACCACAGTTGCTCCGTACTGCGCTAAACTGTAATCCTGCCGTCCAACCAAATGCAATGGATTTACCGCTCAAATATTTCATTTCACTAGGAACAGTACAGAAGATGAGAACATTTCACGAGTACTTTAAGTAATGATTCATGTTACTTGTCCTTGTAGGTCATAGAAAATGTAACTTGGTAGAGATGAATTAGTCTCAGTAAATTAGTCTATAGTAAATTTACTTATGTGTATATACAGAAGGAGAGACATGATGCCATGTGTAAATTAAATCCAGCTACATTAGATCTACAGTATGAGCTTTTAAACTCCTGCCCCAGACTTCAGGTTTTAATGGGTTTAGCTTTTGCCTTCATACGCTCCTCTCAATACTTTAAAGTTATTAACAGCTATTACTGCTATGATCAACATTCACTGTTAAAATTCAGAAACATTTTTTCAAGTCAGGAGTAAACACAAATCACATGTTACATGTCACCGTCTGTTAATTGTGTGAGCCCCACAGGTCCCATCTATTTGAAACAAAATCTAAGAAAACAAGGTCAAACATAGCAGCCGTTATCTATGAGTTTGGTTCAACATCAAAACAAGAACACAACAGTGTTGTTATGGGCAAAGAGGCTCCAATCTCTTACATTTCGAGGCTGGTAACAAAATACATTTGTAGCATAATGGAGCTTGGCAGGTCATTCTGGGCCTGTGATTTAGAGTTCACGTGTGCATGTGTGTGTGTTTGTGTGTGTGTGTGTCTCATGTCTCATGTGAGACATTTTACTGTTAACAGTTGAAAAGTAACATTTACTCACAAACACCAAACTGGCAATCTTGAGACAAGACAAAAAAGCAGAAAAAGAGACAGAAAGAGAGAAAAAGAGACAGAGACCATGGTTGTGACAGGTTTATAGGATCTCCTGGAGTGAAAAAGAGTTCTCCATCATACTGACCGCAAGCAACCCGCTGAGGGAGGGGCTCACACACCAACACCTCCTTGTCTATGTGTGTGTAATTGTGTGTCTGTGTGACCCAAGCTTTAGGCCCCTACTACTCTATCAATAACCAAATGGTTTCATCTTCTGGAGCATAGTGCATGTGCAGAGACAACCACACACATTTGCTCTAGCACGCGCACACACCCACACACACTCCTGTAGATATATAGGCATCAGTGACAGTTTTGGTCTGTGGGAGGACCATGTTCCCATTAGAAGTTAAAGCCTTCCCAGGAAATCAGAAACGTATGTCTGCTGCCACGGTGGTCCGCCGTGGAGGATAATTCAGTCACAACCACAGCACAAAGTATCAAAAACTCTTTTTTTTACGACACCCCTACGATACTCGCATTATTAAGGTAACATTTTCACTTAAGGACTAGCCTTGCAGAGCCAGATTACATCTAGTCATTGTTGAAGAGTGTTGATATCACGTTGAGATAATTGGTAATGACTATCTTAAAAGCAGAATATGCAGTGTGTATCATATTACTCTGTCAACACAGTGTTCAAAGTTGGCCCCTCCTCCCCCGGCTCAAAGCCAAAGAGAAAGCAGCAATGCTCAAGCAAGGTAGAAAGCGCATGAAGAAAGGGGGCGCTGTACAAAGCAGTGAAACAGAGAAATTTTTTTTTTGTTGTGCAAATGTTGCTGGATTTTGAGTGAATGCAGAGCATCATCCTGTCTGTTTCTCTGTGTTTTTTCCAGTTAGACTTGTGCGTCAATATGAGACGCGAGTCGCAAAGCAGTGATTGAGAATGAGAATGGGCTGCACAATTGGCACGCCGTTATCGGCCGGGGGTTGCACCCACAGGGCCCAAAGGCTCTTTGTTGCCGTCACGGTCATCATCACTATGTTTAAAATCATCTGCCATTCATCAAAATCCCCACTGTAATCCCATATCTTTTGTGTGCACATGTGCATCTCACGATACAGTGATTTACATGCTACAGCTACTTTCATCAATCCATCATTCTGTTTAAAACCATACCATACTTCACAAACATTACCGATTATAATAACCACGCGACACTCAGGTCTTTGTTAACTATGTGTCTCGTCACTGTCGCACTGTTGCTTGCTCTGGAGGAAACTACTAGAACTGTTGGGTCCTTGTAAATTCTGGAGTGTGGTCTAGACCTACTCTATCTGTAAAGTGTCTCAAGATAACTCTTGTTATGAATTGATACTATAAATAAAATTGAATTGAATTGAATTGAATTGTTTATTCAGTTTAAAAGTGTAACAGAGGTTAACAGGATAGTCTAAGTGGCTTACCGGCAGCTGCTGCTTTGTGTTTAAAGGGAAGTTTGCCGTGCACACCGGGTTTAAATTACGTTAGAACTTCTGGAGTAACAGGAAGTGTCCTGAATTTTAAATAATACATTTTTTAACACTCAAGATATTTTGTGGCTTGTTGAAATGTTTGTGTTAATTATATCTCTATTATTCTGCATATTTCTAGTTCACTAGATTTATTAATTTTGGCAGTTTTTTTAATTGACTACTTGCCTGAGCCACCCCTGTAGTGTATTTAGTATTGGTATGTTCCGATCCCAGGGGCCGCTTCAGTGCTATAGTGGCTATAATAAGTTTACATACCCATGCTAAAGTTGATTAAAAAGAGGAATAAAAAAACATCTTTTGGAAAATAATTAATTAAGATCAATTTCCAAAAGATGTTTTTTTATTCCTCTTTTTAATCAACTTTATGGGTGTGTAAATGTATTCAAGCCACCGTATATAGACGTATGTTTCAGTTGTTTGAGAGAGCTACATCTGTTAGGATGTAAGTCTGTAGAACGCTCTTGTGACTAGAAAAGAAAAGTCAACCTATTTACAGCTATATTTATTTTTGTTTTGACTCTCATGTCAATTTCTTTTATTTTTGTTATTTTTTTCTCTCTTTAATTTTGATGCTGTTGGTTCTTTTTGGCGAAGCGCCTTTAATTGGGAAAATAAATAAAAATCCCATCTTTTTTTCAACCACATCTCATAAGAACAAAAAAGAAAATACAGACGCCACCACACACTTTTAGTGGGTCATAAGTGACGATTGAGGGGGATTACTTTTGTTGATACATGTTTTTTGCAGGAAAGAATTGCATTGTTATACATTTAACCCTCCTGTTGTCCTCGGGTCAAATTTTACCCCTTTAAAAATGTCTATAATAAATTTATGTAGGTAATAATAATAATACTTTATTAGTCCTGCAAGGAGAAATTACAATTTACACTCTGTTGTTATTACACACATTACACACAGTCCTGAATTACACACAGGTGGACAAAGGAAGGATTAAAGGAGAATTACGGTTGATTTCAATACGTAGCTCTGTTTTTTGTAAATGTGGAGTGGTGTCAGTAGCGAGAAAAATTGAAAACAATCGGTGCTGCCTACACCGAGTTATCCTCATGGTAGAGTTAGCACCCAACAGGCTTAAACAGGGCAAGTTTTAAATGGGTTTTTAACATTTAAACATGTTCATTCAGCCAGTGCACATACCTCTGTTTATTTCCTGTTTTCTGGTGAAGTCCACATTTGTTGAACTCTTACAAGTCAATATTCCAAAACATATTTTTTCCACAAGAAAATGATTTGCTGTGGTTATGTTCATAGTAATGGCTATGTAGCAACAAGCTGTAACCTGACCAGCATGTGCATAAGTAACTACGCAATGGTGGATATTGTCCGGAAAAGCAGAAAGGACATAGATAAGGAGTAATATGAGAAAATGGTTTGAGTTTGTGCCTTTCCAAATTGTGGCAACCAAAGGAAGAGATATTTGGGAGATATAACCGGGAGATTTTACAGTTGTGGCTGGTTGCATTTCAGCTTGATGTGCAAACTCCCTTGCAAACATTATGTGAGAGAGATTACCATGTTTGAAGTGAACATTTTGATGAGGATGAATTCACCAAAGAGAGCGTCAAGTCCCGGTATCTAAAGGCAAATGCCATTCCAAAAGCAAAAAGACCAGCTGCAGACAAATTGGAGGTAACATCTTTATGATTTATACTTTACAAGGCTGAAGTAATACTCACACGTTTATTACTGACATTGTACTAATTAGTAATGAGTTATATTACTGCATTACAGCAAAAATTAATATATTACTGTGATTGCCCTACTTTTTTAACGCCTTACTTCCAACAAATACTTTATTATTTGTTCTTTTCCATCCCAAGCCACCTCAAAAAATTCCTTCATGTGACCACATGAACTGTGTGTTGTGTTGTCCATCATGTTGTTGTGTTGTTATGTATTGTAAACCATGTAGCTGTCTGCATAAATCCTTTTCAGGAGAGCGTGTGGCGGCGCTTCAAATAGCTGCGGCCCGGAGGCTTGCTCCACAAAAAGCATC